>MTQE01002208.1:59914045-59933434 GCA_014337955.1 Aspidoscelis marmoratus
TCTTCTTCTTCTTCTTCTTCTTCTTCTTCTTCTTCTTCTTCTTTGCCTGAAGAGTCTGCTTTCTAGGCAGCAGATTCTTCACCAGAAAAAAAGCAATTATTTTATAGTTCATTCCCAAACCAAACTCTTCCAGTTCAAAAAGAAAAAAAATGATGTGAGATTCCAGAGCCAGCTCTAATACACTCAGCCCTTCCTCCCCTTTGCATGTCACACACATTTCCTGGCTTTTTAAACATTTCAATAGTTTAAAGTTTCCACTTCCTGTTGGCTCTCATTACTCAAAGATTAAAGATCTAGCAGAAGTTCAAAATGAATTGTCCTCCCTCCCTGCAACAATCGCTGCTAGGTCTGTTTGAGAAATTATACAAACACGTAACCAGTTTCTTAGCCAAGATTTCATTCTGATAGTCACGGTGGACAAACGCTTTAGAAGAATGCTACCAGGTCAGATCAACTTGTGCTTAGAAGCAGCAGCAGCAACAATGTACTATAACTTTTTGTGTTTGTGTGCAAACACCATTCAGCAAGATAGTAACTAAGAAAATATTTGTGGAAATAACGTATCACAATTGGCTAATTTAATGTTAGTGTTAAAAAAAATCCCTTTGTGAATATATTAAACAAAAAAAAGCCCAAGAGGATTCAGAAAACTCAATGTAATATCTATTTTGCTGAAACGCCCACCAGGCTAACAGCCACTGTTGGCAACTGCTCTTTTTATCCTCTTCGGACTGTGTTAGAATAATGTATTCACTAAGGTAAAATTAACATTCAGTTTAACCACTTCAAAGAGGTATTTATTCAAGACTGAAGATGAGGGGTGCTCCTTCCAAAGCAGTCATATTCATAATACATGCTGGCGGTGGAGGAGTCATGCCTTTAACTTCTTATCTCAGATCATTGAACACTTTTGTTCATATTTCTAATACAAAAGAAAACTTCACAAATGTTTTTGAGCACTGCATTCATATAAATTGCTACTGGCAAATCAGCGCACTGGCAAAAACTATAAAATGCTTATTTATGGTACCTATTTCTATTACTGTCTCATAACCAGGCTATAGTTTGACCAACTGCCCCCCCCCACCGCATCCAACGTATTAGAAAACAGTACAGCAGTGCAAAGTAATGTGATGTTTCTTTTGTATGTAGCAAAAGTTGGCATAAGCATGTAAGGTCTAAGTGCATTATCGAAACCCAGGCAATATAGACCTTTAAAAATAAAAGCCAGTCCATTTTGCCTGAGTCCACCAGCAGTTGTAAAAGTGTTGTACCTTGATAATCACAGGTGTCATATTTCCAGAATGTGCAGTTCCAGCTAAAGTCTAAAACTGCTATGCTGGACTAAGTGAAGTTTTTGTACTTGTCTCAGAAGCAGCTTCAATTATCTAAACATCCTATATACCACTGGCACTACAATCCAGTACTTTATCACTGGAGGAAGACATTGGCTTGAGCTGCTCAGTGAAAACATAATACGCCAGCTTTGCTTTCACTATATTTGCACACTCCTTCATTCCTTTGATATACTAATCTTATTGTGACAGGAAAACAAAAAGCTGAACAGACTAAAAGTTTACTCAGCCATGCTCACTGGATTCATACAAGCAGTACCAGATCTATAGTAATACTTCTGACTCCTACGCCTCTTGTTCTTGGCATCTTAGCTCCATTGTCCTCCTGAATGCCCTCCATCTGCTCCAGAACCACAGTCAATATCCAAGGGATCAGCTTGGCAGCTGCAGAAGACAAATACCACCCCTTGGAATGCTTGATTCATGTGGGACCAATTGCACCGCCACTCTGAATAGCCTTCTATCGCACAGCTCGCTGTGAACTGTGGTGCCGTTGTGGCATTTATGGCAAGGACAACATATGGTCACCTTGGTAATCCATTCATCCTTTCAGTGATCGCTTGGAAAACGGTTTCATATGCTCCCTGTCATAATATCACTCACATCATATACCTATTTTTTTTTAAAAAAATCATACACCCCCCAAAAAACATAAATAAAACCAAATGAATCCTTTACGTGTCACGAGGAACATCATATGCAAATACTGAATGAATATGCTTGATAAAATGAAACCTTCAAAAAGGTGGCTTACAAAGTTAGTACCAAGAAAGGAGTGTGGAGCCACCAGACTCTGCGCATTAGCCGTCCTGCCCCTTCCCCCAGTGGCTGCAATAAACAACACAACTCATCAAGTAGGAATTTCGCCCCATGAAAAGTTCTCACTAGTGGTGTTTGCTGGCAAACAGTATAACAGCTCTACAAAAGGGTCCCATCCAGATTGCAGGAAGAGTTCCAATTAACAAACCCTTCCCTGCCTGCAAATTATCTGAACTTGCTACTAGCCCCAAAACAATGTAGAGCCTTGAAGGGCAAATTGAACAGAATTCCCTATAATGAGTGCTGTTGTTCTGGTGGTAATGTCTCTATTTGTGTGACGTATATCCTACCTTTGATAAGATGGATACCAGGAAGATCAGATGAGTTCTATATATCTCTGCTGCTGGCCAATACTGACCCAAATATAACAAGATAAAACTGCTAAGTTCTGTGCTAAGGCTATTGAGACAAGAGACAAGCTAATTCAAGTTACAGGTTCTAATCTGATACCACATATTTTAGATGTGTCTAGGCACATAGGTTTGTGTTGCACATAGCTGTATATTCATACTACTGCGTCTATACTGATCATGGACTGTAAATAAATAAATAAATAAATAAATAAATAAATAAATAAATAAATAAATAAATAAATAAATAAATAAATAAATAAATAAATAAATAAATAAATAAATAAAATTCAAATGAACAATACTGCACAAGGGCATTGGAGCAAGTTGTTGTTTAGAGTCCCACAACATATACCCTGTGATGGGAGATCCCATCTTTTTTCATTTACACATGAACCAACAGGTTCTTCCTCTAGAGACAGCTACCAACAGGGAACCCGTTAAAGAGTCCGTTCTGACCCTATAGCAGGAATGCTCCTCCTGGTATACCTAGGTCCTCAGCATTTGGGATTAGGGGGTTGACTGAGCCTTAAATCACTTCTACAGAACTTTCCCCAAAAATCTGGATTGCAAAAGAGGCAACTGACCTCAACAAACTGAACCACTGACCTAAATTCTTTGGAGGTGAGTTATGGCTGTTTGGAAATTGGGTAGACTCAGATTTTATTATATATTTATTGAAGGGGGGAATCTCTACATATTTTTCCCTCTCTCTGAACACACACAGTTTAGCTAGCAGTAGGTTTAACAGTAAAACAGTCTGCAGAAGACACTTCACTCATGCTTCTGCATGAAATCATCTCTGCACCATTAAGGAAAGACTTCTTTTCAGCAGGACCTTTGGCATGCATTACAATGATCAGCACCGCTACTGAATTAAAATCTTCCAAAGACAATGTTTTTCAGACACACACATGCTTTCTAAGGCTAACTCCTCCATACCTTCCCCTTCCACAGACTCACCCAGTCTCTCACAAGCAGAAAGCCACTGACAGATGATCAACGGCAACCCACCCACCCCATTCACTCTGCGGCAGAGTCCATACCTCATCAGGACACACGTATGACTCAGTGCTGCAGCATGTTCACACACCTTTTTGTCCAGACACGGCACAAACAGAAGTATGTGTTGGCCACAATGGCCCAGCTGCACGCATGCTGCATACAAAACATTGCCAAGATGCTGTGATACCAGAGGCCCATGCCTTTTTCCCAGAGGTAGTTAGGCGGGTGCACACATGGGCACCCCAACCCCTTAATGCTGGCACCGCTGTCTCTGCCCATTACACTTCCAACATTTTCTTCTACAAGTTGTGTAAAGATGGGATTAGGCAAAGAGAAGCTGCAAGATAAAATTGTGTGGGATGTAGGTGACGCTGAGACTTCCAAACTGCCGCGTTTCCACAGGTTTGCCCAGAAGACATGTCCCTCCGAGGGGGGAAAAATGTCCCACAAACACCCAATGCCGCCAAAGCTGCGCTCTGGGATTCCTCATGAGGCACCCGGACTGCGTTCACACTGCAGTTTCTATACCGCTTCAGTCCACTTTCAAAGCGAGAGAACGTGCCACCAAAGTGGCAACCTGTTTTATCTTGGCATTACCTGGCCCAGAAAATCCACCCTTCGGTCAGATAACAAGAAAAGGATAATAATAAAAGAAAGTGATTTTATTCACCGGACTCATACCTTCTTTGACTCTGAGGGTGGAACGAAGCCGGATTAAAATACAGCACACTGTCTAGGGGACTATAGCCCAATGCTGCCAACGACTTGAGCCCCACCACCACCACCACCCCGGCTTCCCTGAGATGCCCCCATTCTCTGGGCATCATTGGGGGGGGGTCTGCTACTTCGTGGAAAACAAGAAACACCATTAGGCCACCACGCGCCATCCTCGTAGCAGAAACCGACTCCATGTACAGAAGTCGTGTTGGCTTTTCTACCCATCCTTTCTCACCCATTGAAGGGGACTCAAAGCGGCTGACAAACCTTCTGTTCTTCTCCCCACAACAGAACACCCCGTGAGGCAGGCGGGGCTGTGAGAGCTCAGGAAGAGAGCTGTGGCTAGCCCAAGGCCACCCAGCCGGCTTCGTGGAGGAGCGCGGAATCAAACCCGGGCTTCCCAGATGGGAGTCCGGCTCCCTGACCACTAGACCAGGGTGGCTGGCAGAGAGTCGCCCCTGCTTCACTTACGCGTGAGAATCATCCTGCCCGCGCCTCCGCCGACCCAGCCGAGGGGTTTCAGTCGCCCTCGGACGGCATCGCCATCCCTCTCCTCCCGAGGACCCGAAGCCCGAGGGCGGCGCGCACGCGGGGCTCGGCGGGTAAGGCGCTCGCACGCCCAGGCGCGCCTCTCGCCTTGCCCTTCAAGGAGCCCGCCGACGGGATGGGACGGGACGGGACGCTCGGCCCCGGCGCCTGGCCCCGTGCGCAGCCGGCGATGACGCTCCGCGCGCGGAATGCCGAAGGAATGGAGGGCGGCGCTTTCTGGGCTCCACCCAGTGGGCGGGCGGCCTTTCCCCCGCCGGGGTGGCTGGCTGGGAAAGCGCGGGGGAAGGAGCTGCTGCTGTCATCTTATGCTGGCGCCGTCCAGGAAAAGCAGCGAGACGCACGCACGCAGGGTCGCTCCTGGTCGCCGCCGGAGGAAGCCGCCGCCTCCTCAGCTGACGACCCTCACCTCCGCCGGACGCGGCCTGCGGGTGCGGAACCAGCCTTGGGTGCTCTATTGCTTAACGTGGCCGGGAAGGCCGGCGGCCCTCGAGGACGCATCTGGGGATCCTGGCGGGCTCTGGCACCTCGTCTTCCAGCCCGCTGCTTGCACGGAGCCAGGAGACTCTAAGCTGTGGTCGCACCTAAGGTTTCATCCAGCTTCGGACCGCTTTCAGAGTGATAGGATACATCGGTGACGGGCTGTTTTCTTTCAGTGTTAAATAACTCAGGAAATTCAACTTTGCGATAGATAACGTGGAAATAAAGTTATTGGTCCCTTTGCTGATGTGTTCTCTCGCTCTAAAAGTGGACTGAAGCTGGATTGAACTTTAGGTGTGACCACAGCCTAAGCCACGTTCCCCCCCCACACACACACACTTCAATTTGTTCGTCTTTAGTGATCACCGTGGTCACACCGTCACTGTAAACCTTCTCGCGTCCATCTTCTGATGGCGACGCTCACACCTTTTCTATTTGTTTGTGGACTTTCCACCCTCCGTTTGGACTTGACAGGGTAGAAAGTCCACAAATGAAACGGATAGGGATGAAGAGGTGTGATTGTTGTGATCAGAAGATGGACTGAAGGAGGAGTCCGACTCCCCAGTGAGGTGTGACCCCCAGTCCGTCACCAGGCAAACGTCCCCCTGATCTGGCACCCTCCCACGTCGGTGCCGGAGGTGGAAAGTCCACAAATAGATGGAAATGAAAAGGTGTGAGCAGTCAGGCCTGAAGATGGACTTAAGGTATAAAGTGAAGATGTGACCACAGCCTCTAAGGGAATGAGCACCGTCTGCACTTTGCGCATCTGATTTCCTTCCTACTGCTTTGAATGGGGAGGTCCCTTGGAAGTCTGCAAAGAAACATTACATCAATGTTGGCACAGTCACCCTTTGCCTAAAGCTATACTTTGGTGTTCACAAACAACCATTAGTCTGCATGTTAATGTTACCTGTCAAAACAGGGATTATGGGGACTCTTGTGGTCCAGTCTGCTCGTGTAAGGGTGCCTCTAGATGGCAAGAGAAAACGCAGGGTCTTGTTTAGATCCCACAATTGCAGGGCAACCCATGGCCTTACTATTCTGACGCTTGCTCCTGTAATGCATCCAGTGGTGCGAAATACCCGGAACTGAGCAAACCCTTGTCCCTGCCCTCCCCCCATGCTTACGTAATGGGAAAATCCAGGCTGTGTGTACCTTTTCCTGCGATAGTGATATCCCAGGATTTTGCCTCTATGTTCTGGGACTATGGGCCTTTCCACGCTTGGCCTTATTCTGGAATATATTCCAGAACGGGAGTCAGCTGTCCACATGCAAGACTTTCCATAGTCTACATTAGCATATGGACAACAGACCCCTATCCCAAGAGATATTCCAGCTAGGTGCTGCCAAGTGGGGAAAGGGCCTATGTTGAGATAGCTATAGATACATGTGGCAATCCAATACAGTGCTTCATTGGGCATTATTAGGATTATACTCCAGAATAGGGACCTGTCATCTATATATTAGTACAGACTATAGCAGCCCTTGGGCAAGGCCTGCCAAAGTCTGCAACAACATGCAGATGTCAGGTTTCTATTCTGGGATATAATGTAGAATGAGGACCCATGCACAAAGGGCCCATGTCTGGATACAGCTGACGTCAGTGACATGAGAAAGGAGAAGCCCAATCTACCAGTGTAAGCCAGCAGTGATTACTCACGTGGAATTTGGTGTATGGAGACATGGATTTGAGGATGGAGATACCATCTTTAGATGAAAGGCACTATTCACAACAGAAAACCAGGTTAGTATTGGATCTTCTATATTAACACCATTGCCCGTGTCCCCATGGTTGCAGTGGTGCACTACAATGTCTTTGCCATGGTCCAGTGGGCATCCGCTAATGTAGATCCCCAAGGCCCCTTTTCCCCAGGTGAGCCACCTTAGATGATGCATCAGTGCCCATGAATCGCCCCATGTGCAGGCATAGCAGCCCCTTGAGCCATCAACAGTCATGTCAAAATGTCACAGGGCCTCAACAGTGTACAAGGGAATGGCCCCTTGATGTCATTCCTTGTGCACTGGGTTTTACGCACAGTACATTTGATGGGCTCTTAGCACACTGCTGTATGCATAAGATGCCTTGCTGGCACGAGACACAGAGACTGCTCCCCCTAGAGGCCTGTGAAAGGCATTTAAGTCCTGCAGGGAAGATGTGGCCATTATCACCTAATCACTTCTATATGAATAGAAACTTCTCCAAAGGTTGCCTCTGAGTAGAATCTCTTCATTAAATAAAATTCCTTTGTTGAAGGATGCCAGTCTTTGGAGTAGCAATGTAATTATTGGTCCGAAACTAACCTTGCCTGATGTCTTTTTTATAGTGCTTATAAATTTTAAGTACTATCTATTAGACAAATATTCTTGGAATACAAAACTGAGAAAACTGAAAACAGGGAGAGAAAGGAGTAACTGATTAAAATGCAAGAGTCACAGACCATTTAAAAACAATTAATTCACAATTAAATGCTTGCCACAAGAGGGAGGTTTGAGCCTGGTGCCTGAACACGTACAATAAAGCTACCTGGAAGATTTCCCTCCTGAGGACATATCAATTATGACTTTTTTTTCATTTTTAATTGCTGGCACATTGCCACTTATTTATATGATTAGATGATAATTTGTAGGATCGTGCTGTGATAATTTTAGTTTTAATTTTGTAGCCCAGTTTCAGCAGCCTCGCATGGAGAGCGTATACATCAGCAAAATATCCAGAGGCACAACACTTTTTGAGTTCAGCACACGTACTAAATGTACCATTCATAAATCCAGCAGCACGCTCCCTGTGTTAGATATTTGTATCTGTAGTACAACTCTGCCCGTGGAGCTGAGATGTTACTAAGGCTGCAACTGCACAGGAGCAGGATGCAGCTGGGTGAGGGGAACTCCACAAAAAGTATGGTGCGGAAATTGCCCCTGCACTAGTAGGGCATCAAGTGGCCTTGCGGTTGTGGAATGAAACAAAGGGATTTTTCACACCTAACTTCCATGGAATAGTTTCCCTGGAACTTAAGTTCAGAGACAGTGGCTGGCATTCACCCTGTGAGCGCCAGCATCGTCCCCAAATTATCTGAGGCCTGTTGCAGTGCTGACAGTTGGTCTAGAACAGTGGTTCTCAACCTGGGGGTTGGGACCCCTTTGGGGGTTGAACTACCCTTTCAGAGGGGTCGCGATGAGTCTCCCACCACCCTTCTGTCCCACCTCCCAGCTGCCCCATCCCCATGGTTGGGAGTCTCCACAACATGAGGAACTCCATTAAGGGGTTGCGGCATTAGGAAGGTTGAGAACCACTGGTCTAGAATGACATGCGTCACCATAGTAATGGCTCCAGCAACTTCCACCATGAGTCAGGCTGTTGTTATGGTGAAGTGATCACAATGTGGCATGTGACTGGGCAGTCTTAGACGCAATGTCCTGCTCTCATGCACTGTTTGTAGAAGGAATTAGTATGTACGCTGCATGTGTGATGGACCGAGAGCAATTATATGTGGTGGAAATGCCCTCTGGTCACTCCTATGATGGCCTTTTCCCTACATATAGATGTAGCCCAAGAAGTTCCTAATCATAATTTTGTTCTTAAATGGGGTAACAAAACAAAGCAAAACAACAACAGTGAAGCCTTCAAGAATCAACTAATTTTAGAACAAACAAATTCTAATGCAGGGGTGCCAAAAAAGGATTGTGCTTGAGGATAAGTTCCTGCTTGCTATTTTGAATTACTAATTGTTCCTTAATTTCCACCAGTAAAAGAACAAAAACGAGATAGAGAAAATTAAAGTCTCATAGTTCCCTCTTGGATGGAAGATGGGACATAAATCCACCCTGAGTGTGAAACAACAATGGTCAAGTTCAGGCTATGAAATTGGTTCTAACCTTTTAATTTTACTAGGTTTTGCTCTACAATATTTTTACTAATGTTTTCCAAGAGCAGAGGCAATTAATTTTAATTTATACTTTGGGGCAGATCCAGGATCAAACTTGCCTGAGAGATACTGTCTTAGGATAAAGATTTACATTAGCTCATGTTATTCTTGAGTAAATGACTGAACACTTCTTAACCACTTTAGGATTGCACTCCAAGGCAATTTAACCTCTAAACACAGTTAAGTATGCAACATTACTAATATTATTTCAGTGTGAAAGCACTTGCTGTGCTGTAGTATGGTGTCCTAATTTAGCGGCTGTCTGAAGTAGATGAGAGGTTGTATTCTGCATATACGGATTGAGTCTAGGCAAAAATGTTCAATTAGCAAGCTTCAGAATTATTTAACTTTGAGCATATGTTGCAAAGATTTCACAAGATACATTGTGGCAGCAGAAACTGTGATGCTGGAATCCTAAATCTATTTCTCCAGGAGACCTTTAGTACTGCAATCCCTTCCAAAGAGTGGGAAGAGCTACAGAGTAGCTATGATGGATCTCATTATTCCTCCCAATGTCATTTTGGCCCCTTGATGTGCTTATGCTAACTTATACAGACAGCATAAAGCTGTTATAAATGATGGTACATCACAGAAGTGGAGCAAACAGTTAATGAAACATGAAAGCCCCAAAATGACAAGCAGCCAAGAAAATCTTCAGAATGTAAATAATTAAATTGGATATAGCAGAATATCAAATTTTGGAAAGTGAAATTAAAAAAACTGGTTATTACACACAGAATTAATGCTCTACGGAGCAGAAATTCTATGAGCTTCAAAATTTATCAAATAGTTAACCACTATAACAATAGTCTCAGTATATAAGTAACATTTTTTTGTCATCAGTCACCACAGAATCTTGAACAAGCTCATATGTATCCATCAAAATGTGTCTAAGGAAACCAGTACCCTCAAGTCCTCCAATGTACAAAGTACAAATCTTGGACATAAAACAGCATCTGAAGGCTTAAAAGAATTGGCAATTTCAATTTGAAGCAGACTTAGGTTCTGCTTCAGACATTTCATTCATTGTTTTTTACACACTTATCTGGCTTTTGGTAGTCCCTCTTGGGCTGATCATGGTCTTACACACATTGGTTTTTAGACACAGGTTCAACACGCATACACACAAGAACATCTAACCATGAACTATAGACTGTAAGGCTGGAGGGGTTCTCTGATCATAGCTTACTATGGAGGCCATTTTGGAAATACCACTAGAAGAAAAACTGAGACTTCTTCATCAAAGTTCCTTCCTTTGCTATTGTTCCACACTTCACTCACTCAAAGAAGTTTGTTGTAAACAGGAAGATGGTCCAGCATGCCTGGGGCTGCTTCCAGAATGAAAGCACTTCTGTGGGCCCTTTTTGCTCTTACCTGCTTTTAATCAGGATCAGTGGGTCTGGAATAGCCAGGCCCACTGAATAGCCAGGCCCACTGATCCTAACTACAGGAAAATACTGTGGCCTTGAAGCTCACCTCCCTGCTTCTGGTGAGCTTTCCTGTGGCATACTATGGCACTGTCGTGCAATGATCTTGCTGGTAGTCCCAAACAGAGGAGGCATGTCATCTGCATGCATCCTGAGATCTGGATCAAGGCCATGCTGGTCTGTTGGTAGACTGAATTAAATGGGTCTACTAGTGATCCAGATTACAATCTTCTTAATCTGGATCAGGCTTTGTCTAAAGCAGATGGAGCTGTACCAGCAGGGAAGGCACCCCCTAGATTTGGAGGCCTAGATGTGTAATACACAGGCCCTTAATTTGGATTAAGGGTCCATGAAGAAACGGTTACAGAAAAAATGTTCAGTTTCTTCTGATTATGTAGTTATATCCATATACTTTCCTTTCAACAAGATATAATTGGGTTTTTCTGACTTTCTTTTAGGGCTATGCTAGGAACTGACCCTGGAAAGTCTGCAGGCCAAGTGGATACTTCACCACTGAGTTAAGGTGCTGGGTAGTCTACTGAATCCAACCCTCCACTCCATGCAAGGATCACAGTCAGACATTGTAGGTATAATCCATATTGTGGAGAAATGAGAATCAAGTATGTGTTCCTGTAATTCCCATATTCAGGTCCACAAATGGCCTTCACCTCACATCTCCTCAAGATATTCACAGTGCACAAATAGACTACAAATCTGGGGCCTATTTGCACTTAGGCCTCTGGTATAGTCTACTTGTGCACTCTTTGCAAAATAAATAATCTGGAATAGGCTGATATGACAAATTTGGGCACTCTAGTCAAGGAAAAAGGTGTTATTCTGTCAGGACAATAGGAACTGAAGATGGCCTGAAACCTGATTAAATACCGTGTCTGACTGCACTCTTTCCTATCCATCCTTCCCTTGAACATACCCAGTGAGGGAGATATTCCATAAGCTTCCTACGTAATCACCTCCCCTGTTGAACTGTCCATACAGTAAAGATATTTTTTCTGATATTTAGCAGGAATCTGCTTTGAAGTAGCTTAAGAATGTTGAAGTTACATAGTTGTCATGATCTGCATCTAAGACAAAAAATGCACTGTGATGCTAAATTAGGGTTTCTGAAGAGCAAGTTTGATATACAACTGCAAGTTGTAGGATAAATATACCCATATTTGGATAAGAGGAGTCTTACAAGACATGTCCAAGTACGAAACTTTAAACAAATTCTTAACTATTTAAAGATGATAGGTTAATCTTTTCAGCTCTAACTAGGGCATCTAGGGATAACCTTAGCTGCCAAATCTGCTACTGCTGACACAATCATATTTGCGTTTCCCCTTAAGAATATTTTTTAGAAAACAAGATTGTCTGTTGCTTCCTGCTTGGCTTCCTGTTCTTTTTCCAAAGAGAAGAACCTGAATTGCTTAGCTTACTTCAGAACTCTTATTAAAAGTTTAGATGAGGATCTAGATGGAATAACCAGGCTCCTTACATAGCAAATGCCTTTATTAGGGATGTCTAGACATGGGCTTTGTTTACAAATAGGCCATTCAGCGCAGGCTTGTATGGGTCATTATTCAAAAAGAAGTTCCATGTCTACACCAGAGCTGGCTTCAGCAATGAGCCACCAGTGCCAGTGACTTGATGTGTGCACCAAGTCACTGGCACCAAGTATACCAGGACTGCAAATCCTGGTATACTGCAACCCTACCCAAGGAGAAAAGGAGTTGAAAGTGTCAGATGAGTGATGAAGCAACCCTTGGCCTTTTTGATGGCTGAGATATGGATTCATGGGGTGCTGCATCTGCGGCTTCTCTGGTGTGGCCAGCCTCTGGCAGTACCTTAAGAGGTTTAGTGTGGCTTCCCTCTGGCAGTACCATAAGAACATTAGAGGAACCTGCTGGATCAGGCCACAGCCAATCTAGTCTACCATCCTCTCACACACAATGCCCTGCTAATTGCTTCTGGGCATCTCAACAAGACAGCAAAAGTAAAACCTTCACCTGCTCTTGAATCCCTGCAAATTGTCTTTAGATGCATCCTGCCTGTTTCTCCAACCTGGAGGCAGTACCTAGGCATCCATTCTAGTAGCCACTGATATCAGCACCGGCCCACCCTGCTAGGTTTATGTTGAGAAGTGGGCAGGGCACATGGGTTACACAAGCTACTGGGCTGCCCTCAGCTCCCATCCCAGCTACACAATCCAAGTATACCACCCCATCCCTTCCTTGTCCTTCATCTCATCACTCCACTCTTTTTAGTAATAGGTGAAAGATGTATGTAATCTGAACAGAAGTTTTCAAATAGAATAGAATGTGGAAAAATGGCTCTGTGCACACCCCTATTCGGCACCAGTGGTCTCATTCCAAAGGAAACCATCCTGGGATAAGCACCGCAGGCTTTTTGGCATTTGATTAATAACTAATCGAATGTTAGAAAATTCGTATTCGTTTGAAAAGATCCCCTTCAAATGTGGTAGGATCCTATTCATATGAATGTATTTGTACAAATTCGTACAAATATCCAATACGAATGCATAGGTATCAGATATGTATCCTGGCTACATATCCTGTATGAACACATACATATTTTATATGTATCCTATATGAATGCATATGTATCTGATATGTATGCAATACGTATCCTATACGAACACTTATGTATTGAGACATATCCAATATGTATCCCGAGTTTGACAAATGTCCAAACTATTTGTACAAATCTTCTGAATTCATACAAATGTTAATTTACGAATGTCCGAATTTGTACAAATTTGTATGAATAATGAATGTTACTAACATTTGTGCACATACTGTACCTACAATTTATCACCCCGTGGAATAGTGGAATCTGTGTTTTTAGCTGACTTGCTGCCTCTCTGAAGTCATTTTTGTTAAGTACATGGTTTACATTAAGGAGAAGTTGGTTCTCTATCCAAATTCACAGGTGTGTTCCTAATTAATATCTTGCTGAAAGAAGGAAGCAAAATTGCAGATCTACACACTAGAGACATTATTGTAGCTAACCAAGGCTGGGCCTATTCCAATAAACAGATTTATTAGGAGCCACTACCACCTCCCCTTTCCACAAATTTAAACTTCAACGTCATGGGAATATTTCCTATATAAACATGTTACCAACAGTTCTGATTTATCTTCCTTGCCAGGATACGCAAGAAAAGTCCTTGAGTCTAACTAGAAAGATAAGTTTATTTCCATAATTTAAGCCCCAATTAATTACTTATGAATTCAAGTACTATAAAGATGTCATCACTAAAGCAAGAAAGACTCTTTTTTCTACAGAGGAAAGAGACCAGAAGGATATATAAAAATATATCCCAAACAGAATCTGAAGCAGGCCAAGTAAAGCAAATTTGGAAAATGCTGTCTCACACCATCTAAAGGAAATGATCAGGTAGGGAGACTGAGATACCCTCACAAAAATGTAAATTGGTAGAAAGATGTGTTGAATTTCAGTGGCAGAGGGTCTGAAACGTAAACAAGCAAATAGGTATGATAATCATGGATACAGAACAGTCCTCTGTATTTTTCCTTTGCTGAGCAAGAGTAGGCCAGGTTGACCAAAATAGTCCCACAGATACCTCATATGTTCTGTGACTCTGGCTGTGTCTTCACGGCAACCTTATGTCGGATTCAAAATGTTTTCAATCCTCGGAGTCCGCATGGCAGTTTGGCTTAACACACTTTCTCCGTGTTAAACCACCCCAAAGCATGGTGAATCTCAATCCTGATTTCAACAGGCTTCACTCCGGATCGTGTCCTTGAAACGTTTTACATTTTTTACTGTGGGGACTGTACCGTGTTAAGGGATGAGAATCCATGTTTAGGGTTTCCCTCCCCCAATAGCTTGCTTCCAAAGATAGTGATTTCATTGAAAAAATCCACCCTCAAAACAGCCACTATAAAAATCCAGTCCTTAAAGCTACACTGTAGCGATATCGCCACTTCACACCTTAATAACAATGTTGCAGTTTTGCGCAATTCTAGCTCTTTGAAAGTTCTGACCTTTAAAAAAGGGAAAGGAAAGGAAAGCCCTGGAGGTTCTGTTTTAAAGGCTGTGGCTGTGAAGGGGGTTTGAGTTGCTACTGCTGCTGTGTGCCCTGGGAAACGGGGAGAGGAGGGGAAAGAATCGCTGGCTGCCGGTGCCTGTTTTTCATCCATCCAGGCAAGTGGCAGCCACCCAGCCACCCAGCCAGGCTCCGTAAAGGGGTCTGTTATGGGTGGCACATACATGCCAGGAGGAAGAGGGCAGGGCAGCCCTGCAAAGCGGCTTTTAAAAAGTAGCCACTTGAGTCCCCCCCTTGAGTCACATACGCCACGTATGATCCTCAGAATCCGGATCGAACGCGATTAAGTTAAAAGTAATGGGAACAGGCAAATTCGCGTTTGCATCTGGTTCTATTATTTCGGTTTAGGGAAAGCGAAATAAGCTTGCTGTGCGGATTCGCTGTCTGAGTCATCTGACTACATCTTTATAAAATGTCGGTGTACTATACCAAACATGCAAGTCTGAGGTACCTTGGAGACGGTAAATTTCCTTGTTCCTTCACACATTCCCATTTAGAATTTGCTTGCTTAATGAAATAAGGGCAGGATGTATTGTCCCTGGACCCACCAAGCAAGACATCCCATCCTAAGCATTTTTAACGGTCTGGGGTTTTGATCAAGAAAAGCAAAACTGTCGAACACAAGTATTGATTTTTCCCAGTTTTGGGAAGCAATAGCTGAAGAAGCAGGCAACTCAGACAAATCTGGGACCTATTTGCACTTAGGCCTCTGGTATGCAATTAGGACAGCTCTGGTACAGAGTATCTGTACCAGAGCTGTCCTGATTGCATACCAGAAGCCTAAGTTCACATATCCCCCTGATCTTAGCCTGAACACTTCTTACTTTAACAATTGAACTTAACTGCACTCCATCCTGGTTAGATGAAAGGGCAGAATATTCTTCTATTAGCACTCAAGGAAACTCTGGGAATATTTGTTTGGGTTACTTCTGCACTTCAGACTCAGTCTATATCCAGACAAGATCTAAAACTTGGAATTATCCCAGCACTGTACTGAGATTGCCATACATATCTGTAGCAACCCCAACATAGTTCCAGGATATAGGAGTGAAATCCCAGAATATCATCACTATGGTGGGAAAAAGAACATCCAAACTGGGTTTTCCTGAGTAGCAATGTGACTTAGCTTGTCTGGTGCTTGCTCTTGGGTTTCTACTTGAGGGAAAGCCCACTGGGCAAGTGTGGGGGCAGTACTTGTACAGTTCCAGGTGTTTTGGTCATCATATATGTATTGTGGGAGCAAGTGCCAGAAAAGGTAAGGGCCCAGGCTGGCCCTGTAATTTTGCCCTGCTGCCTGGCAGGGATGGTCAAAGATAACTAAAAGGTCTAAACAAGATTCTGCATTTTCTTTCCCCGGTTCTCTTCCGTGTGTTGCTTTGTTCTTCTGCCACAGACACTGTGCTAAACAAAAATACGTACTGATAGTGAGGGTTTGTCAGTATGTCAATTTATGCCTCATTATGTATCCCAATAGAAGACAAAGCATGCAAGAACACAAAATAATCCCTCTCCACCCACATCAATGCCTAGGGGAGGACTTCTCAGCACCCTCTGGAACATGCCATCCTAGGGAGAGACAGATCTAGACTGAGATAACTTCTTTGCTACACAACAGGAGGAGATATTTTGAATTGCTTTTCAAGCCCACCACACCTTTTAAAACAGTCCAGGCAGGTTTTGGTCATTTGAACTGAGGTGAGGTAACCAATAAATAAATTATGCTTGCCAGTATGATTTGAACTGACATTTTACTCTCAAAAAATTCCAATAAGGAGCAACAAAAATAATGTTATAGGATAGAGGAATCTAAGTCAGGGGTGCTCAGTTGCAATCCTCTGGGTGTTTTTGAATTGCAACCTCATGTCAACCTTAGCCAGACTGAGAAGCTATTCAGTCTACTTGGAATACACTCTCCAGTCTAACTAAATGTGGTTTTAGGGCATGTGCAGAAATACCCTGAGTCTGCTACAGAATGACAGGAGTTGTTCAGAAATCTTTGCAAGGCCCAGTTGAACAGTTCCTGACTAGATGAACCCTACAGATCAGAATCACATGACCTCTAATGACACAGCCACACTTTAGCAGGAAGCATTTTTGACAGAACATTTAGAGTTTTGCTACTAAGATGGATAAGAAGACTAGTAACATGGGACTTCATCATTTTATTTTTACTCAATGGAAATATGCTGACCTGACCACTCACAGCATCTTAATCTTAAATGATTGGCTAGGGAGGAAATCCATGGATCTTGACAAAGGGATAGGACACATGTTATAGCAAGAGGACTTTGTTCAGGTATCATGATTTGAAACGTGATGTCAAAATACAAATGACAGTGCTTCAGATGGGTGTGGCTACCCCACGAGAGCAAAGTGGTTGTGTGCAATAAGATTAATTTTATTAACATGTTTTCCTGTGAGAGATGCAAAACATCAACCAGATTTGTAACATAAATGGGTACATTTTGCACATTTGTTTTAAACATTCTAATCTGGGTAAATCACTTCTGATCTTCTAGATGGTCCTAAGCTGTGGTGCCTATCAAGAATCACAATTCTAAACCTGTTGGAGAGAATGAGGCTACCACCTTGTGCAGTGGGGTATTAATGATAGCTTTCCATCTTGGTTGGATAATAAAGATACATATTTGTTCAACGATGCTATGCAGTATTCCTTGGAAGCAATGGAAGGACCCATTGGACCCTAGTTTGACCGTATAGGCAAATAAAGGCATTACTTTAAGGAAACTATAATACTTCCATAAATCAATGTACATCCACTCCTCAGCTACATGAAAACTTCTTCAAACAGTGATCCAGCAGATATCAGTTTTGCCTTTTTCAAAAGGTTGTCATTTTGTTTTTGCATTGAATGGAGGTAGAATGTATGTCTGTGATAAGGTATGGCAAAAAAAGGTGGTTAATAGAAGAGTTGGGAACATGTTTCATTGTTTCTCTGAGGCATCTCTGAGGCGCTCCTTTTGTTGTGTCTGAACCAGTAAAATTTCTTGGGGTGGCTGTCTCAAGTACAAATAGTGTTTAGCCATTTGTGCTATGAGAAAGAACACAGTTGGACTGAACACACAGTGTGATAAAAGTAGATTCAAGTAAGGAATTAATGACAACAGCCACATGAGTCTTTTGATATGTGCTTTTGTTAACTGCTGCCTGGCTTTAAGAAAGATCTGTATTTGCTTTGGATGAAACTCTTTGCTTAAACAAGGCAAAGTTAAACCCTCTGCATCGGATTGTGAAATCTTGCACATTTTGACAACCTTCATGCTACATATGAAAAAGTCTTTTGTCTAACTGGTTGAAACAACAGCTGCCTTCAGAGGCTGTGCTCTCAAACTCAGATATATCTATATATCAGGTCTCTGTTCCATAGAATAAAATGGCTAAGACGTCTCTGCAGAGCAAACGGGGAGAAAGTCAGATACTCACACATAACCAGGCACAGGCAAGTAGTAGCCACAGGAACTGTGTAATGTAACTTACTATGCAGGGATGATTTTACTAAAACAGGCAGAGAGACACCAGGGCTTTGGTCACACCTTCACCTTTAACATTCTCCAGTCCATCTTCAGGCCTTTCATTTCTCTTCATTTTATTTGTGGACATTCCACCCTCCATTTGGACTTTCCAGAATGGAAAGTCCACAAATACAATGGAGAGAAATGAAAAGGTGTGAGCAATCAGGCCTGAAAATGGTTTGAAGAGGTTTTAAAGTGAATATATGACCATGTCCCAGATAATCTTAACTTCAGAAACCAGTAGCAAGAAGAAAATTATCCACACTCACTTCCCTTTCTGTGCACTTATGTCCATGGTAATTGTAATCTTTTCTGGGGTAAAGTGTTAGCACTTATTATCAAATTAATAATTTTTAGAAACGTAGAAGTAAATATATTTTAGAAATCCAGATTTCTAAGATTTAGAAAATATTTATCTACTTAAGAAGAATCAAGGAAGTGCCATCCTAGTTTGTTGGGCTAGAGATTCTACAGTGCTTGCCCATTCAGGCTGACAGAAATGGAAGATGGATATCTGGAGAGGATCAGGTTATCAAGCTCCAGAAATTTCTTCTTGTCCCTAGATCAATATATTGCTTCTTATGTAGTTGAAGAAACAAATACTATAGATTTTTTTTATTATAAAAAACTGTAACACCTAAAACTGAATGAAATCAGCAAGCTAGCCACCCACACAATTCCCCAAAGAGGAGTGTATGTTGCATTTAAGTACACTAATCAAAATAATGGGTGTGGAGGAGACCCTAGGGCAGACAGGCAAGGATGAACAGCACATGATTCATCTTATGTTTTGAATATACCATCGTGTATATGCATGTGTCAGAAAATGTTATGGGCATTATTAGAGGGGTTATTTTTACAGGTAGCTCTTTTCCCATGGTTTGTTTGCTTTACGTGACGGAGGCTACATCCACACATGGAGGGGGGAAGGCTCAAAAACAACTAAGAGGTGCCTCCATGCTGGTGTCTTTTTCTTGTTGTTGGGTTGTTCAATTGTATCTGACTCTTCATGACCCCATGGACTATGCCAGGCTCTTCTGTCTTCTCCTGTCTCCCAGAGCGTGCTCAAATTCATGTTAGTTGCTTTCATGACACTGGCCACATCCCCACGGGATCGTTATCGTGAATTCAAAATGTTTTGAGT
>MTQE01002208.1:59939038-59949327 GCA_014337955.1 Aspidoscelis marmoratus
GAGGAGGAGGAGGAGGAGGAGGGTAGCATGGAAGCAGCAGTGTCACTCTTCATGGCAGGAGACGACAGCAAGAGGAACAGGGGGAAAGGCAAACAGCGGATGGTGGTGGAGAAGATCGATATGGCGGGAGGCGGCAGTGTGGCAAGCGATATCCACAATCTTTATACACTCAAGCATAATCTGATCTCTTGCCAGCCCCTCCCCCTCTCTGTTTTCAGGTGGGGAATGCCCCCAAAGTCCTGCTGTGTTCCCACTGATAAGTATTCAGATTATTCCAGAGTTCAGCAGCAAGTCCTGTCATAATCTGAGCAGGGATTCCCCAGATTTTGGGACATTTAGTCTGCAGAAATGGGGAATCCCTTCAAAAGTGTCAGGATGTCAGGGACTCGAGCTGAAGTCAAGCCGGACTAAAATGCCAGTCAAAACATACCCTTAAAGCCACCTACCATCTGCTGGGCATCTTTGACAAAGAAGCCGCTGGACAGGATGAAGAAAGGAGGAAAGCAAAGAGGAGGCAGAAGGTGATGTGGACAAAAGGATGGTGACACTGTGATTGTAGAACACCCACAACAGGCATTGACTGGACAGAGAAATTTCCTTCTGCCTGGCAAGGAAACTACAGTATCTGACCCAGAAAGATCTCTTTCATGTTCACACCCTCTGAAAGAATCTAGATTAAGAACCTGAAACATTCTCAGTGCTCAGATAATCTGAAAACAGGAAAGATCTGAAAGGGGAAAGCTTAGATATATTTCAAAATGACCTTTTTTGATACGATCTCTCAGAATCAAGGACTGCCTGAACATGTCTTATTTAACTGGTGAGACTGTGGCCTAAAGGGGAAGGTACTTTTCAGAATCCAGCAAGGCTTTTGCTCTCTGCAGGGAGATGAGAAGCCACAACCTTTCTCATAGTCTGTAAGGAAGAAAGGCACGGCTAAAAATACACATACAAATGTTATTTTTCCATGTGAGCAATTAAGACAGCTGCCAAGGGACCATTTTATTGTTGCAAATGGAGGAGAGGGCTTTGTGAGCAAAGGGAAAGGGTGATACTACACTGTGATACTAGCTATGTTGCCTGCCAAGGGTATCTCTTACAAACCAAGTCCATCTGCCTGTGCAGCTTTCCCACAAAGTGATGAAAAGCATTAGCAAAAGATGTCCAACACTGTCTGGCAAACCTCAGCATATATTCACAAATGAAGAGGAGGGGAGGGGATGGAGACCATATTTCCTATACGTATGATGTGCCTGAGCTTGGAGGAAGCATTTTCTTTGAGGTTAGTCTCAAAAATTGCTTGGCCTTTTTTCTAAGCAGAATATGCTGATCGACTGTACCATTTCATATAACCTGTTTATAAAGTCTGCACAGGTGAATGACCTGATAGATCATCATGCAGAACTAACCAAAGTTCATGTATTAGCATAATTTAAAAGAACAAAACAACCAACAACTAGGGTCAAACTGTCTAAAAAATTTTAAAAATGCAATATTTATAATTTTTATCAAGCAATATCTATTTCTACCATAGTCCTCACCAGTATGGGCATGTCCCTATTCTAGGATATAATCCAGAATAAGTGCAGATAGGGTCACTGTTTAATGATACAAAGGAATGCCAAAATACCTAAGTGACCCCACTGAACAGTGGATTACACATGAATTAGTCAACCATAAGTAAAATGATGCATGGAAAAGAAACCATGGGCTTGAGCTCTGAATTTGGTGAATGCTGCCCCAGTGGCCTTTATGGGCCACCCCCCCTGCTGGCCACTGTGGTATGACTGCTGAGTACCAAATGTTGGGGTACAACTTCAGGTTTGCATTAGTTTTAACCAGCTCCAGTCCACTTTCAAAGTGAGAGAATATACCAGCAATGTGACAAATGGATTTATTTTAGTATTATATAACTCAGAAAATCCACCTGTGGGTTAGATAAAAAGGAAAGAAAATGACTGTTCACTTTGCTAAGGCTTTCTTTCACTCTGAGTGTTGGCTGACGCTGAATTAAAATTTAGGTGTAAATACAGGCGCTCTGAGAAAGTGGCTGATGGCTGTTCTATCAGTGTGGGAAACAGGATGCTGGACTTAATATAGACCTTTGGCCGCATCCTTATAAATTCTTATGAACATCTTGATGCAGAGGGTGGATTCGTATCACTTGTCCTTTTGTGGAGATATCAGTCACCAGAGATTGATATCTGAGGAGTCCATCATTTCCTCCAGCTCTGTAACTTCAACCCAACTGTTAATTCTAGCCAAAGGAAACTCTTTTGAAGAGCTGCAACAAGAATAGGAAATATTCTGGCAAGATAGCCTTTTATTACCATGCTGCTCAACTCAGTCAGATAGCTTTTGCTGCTGCTCCTGCTTCTAGGAAAGGTTAAATACAGAAAGGAAAGGTCCACCCAGTTTTCAAGCCATATTAATAAGTTCCATGCAGGCTTCCACCTGGCCTTTGCCAAAAAACTGCGGATATTACATAAGAGCACTAAGTGCCCGTTGTTTATTTTTCTTTGTTTTTCCAGATTTGGAATGAGCTCATATTGCTGGCTAGCAATGAATGCCTGGCTTTGAATTAGGAGGTCTAAAGTTCAAGTTCGTGTGTATGTGAGTGTTTTGTGTTTATCTATCTACGTATGTTATCTATGGGATCTTTGGGTGAAAGGTAGGAAAATTCTTAAATAAGAAAGCCTGTATACCTACCTACCTATCATCTATCGATCCATCTATCATCTAACCATCTGTTAGAGATTGAGAAGGAACTGAACCAGTTCAAATAATTGAATTATGACTTGAAAAATGAATGGAAAACTATCTTTAGATCACCTGAATTGTGGAATATTCTAAGGGATCACTCGGATAACTTGGTGCATACAAGGTGTAATTTTGTGTGTATGTGTGTTTGTGTGCATCCACATGTGCACACACACATGCACACACTCATTCACCCGCACATATAGAAATGGCCACAACTCAGTGGTACACCAACTGCTTTGGGCACATGTTTGATCTTCAGCCTTCACCAGAAAGAAAGTATTGACAACTATTCTGTATCTACCAACAGAAATGCATGGGTAGTCCATGTAAGCATCAAGGGTTTGTTCGTACTTGACCTTCTTTTGGAATATATCTCAGGATAGGGATCTGTTGTACGCATGCTAATACAGACTCTGGCAGGCCTCACCTGGGGCCTGCTGTAGCCTGCACTACCATGTGGACATCAGGCCCCAATTCTGGGATATATGCTAGAATAAAGCCAAGTGTGAATAGGCCCAGGACTTATCCTTGACTGAGGCTGCTTCCAGATGGCGGGCAGATATCCTGTGAGAAAGTGAAAATGTGGGAAATCTTCCCCACATAATTGCCACCTCCTAGTAGACAGTGCTGTGGCCAGCCCTAGGTTTTCCAGCAGTAGTTTTTAGGGGGGGAGTGGGTCTGTGGTGGGATTGTCTCAGATACATGAGGCAACCTCACTATAGCAGTGCTGTAATGAAAACTTCTGCTCTATTCCCTCTGTCTTGACAGAACCTCAGTAGCATCTACTACCACCACAACCCCACAAACAAGTACATGGGTCGGGGTACAGAATATAAGTGTTTTTCTCCATGTAGATAAGCTGATTTAAAAATATATATATTTACCTCCTACCAACTAATTCAGGCACAGCTATTATACAATATGCAGCAGAAATCTTGGCCATGGCTCTCTCTATTTAGAAAACAAATGGCTAGTATCCCATATGGGTAGGCCATAATTTGGTGTATTTTTATATTATTTTACTTGAATGTACCTTACTGATGGATTATAGGCATGATTCCATATATTCTGGTTATTCTACAAGTAAATTAATCTTACTTGTCTTAATTTCAGGATGGCTGTCTAGGTGTCCCATATACCTCTATCACTTCCCTTTAAGAAGTCAAAATAATAAGTGATTATACAGTTGACAAACTCAGTTTAGCAAACTTCAGATTTGTATTCACATATTTCAGCAATGTACTGTTCTTCAGAGGTTTCCAATAATCATTTTTTATCATCCCTGATACCTAGCTATGCTGGACAGAGCCAACAGAAATTGCACTCCAGGACACCTTGAGCATAACCTATTCATTTCTACACTGAACCAAAACTAAGGCAGGCACATAATCCAGAAATATGGCCTAGTGCAGAAAGGGCCTAAGAAAGAATCATTTATCTTGTGTAATCTGGATTCCTTCCTTCCTTCCTTCCTTCCTTCCTTCCTTCCTTCCTTCCTTCCTTCCTTCCTTCCTTCCTTCCTTCCTTCCTTCCTTCCTTCTGCATACCTTTTCTGTGTGTATTTAAATCCTTATGCTTGTTTTTGGGGAAAATGTACTATATGAAAACTCATTGTACTTCTGTCTGCAAGTGGGGTTCTATTTACTATTTCTGTTCCAAAAAAAAATTATTTCTACTATTCAGTAAATATTGTTTTTGCCTTCCCTTAGCCTTCCAAGTAAATACTGTTTTTAAATATCTCAGGCTGGTATCCAAAGTGTTTTGGATAAAAATCTCCATCAGTCAGGTCACTAGTGCCAATGGTAAAGAATGGTAGGAGCTGAAGCCCACAACAGCTGAAAGGCACCAGCTCTGCTGCTCTCAAAGTTGAAACCATCCCTTGTGCTACATTTACATGTCATAGTTAAGAAAAATCAGTGCAAATGTTGTAGCTCCATCTGTATGTTGCAGAATAGCACAACACTAAAAAAGTTGGCAAACCTACACAAAGAATGTGAAAAGTGATTCCTTGCTTATGTACTACTTTTTTTAAAAAAAGTATTAAATGTGATGGATGATTTCTATGACATATAAATAAACCTAAAAATTGATGGTTTTTTAAAAAGATATATTTATGAACCCATCCTTGCATATCTTGCAATTTTAAAATATTTTTTCCAGCAATGTTAAAAATGCCTAACAAATTGCTTCCAAGCTTAGGCCATGGATCCTTGTAGATAAGGAGGCTAGAATTTAACATACCTCAGAAAATTTTGCTAAAGTTAAAAAAAAAAGTGGAGGGAGCATCCAAACATAGAGACTGCATTTGCCCAGCACTCAAAATGTAGTAAGAAACAGTTCTTGCAAATTAGTGTGGTAACCCAAGATCCATACTCCTTTCCTGGAAATCAATTTATGGTTCTCCAGTGACAAAAATGCAGGGGGCGAGGGTGGGGGTGGAGGCAGAAGAAAGATGTTCTTTCAGTTAAACACAATTAAACATAATGCATGAAATGTGTAACAACTGTGGCATCCAATGGAGACTTGTAGCTTTAAGGGTAGGTGATCACAGGTGCCGACCAGGCAGTTACTGACTGTGGGGACATGCATACTAAGAAATAAAGAAGCATTGTCTTTTAACATCACCTGTCTCCTCAGGTGACTGAGAAAACTGCAGTTTTCATCCTGCAAATAAGGTAACAAAGCATTTTAGATGCCACCTTTGTTGTCGCCAACGAAATACTGCCTCCTTCTTTCCCCCGGAAACTGTCACTCATCTGAAGTTGTCTGCTTTGGAAAAGATGGGTTACAATATGGGCTCCATTCATATATAACAATGACGACAACAAAAAGTATCTCAAAAGCAGCTTGGCATGTAGTCTTCATCTTCACATCCCATCTCTGATCTACGTTCTCTAATCTAAAATGTTCATGAGAAGGGAAAGGGACAGGGTGGCATGTGAAGGATCTTACCTATGAATCATCTCAAAGGCACCTCAGAAGGCCTTTAGAAGAAAAACCCTGCATGTGAAAAAAAATCCTGCATTTTTTATTTATTTAAAAAACATGGAACACTTCATGAATTTGTGTGTCATCCTTTCACAGGGGCCAAGCTAATCTTCTCTGTATTTTTCCAATTTTAGTATACAGTATATGCTGCTGAGGTGAGCATGTGTGAACAGTCTTATTCATGTTAAACCTTCTTCAGTCTATCTTCAGATCTTACTGCTCACACCTTCTCATTTCTATCTATTTATTTGTGGGCTTTCCATTCAGGAAAGTCCAAATGGAAGGCGGAAAGTCCACAGACAAAATGAATAGAAATGCAAAGGTGTGAACAGTCAGGCCTGAAGATGGCCTGAAGGTTTAAAGTAAAGGTGTGATCATAGCCTTTGCAAGCTTTTGCCTGCTTGTTGTAGGGAACATTCATGCTGAAGTTCTCACATGGCCCCTCTTCCTTTCTCTCCTTCTTCCAGTGAGATGGAACTATGCATAGTGTGTGTGTTTCCAGAATTCTGTTTCCATGATACCACAATAGACAAGTTGTTTTGGAAAAAAATTGTTTGCTTGCCGCCTGGTGAACAAACTATAAAACTGGACTTTGACTGATATGGGCCCCACAGGCACAGAGAAAGTTGTATTGAATTACTAATTAAGAGAGATAACAGCCCACAGCATCAACACTGATTAATTTCAGGACATGAAAGCCCTCATCAGTTTCTCATTTACTACAAAGTCCTTCAACTACTGAAACAGAGGGCACAACAGCAACCCACACTTTCTATACGTTGCAAGGAAACCCTAGAATTTTATACTAGAAGTTTATGCAGGCATTTGAGAACAGAGACGTTTTCGCACGGGGGTGTTTGGAACGCGCGGGAGACAGCTGCGGACATGGCATCCGCATTGCCCGAGCGGGGCTTGCGCTCCGACGTGTCCGCAGCTGTCTTTCTCGCGTTCGAAATGTAGAGCACTTTGAAGTGCTCTACATGCGTTCGAACGCGGACGAGCCGCCCGCAGGCGTTCGGGAGGAGAAGCATTCGCGCCTGCTTCTGTCTCCCGAACAGCTGCGGGCTCGCCTCCGACGCCGGCGCGGCTTCGACAATCAGCTGTTTGACAATCAGCTGATTGCCGATCTGCCTCCGCGGCTGTCTCCGCGCCCCTGGCCGGCCTTTGCCGGCTAAGACAGCTCCCGGCGCTTTGAGCATTCGCACACAGACGCGCCGGAACGCGTTCCGGCGCGCCTGTGTGTGAACGGTGAAAGCGCCCGGAGCTGTCTTAAGCTTCCCGCCTGAACGCGTTCCGTTTGGAACGCGTTGCAGTGCGGAAAAGCCTCAGGTGAAGCTTTTGCCTTCATCTTCTGCTTGAGAATGCACAAAAGCAATTAGTGGGCCACTGTGTGAGATAAAACTGCTGACTATGATCCAGCATGGCTCCTCTGTTCTTACCTAAGGAGCTGTTTGTGAGTAGAGAGGAGCAATCAGAAGAAAATGCCTTTCCTTGGAAAAAAAATTGATCAGGGGCACTATATATTTATATCTTAGCTGGTGAAGTCCCATGAAATACCACAATTTCACCTTTTAAGAGAGAATCTTCCATTTTGCAGGTTCATTCAAGTAGAGCAAGCAGCAACAATGCCATGGCTATACAATAGGAAGGCTGTGCCATGCATTCATTGTATATAGGTTCATGCTGAACTGTGGTCCATAAAAAAAAGCAAACTGCTCAGAGATGCCTTGGACTGTCCGGTGCATTACTCAGCAACCCTGGGCCCTCCAATGCACCTGCAGCCACTTAGAGCTAGGAGTAGACCAGTCCTGTGTAAAGGTTGCAAAGAAGGGATTCGTCTGTTTAGGAAACGTGTCTGCTGCCATAATCCTCTCCTATGTGGAGGGGCATGCAAGCACAATGTATAGTCTCATTCTCAGTGGTTGCATTTACATACAAGGGGCGGGGGGAGTGCCTCAAATGCCATTTTGAAGGAAGCAGCATATGCCCCTTATGTTCTTATCCCATCTCTAATTCTTCTTTTCTAACCTAGAATATTCATGAGAGGGAGGAGCCCAAATTTTATTTTGCAGTGACCCCCACTCTGGAATGCTTCCTTAGATGTTTGTGGGATGCCTAGCATTTTACATTTTAGGTGCCTGCTGCAAATTTTAATAGTGCTTTTATATATTGTAAACTGCCTTGAAATTTTTATTATGAAAAGGGGGTATAAAGATGGGCCTTTTCACATTTGGCCCAGCAGAACAGCCAGGGGATGCCCCGACACAGAGCACCTGTTCTTCGCAGAGCCTCTTCCATGCTGGATTGTCCGCAGGACAGATAGCTGTGGAGCACTAAAAAGTGTTCCACAGCTATACTAGCCACTTCTGTGATGCAGTTAGCACAGCCAAGCTGGTACCCTTCACATCTCTTCCAGGCAAAGGGTACATAGGGTGGGGCAGCACAGCAACGTGCAGGCGCCTGATCTATCCCCATCTTCACTTCCATGGGACAATTTTTCCCAGGGAACTGAAGGTGTGAATTTGCATAATGTTTTAAATATATATTTTAATAAATGATAAAGTATTGTAGGTGTCAGCTTGAGGGGAAAAATGCACAGGAAACTGCTTTGTATCCATTGTCCCTGAAAACACCATAATGTGCCAGAGTAATAAACTGGCAAATTGATAAATACGATATGAAATAAATCTGCCTTAGTTTCTTGCAAATAGCTTCCAGTCTTCTCAGATTTTAGGGTCTTAAGAATGAATACCTCCAAAAGCCTGTGAAAAGGTAACCTTTGTTTTTATTGAAACTCTGGAAGACTATGAATGTGGACTGACATATTTGGACTTTCTTCCTGAGTAAGCCTAAACCATACTTCATTAAAAGTGCACCCTCAAGCTTCCTAATAGTTTTTTTCCAGATGAGTAAGGCCATTATTTTAGGTTTGGACTGAAAATAGTCCACGCGGCCACTAAAAGCAATGATAACCCACACAGCACAATTACATATCCACCCAACTCTTGGCTTATGTTCTAAACAATAGATGTCTATCAAATATGTTTATGTAACCTGTGTAACTTTCCCACAGTTATTTTTGAATGGGGTGATGATTACTATGGAAGTACAAAGTATTCTAACTGCTTTGCCATAAAAAATGCTTGGAGGCAGTATCCAAAGCGGTGAAAGAGAACATTTCTTTCCTTGGGTTGGCTAGCTAATATGAACAAATTGACTTGGACAAGTATTTTACTTCTTACATCTTTTTAAAAGGAAAAAAACCTACCCATTTCTTACAGAAATATAATGATAGTCATTTACCTCAAAGCAGATGCAGGCTATTTACACTACTGATCTGAAGGCCGCTTGGAAGGTTAAGACTCTTGCTGTATGGTAGTGATTTATGGACTTGTTGGAACAAGTGCTTGTTGTGCAAAGATGCTGTGCAAACCTTTCTAGGCATCTGCATTCCTTTAGGAAGGAAATAGCATAAATTGCTCGCAGTGTCCTTACAGGGATCCCTTACATGTTTAAAATGGTTTGTTTGGGGTCTGGGAACAATGTGCACATCTCATATGATATGCTGGGGCAAGCCTTCATTCCATGTGAAACGGTTGCTTAATGGGTTCCTTCTTGAGTCTTTTTAAAGTCATCCCACTTCCCTGAAAGGAATGCTTTGAGTTAACATGTAAGAACATAAGAGGAGCCCTGCTGGATCAGGCCACAACCCATCTAGTGCAGCATCCTACCAATGGCTTCTGAGCAGTCTCAAGCCAAAGCCAAAGGGAAAACCGTCACCTGCTCTTGGCTCCTTGCATATGGCCTTTAGAGGCATCTTGCCTGTCTCTCCAACCTGGAGGTGGTAACTAGGCATCAATTTGGCCGCGTCTCCACAGCGTCGTTATCTCGAATTCAAAATGTTTTGACTCTGCCCAGTTCAGACGGCAGTTCGGCTTAACACGCTCCTTCCGTGTTAAACCACCTTAAACCGTTTTAAAGTAAATCCTGATTTCAAGAGGTCTCACTCCGGAACGTGCCCTTGATACATGTTTCATTTTTTACTGTGTGGACAGTATCATTTTCCGGGATGAGATTCCGTGTCCAGGCTGTCCCGCCCCCAATCGCACTGTAACCAATGGCTGTCCATATTCAAGGCACGTCATGTTTAAGATTCCCTCCCCCAATAGCTCGCTTCCAAAGAGTGATTCCATTGAAAGAATCCAGCCTCGAAACAGCCACTGCCTCCATAGCTACACTGTAGCGATGTAGCTTAATAACAATGTTGCAGTTTTGCGCAGTTCTGAACTTTAAAAAGGAAAGGAAAGGGGAGTCCCCGCGGAACTTTCCCAGCCCACTCTCCCCGCTCTCCGAGTTCCCTCCCGGCCCCCGGGGGAAGAGCGAGCGAGGAGCCCCCTTCGCCCTCCCCCGCGGTGGGCACGCTGAGCCCGGCCGCCCTCTCGCCCGCCTCTCAGCTCTCCTCCTTTTATAGTGGCAGCGGCGGCAGCAGTGGAGTGGGGCAAAGCGGCGGCGGGCAACGAGGAGCCCCAGGGCGAAGC
>MTQE01002208.1:59972107-59986160 GCA_014337955.1 Aspidoscelis marmoratus
TAAATCTTGATGTATATTCCGTTTTATTCCTTAAATGGGAACTCGCCCTTAAAGTTTTGGTTCAAATCAGCCCTGATGCTTTCTGTTTAAAGTTGCCCAAGTAATGATAATCCAATCAGGATTTCACTGAAGTTTTCTTCACAAGGAGCGTCCCCCTTCCCCTCTCTATGAATCTGCACCACCACCTCCTTTAACGATAGGTGAACATGAACAATCTCAGACATCCTGGAGTTACGTAGTTCAAGGTCCTGTGTTCCTTCATTGGCTCGGCTATCTATTTCAGAGCAGTCCTGAGTTAATGCTGAAGATGTTTTTGTTATTTATTTATAAAGCGCCATCAATGTACATGATGCTGTATAAAGTTTAGAATTACAACCATAACAAAGTTAAAATGCAACAACAGGGAAAATTTAAAAATTACAATGGTGAGGCAAAAAATAAAAATTCCTTAATAAAATAAGAAGTATAAGCAGTACACAAATTAAACTTTAAGTAACGCAAAAAAGTCAGCTTGTTGATTAGTACTAGAAGATCACTAAGGTACAACACTATCCCATCGTTAATGACAGTCAAAGGCCCTGGAGAATAAAACCATGTTTAACTGCAGTTTAAAAGCAATTAAAGTTGTAACAGAACCTAGTTGATGGTTCTGCAGGATGGGAAGATGGTTCCAGAGATAAGGAGCAATAAGGGAGAAAGAACGCAAACGGGAATAAACAGAGGAAGCCCAAGGTTGAGTCAGGCATCTACACTGAGCTGAACTCAATGCACAGGGAGGTATATAGATGGAGATCAGTGAGGAAAGGTAGCAGGGAGCTAGATTATGTAAAGCTTTAAAAGGTGATGCCAAAAGTTTGCACTGAATATGGTATGGATTTGGAAGCCAATGTAAAGATTGGAAAAATGGGGCAATATGATTAAGACAGAGTGAAATGTCAATGCAAAATGCTTGCTTTGTGCTCTTCACTGTCATTTCCCTGATAAGCCAGGTCCTGTTCCTTCCCTCGCTGCATTTTTCTGTTCAAGAGGGAAAGGACTTGCTTGGGGAAGGAGGTACTGTCAGCTTGCCCACTGGGCTGTCATATTTGTCACCTTCCCATACACAACCTTTCCTGCTTGCTTTCATTCCAGATGCTGCCTTTCCCTGGTGCTGTGGTTGATTTCCGCATGTGCTGACAGTACTCTGCTCGGAACCACCAGGTTGTTATGAGATCACAAGGTTATTATAGGGCGGCATGAACTGGACTGTGGGAATCAAGCAGAAAAGGATGTTGTTCTATATATACATTGAGCAGGACTGTACTCTTATGATCTTTTATCGAACAAAGCTTGCTAGCATGTTCCTCTGTCTAAGGAATGATGCCTGGGAAATGGTCTTCTTGACTGGATATGAAGGCTGAGTCAGACTGAAGATAAAGGGGACAGAACAACTGGAAGGCAAGTGTGGAGATGAGTCATTGAACAGCAAAGATTGAAACAGTCTGAGAAGGAAAAACTGGGTAAAGTCACCTGGAAAACCAAACCCATCCCCCTGCTGCCCTGCCACAGCCCATCTTTATAATCACATAGTACCATCCCTACATTTTTAAAAATTATTATTTAAAAGTAATCCACTACTTTTGGGACTCAGGGCTAAAGGCAAAATTTATGTGACTGTTTTGGCAATTGTCTGTGTGAAATAAACAGATTGTTTCTGCTTTTCATTGCATTTAGCTCAAAAGATTAAGTCACAGCAATCACTGACTTTTGTTATGGTTTCTGGTGGAGAAGGGATTGTTGCCTCATAGAAAACAATAACAAACAATTCAAAATTCATTGTCTTCAGTGTAGTTGCAATTAGGCAGTGTTTTGTTAAAGTTCAAAAGGAAACTTAGGCCATATTCTATATCAAAAGGGCAACTTAAAGGTAATTGTTATTTTTTTAAAAAAAATTAAAAATCAGAATAAATCTATTACTACCAGAAGTTCAGGCTGTGGGTTGATGGGATTTGGCTTATGCTTCCCTGCTTCTGTTATATCTGTTTTATTGTTACCTCTGCTGCATAACAGTCTGGTTGCCTGAGCTGCTAGAGGTGATTATGAAGCTGGGTTCCCAGAAGCTATCAGTCTGAGGCCATATCTGCACTTACTTGGAGGTGGACTGCTCCAGTGGAAACGGATCAGCTGAAGTGCTTCACTGCCTGATGCGGTCCTTTTGTTCTGGAACAAGGCCGTCTGCATTTGGATGGTTGTTCCAGAACAGTCCTTGCACTGAAGATGACATGATCTTTGGATTTGGCCTTTACAAACTCCAGGGGACTGATTTTGGCAATGTTATGCCATGGAGGTTTGCATTAAAGAGGTACTGAGTGTATGTTTGGTGAAGGTGGTTGAGACATCCCTTAGGCAGGGCCAGATGCCATCATGATGTCAAAGAGCTGGTGTTAAGACCACTTTTGAAGATGTCCTCTGGATCTGGCTGATCTCAACAACTGTCAGCCAGTATACAAGTTTGATTTCTGGGGAAGGTGATTGGGCATGTAGTGATTCTACAGGTGCAGAAGATCCTGAACGATACAAATTATTTGGACCCATTTTAGTTGAGTTTCAGGGCTGGTTTTGGTATAGAAACTGCCTTGGTTGCCATGGTGAATGATTTATGCCAGGAACTTGACTGATGGAATGCCTCAGCTATTGGTACCACCAACCATAGTATTCTTCTGAATGACCCTTCAGGGTTGGGCCTGGGAGGAGCTCTCTTGGGCTGGTTACACTCTTACCTTGAGAACAGAGCCCAGAATCTGATGATGGGCAACTTTTGTTCTGCTCTCTTGCCTTTACTGCAGGTTTCTACCTTGTCCTCCATGCTGTAAAACATTAACATGAAAAACTTGAAGTTTGGGCTATATAGTCATCAGTAGACTGATGACATGCTGTCCTACCTATTTATGTTATCTGATACCAGGAAGGTAGTGCCTGCCTTGAACCAGGGTGGTGAGTGGATCCTGGAAGTTGATGAAGAACCCAAACTAGTTGCATCTCAAGGGAAATGCTAATGAGGAGTTGGGAATTCTGCCTGCTCTAGATATGATGGCACTCCAGAACAGGCTCACAACTTGCGAGTTTCACCTGGATCTGCTCTGGTCTTGCTTGAAATCCAAGCCGCACCCTTTCCTGAGAAGTTTGATCTGGCATCAGTGGTTCACATTCTAATGACATCATGACTAGATTCCTGTAACATGCATTCAGAAACTTCAAATGGTGCAGAATGTGTCTGCTGGGGTGCCCTCTAGGTCCCTTGAAAGGAGCATATAATCCTGTCCCTCAGAAATTTCATTGGCTGCTCATATTCTTCTGGATTCAATTCAATGTGCTGATCATTACACTAAACTCTACACGGATGTTGTCCTAAGTAGTCAACATATGGATCCTTTCTCCATATGCCATCAGTGATAGAAGTGCAGCTGACAACCATGCAGGACATGGCCTTATCATTAACAGCTCCACAGGTTTGGAATGGTTTCCTGTCACTATTACAGACTGTTTGAAAAGCCATCTGAAAGACCTTTTCTTGCCCCTGATGTCTCCTCTTTTATCTGGTCTATATTTACTTTAAATCTTGCTTTTATAGATGTTTTCAAGAAAATTTCCACAGCATTTTAGATATTGTATTTTATTATTATGCTTGGATATGTAAGCTTCCCTGTGGCCTTTGGGCAATGGGATGGAATATAAATCAGATAAATAAATAAATCTCGCAGATAGCATTATGTGACAGTCCTGCAATGTAGCCTTGTATTATACAATTTTCTAGTATCATTTTTAAAAAGGGACATACAATGCAAACAATTAAGACTGAAGAAATCTGGGATATAGAAAAGAAAATAATGGCTTTAGCTCTAGATAAGGAATGGAAGAGTAAAACAGGCATACAAGACTCTCAATGGTCAAGTCCTGGGGCACCAGTGAATGTGTGCCAACACTTTAACCGGGGCAACAGTGACACGCCACACACATGCTCTGGTGCTAGCACATCATGTGATACACCAATGCACTTGTGCGGTGCATGTCATAGAGCTGTGAATGGGCCCCATTGGAGCTTGGAAAGGATGGCAAAGGTCATGGTAAGTCTATGTGTGGAACAATTTATTATGCTTCACATGTAGTTGACTCTCACTGCTCCTTGAAGTGCAGATGCTCCATCTGGGAGTGCACTACGGGTTGGACCCTAAAGGTCCCGTCCAACTTTATGATTCTATGATTCTATGACTAAGGGGCCAAGTGTGAAAAGGCCCATGGTGTCCAGACTTTGCCACCATAAGGAACAACAGCCCTATCATTAGTTCTATATGTATGACAATCCAGTGATGCCAGATTCTGTCATTGTCTGAGATGATGGAAGCCACTGAATGGTTGGCATAGATTGATACATCTTCTTTGAAGTCCTAGTAAATTCTGTGTGCAAAGCCTCTTCTATCCATTACTTCAAGGATCTGCAGATTCTTTTCGTAATATTTTTTTAAAAACAGCTTTTTGCCTTGCAATTGAACTGTGGATTTCCACGTGAAGCAGCCATGTGCTACCCCTGTACTTCTAGAATCTATGGGAGTGGCCTCAGTTCCTCAGCGTCAGCTTGGCAGCTTAATTCTCCACATCTGCTTCTATCCCATAGTTAACCTTTAAATGCAGGAATGACAAAGTGCATTAAGTGCCTACATTGTTATCTACTAGTCATCTTTCCTTCTATGTTTATCCTTTTCTTTGATGGAGTTATTCTACTACTTTTGCAGAGAAATTCATGGAAAAACTAGTCTGAAAAGTCTATAGACAAGAGGCAGCCAAAATAAAGTGTTCCTACCACAATAGCCAAAGTTTTGAAAGGTGAAGGGACTTCTGTGCTCAGAACCTCCTAGCTTTCAAACACACTTGTTTGATTTGTACTTGTACACACACAAAACTGTTCTCTAACAGGGTCCTAGCAAAAAACGAGCCCTTTCATATGCATGTACCATTCAACAGGAGTTGTACTCTATCAAAGGGTTATATTTAGAACACATTAGAACAATTGGCATTACCAGCTTTCCCCACTGAGTGTCAGGGTATCAGCATGCCAGCCTGCTCATTATCGTGCGGAGATTTAAGATACAGTGGCTTGCTATACATGTCCCCTGCTTGATGCTAGAATTGCAAAGCGTTACAACCTACTCCAGACTCAAAAATATTGACTGTTCTCTTCCAATGTTTTCTTCCAACTGTTTCAGATTTTGTTTTAAACATTTCCATAACAGCTGTCTGTGGACACCAGATGGAGGCTCAGCTGACATATCAGGTCAAAAATCTTCCAACAGCTATTAGGTGTTTACAAGACACACCTAGAGATTGATTCGGGCCAGTAATTGTGAAAGCACTGGACACACAAAACAATTCACGGGGAACCAATATATTGTATTTCTGGTTCCATATTATCATTATGCCGTGGAGACCAAGCTCTTCGGGTGCAAGAGGATGCTTTTCAACACACCACCAAGAATTATTTAAAATCTTCAGAAAGACACGTCAACATGAAATGCAAATTAGTTGGGAAATGAAGCACTGCTTGATTCGAATTTGCAAGATTCCGAATGAAAGATCGTGGTCCACTGACCTGACAAGCGCTTCTCCCGTGCGCTCTTCCAGAAGACATCCCATGCTTTAGTGGTGGAGACCCTGATATGCTCACTGAACGACCTCCGCAAGCAAGTCTTCCCTGGGTGTGCCATTCTCCTTCCCCTGTAATCCATAGAGAAACGGCTAGTCCAATAAGATCCAACTGCCTGGGTGAAAGTTTGCCATTGTTGACAATGCAGCACTCTCAGTTTTTTCCTTTTGAGAAGCAACAGAGAGGGGGGAAAGCTTGCTGTACAAGTAAGCCTGCATGTAATTTGTTAACACCCCTCAAAGGCCAGGATGGAGAGGGGGGAGGAGGAGGAGGAGGGTGGGGGGAAGGACCAGGAATAGGAAGAGTGAGAAACTCCTTCCAAACAGTCTGGGGTCAGGCTGAAAAGGAAATAGCAGTTCAGTGGAGTCCCCCCTGATTCAGAGCACAGTTCTCTATCTCAGCTGCCACATTTTATAAACATGCTCATTGCTCTGCCGTGCAAATAAAAGAGTTAGGCAACCACACAATAACACGTCAGGCAGTTCTCTGTACCACTTCCAGGCTTCTCCAATTTAATAGTGTGTGCAACAAGCTTCCTCATTCTCCAGTTCTCTTACTGCTCCATTGTCTTCTCTCATGTGTGTGCGAATGGCAGCTGTCCTGGGCCAGTCCAAGGGGCCATCTTATCCAACATCCTGTTTCCCACAGTGGCCAGCCAGATGTGTCTGGGAACCCCAAAGCAAGGCATGCAGACCACAGGCCTTCCCCCATGTACTTTCTCCTGTCTCTATTGCTCCTGACTGAGGCACATTTTACCCCCTGAACCTGAATGTTTCATTTAACTGTTTCAGCTCACTTACTGATCTGTGAATTTCCCCGAGTCTTTTGGAAGCTATCTAAGGTAGATTTTAGATCTGTGGAATGAATGCTGCCTCAGAAATGAAGATTCAGCATTGTCTTTTGTGAGATTTTTCCAGCGATCAGAACCTGGATTCTTCACATATTTAGAACTAGTGGATTCTAAGCCACTGAGGTATACCCAAATGGCACTTAACAAGTAGTAAGCAAAAATTCATCGGCATAAAGACCACAGTCCTTCCGTATGTGTAGTGCGCACTACGCAAATTGTTTCAGCAGCGTAATTCAGATATTGCTGCTGATCTACATTGTATTATTCAGAAAGATTTTTCTCGATCGTATGCTGAAGCAAAACATTTCATTAATGACATATTGTGTTAATGGGTGCACAGACCCATTGCTAAATATGATTTACTAAAATGGCCATATAGGTTTTCAAGACATCTGTCTTGCACCCCAATGCAAAAGTTTGTAACAACTTCAGAAAGCACAAAGATAAAGATTGTAATCCTGTGTGTATTCTTCCATTCCAGATGAGGCATCTGTTATTTCTTTATGATAAATTAATAATCAAAAAGCAAGTTGTGGAATTTTGGCAATTATACCTGTGGTGACAAGTTTGAATGCCAGCACAATCACTCCAAAAAAAGAGAAAATCTTTGCAATTCCTTCAGCAGTAAAATTTTAAATATATGTATTTGTTATGATCAGATAGCTTTTTCTTTTTTCTTTTTGCCCCTCAGTATTGTGAAGACATCAGAATTACAATCTCATTCTTCCTGCTACTGGAAACAGCATCACATATGGTATCAATCTGCAGCTATATGTTATTTGTAGATTATCCCTAAGCATCACTTAATGGTTCCCTAGCTGATCACTAAGAAAAGAGTAATTCTCAAGACTAATCAACAAGGCTCCTCTCTAGTTAACCCCCGATCTCTCTTTGGCTGTTCACTTGGGGCTCTTGAAATCAGAGTCCAACAAGGCAGTGATTATCACAGCTAAAATGGTAGATTGACTGTCAGACACAAACCATCCCTGAGGCAACTCTGAGGTGTCTTAAACAAGGCTCCAAGGTGGGATTGTCCACGCATGCACCAGTTGGTCCCTCCTCCATCTCCTGAACATTCAGTGCTGGAAAGGTAAATTATGGAAGGGTTGGGAACACCAGAGCTACAAACCGGCTGTCTGAGGTGCCTTTGAGCCATCCCTTTTGGTATGTCTGAGCACAGCCAGAGCCTGCACTCCGGTTGATCCAGATAGAACCATTTATTTTCAATACAATCGCTAAATTGCTGGAAAGAGGAGCCTACTGAAAATGTTCAGTGTCTTTCCTCTAAACATTTTAGTGACTAAACAGGCCTCTCTTGGGATCACAATATATCTAAAGCGGACAGAGTCGTATCAGAGGGAAGTGGGGGTCTCAAAAATCCACATTAACGCGTGGATCTAGAAGTCTGGATACTTAGTACATGGACCCTTAATCCTGATTAAGGGCCAGTGCAGAAAAGATCTAACACTTCCCCCTGCCCACAATTTGGCTCTTTTGTCTTCCAGTTCCATATTTCCCTCTGAGCCAAATGGAGGGGTTGCCTGAATGGCATGTTCAGCTGACAGGAAACCATACAAAATAAGTCCTGGAGAGGCACGCCAGTGGTGACTCCCATCTCAAATCCTCTTGAGGGGGGAATACAAGTACACAAGACCTGACTCTCTCCAGCCTATGGTAGATGAATCGGTGCAGGTACTGACTTAATCTAGAGAAGGTATGTGCCCCAACATGCAGGAACACAATATTGATTCTTTTTTTTAACTTTACAGGCCTCCTGTAGCGTAGACAACTGGAAGGGGAGAAGCAGCAACGGGACACAAATGTTGTTCCTATTGTGAACTGACCTTTGATTTATAGCACTCTTGCTCCTAGTGCTCTGTAGGAGCTATTCTCTTCCAATTACTGCTTCCAGTGCAAACAGAACCCAGGTGCACTTGCCTACACAAAGAGAGAAATATCTTTAAAAAAATCCAATTAGGAGGTAAACTCAGGTGTACTGGCCTACACTGGAAGAAACAGGTAACCCTAAAAAATCTGCACTGTGTGTCAACCAGGATAATCCAGGCAAAGTTGAAGTGTGTGGAAAAGGCATTCCCATACTGGCCAACCGTCTGTGAAATCAATCAATCCCTGCATTACTTCCTGCACCATGCAGGGCTGTTTATGGGCCAAGATTATGGCTTGAGATCAGAGGGGCTGCTGGCAGCAAGAGACAAGAGCCATCCACACTGTAGCAGCCCAGCCCAGCTTCAGAGGCTGGGAACAAAAGTACCCAGGCTCCTGGATTTTTGGCTGGGCTCTTTTTGAACCAGGAGCCTATTCGCACTTAGGCTCTGGTATGCAATTAGGACAGCTCTGGTACAGCTCTGGTGCAGAGGCCTAAGTTTGAATAGGCCCCAGGTGTCCAGAAGTGTCCCATTTCTGGGACCCCAGAGAAACTGTGCTGGGCAATAGACACCTCATACACCAGCTCAGCTGCAGCTACTCGGTACCATCTGCACAAAAGCAGCTGGGGATTGCCTGGGAAATGGCTTTTAAGCAGCCTCCCATTTTCTCACTGGGGCCCATTCCAATGCCAGATTCATGTAGGAGTAGCTTTCCCAGGAAGCGTGGATTGTCTGTAATGTGGATGTGACATTCCCCTGGGGTTGTTGTCTTGGGTCTGGAGCCTCATGTGGAAACAGACTGAGGCTGCCCCTAGACTTGCAGAATAAATCTGCAGTTAGGAGTAAAACCACAGCTAACCTGCTGCAAAGTGACGAACAGCTGTCCTGACTAAAAAGCAGATCCATAGCTTCCTCCTTGGAAGCTGCAAGAGCTGAGTTGGCACACGAGGTCATGTGGGATGAGGCAGCCAATCATATTTGAGCTGCCCTCCTGCCTCTCGTTCATCTCTTCTTGCTGTTCTGCCCAGACTGGCGGGAGTGTCCTTAGATCAGCATTAAGGTAGTGATGCCCCTATCACGACTGCTCATTCTGCTGCACAGTATAAACAAGTCTGGATGCAGCCTCAGTTCCTGGAATTTCCAGTGAAAAGCAATACATTAAGTGTAATAAACAAATGGAATAAATAAATAAAATTGGGAAGATATTAGTAGCTGCCCTATCTTCATTTAAAGAAACAAAAAGAGTAGTTTTTCTTCTAACCTTTAAGGCACACTTAGAGATTTAACAACAAAGAAAACAGGAAATTAAGCAAGCAAAAGACAACTCTAACCTACTTGCCTGCATACTTGGGCAAAACTCTGATTTGCCTACTAAACAGTTTTAAGCTGCAATAAATACTTTTGGTTTTAAGCAAATACTAGCGTGCTTAATTTTGAGATAGTGTGCAGTTTCCTGCTTTCTTTCTTTTTATGAGTAACTTACTGAAAATAAGAATAATAATGCATATATATTTAAGATTTTGCATTTAATTGTCATTCCTGCCTCAATGTAACTGGAGGACCAGTCTAGATGATTGCTTCAGCCTGTTATCTGACTTTTGTAATTGGTTCCAGATGGAGATAGGTCAGGAGCAAATAAAGCAGCCGGTTGTGCAGAATAGTGTTTGGAACAACTATCGATACTTTTACATACTTTGAGGAAAGTCTTGGGTTTGGTCAGGTCCTATACCTGGCGTGGCCTTGGTGCAGTCCACAGCTGCCTCCATGCCATCCGTGTTTACAAACGTTTGTGCTCTGTGTAATTTCTTTAAAAATGCATTTTACAGTTTTTTCTGCATTTTGCCCCAGCTTTTCTTGAAAAAGCAAGTGAAGTGACAGTGGTGCCCCTCTCATTGCAAGACCAAACAAGCAATTTTATTCTGCCAGAACGTGCGAGGGAAGTGTTAACACCTCTGTGGCTTGGGAAGGGCTTGTTAGGTTCAAGGAGTAAGTTGTAACTCTGAAGTCACTGTCTTTTTTTATGCTCATCTTTATTTATATATTTCAACAGCAATGGAAGAATATCTTCTAATGCAGTGGTTCCCAAAGTTGTCTGGGCTACGACCCATCTAATATAAGTTTACCAACTCGGGACCCACCTCTAGGAAATTTAACAGTTACCAATATGAATAAAGGACTTTTCAAATAACAAACAAAGTTTTAATACAATTTTTTTGTTACTTAATTAAATAATTACATCAAAAAAGTTATTTCAAATACTGTTAAATTTCCTAGAGGTGGGTCCCGACACACAGTTTGGGAAACCCTGTTCTAATGCAAAATTTAGTGTCTGCCAGTTGTCTCGTACTGATGATCCCTGTAGCTCTCCCACAGCAAGGAGCCTCTATTCTCCAAAAATATCAAATTTGTAAATGTCAAATATATTGGCATACCATCTTTCAGTTGACCATTGTGATTTGTCCTTCCATCCCGCTGCTATCACAAACAGTGCCACACACAAAAAGCGATCAATAACATATTTATACTCCTCCAAAGCCTCCCCCCCCCCGTGTAAATTTGCAGAAGGCACAGTTTGGGGTAGGCCTTTATATCCAAACACAACATGTCTGTCCACTGCTGCATCACTATATCCCAAAACCAGACGACTTCTTGGCACGTCCTCCACACTGACATCACTCTCCTCAGTGCCTATCCTGGTGGACATGTAGATGCTGACTGGTTAGGGAGCAATAGTATTTTACCTGGAAGATTTCTCGAGCGAAATGATGAAAAAAATACAGTCAGGATGATTTATCTCTCCATTCAAGCAATTGTCAATTCATATACTAGAATCCTGCAAATTATACTATCTAGCTTTGCACACAGAAGAGATCTAGTCTATTATGCCCCTTTGCACTAATTAATTATATTAACATCATCAAGGGTGGTTATTTTTAAAAATTCATCAGAGTCACCTACATTCCTTACATTGTAAATCCACGTGCTGGAGGGGTAAAATCTTTTGTTGGCCCCGATGTCTGATTATTACACAACTGTTGCTTTATTATAGTCACTGGAAATGCTTCCAAATCTTGACAACTACTTGCAAATGCTTTCAATTATACTCCTCCCATTTTAAACGTTCAGACAACATGGTCATACATATGCTAATTGTGAGTTTCACGATTCAGACCATTTCTTATATGACTAAGGAGATCAGACATCCTTTCCTCTATAGTTTCTTTTCCCCAGCGCCATATTTCTCTAAGTGGTCTTCTACGAGGTCGTCTTCTCTAAGTGGTCCCCTAAGGACCACATTAGTCATTAGAATTGAATTGGAGAGATTATGGAGAAATCTGGAAATAGAAGAGGGAACTGGTCTGGAACCAGATTCATGAAAACAAAGATCTTGATCATCAGAAGCACATGATGTCTGCTAAGAGTCAAAACAGGAACTGCGTAGAAGGCAGTCCGCGAAGCTTTTTAGTTAGTGAGAAATATTGACTTCCTCTTGCATCAACAAAAACTGTCATAACGAAAGAGGAAGCCCAGCATATAACTATAGAACAAAACTTTCGACTTTGGCCACTTCAGGCATTAGACCCATAAGCATAGACCCTCCCCCTGCTTACAGGGTTGGTACTTCTGCTGGAGGAGGTTTGTAGGTTGAAAAAGAACTCTTAGCTCTCCAAATAAGACACTACCTGCATTCACATCTAAGTTTTAGGCCCTGTCTGCACTTGGCTTTATTCTGGAATATATCCCGGAATAAAGGCCTACTGTCCACATGCTAGTGCAGGCTACAGCAGGCCCCATGTGAGGCCTGCCAGAGTCTGCAGTAGCATGTGGATATACCCCAGAATACGGCTAAGTGCAAAGAGACCTTTAATTCAGCTTCAGTCCACTTTCACTGTGAGACAACTGAACAGCAAAGCATCAAGCTATTTTCTTTCAGCATTATTTAACTTGGAAAAGCTGCCTTTGGATTAAATAAAGAAGAAAAAAGATTACTAGTCAGTTTGCTGATTTGTTCTCTCACTCTGAAAGTGGACCAGAACTGGATTAAAACTTAAGTGTAGAAAGCTTGTAAGCAGGCAAACTTGTTAGCTCTGTTCAAGGCTGGGTCTAATTTACAACTCTTAATATCTTGGACACATTTTAAATATAGGTAGGAAACAAGTAACCTTGTACCTGTATGGACAAATTCATCCATTCATTCCTTAGTCAACCATTTAACTCAAGTGGCATCTAAGCTAAGAATGGCATAAGTGGTTTGAAGCAAAGCCCTGTATCAGGTTTCCCAAAATTTCAGTCTCTAGACATTGGGTCTTTCTGCACTTATCTTTGGGCCAGCCTACAGTGTAATCTACTGGCTTCCTTTCTGCCTTGTAGACTGGTCGAAAGGAGGCCCAAAGCACACTGGTATGCTCCGTCTGGATAGGATGGAGCAGATTCCAGATTAAGGGGGCCTTGATCTGGATTGCCACAAGACCTGATTAAACAGGTCTACTGGCAGACCTGCAGGCTTCAATCTGGAAGGTCTGGACTACTGGGGGATCCTTTCCAGCAGTGCATCAAAGTGCACTGCCAAAATGGGGCCTATGGGAACTCTTAAGGATTTTCAAAGGCTTCAGAGGCACACTCCAAATCTTACGTGACTTCAAATCTGGTGCATGACTATGTGGACACATCTGCACAGTTTTCTTGGACAATATACCATAGAAGCTTTTTGCCATTTTTTTCTTACTGGAAGATGCTGGGCATTGACCTTGTAAGCCTATGCTTTCCGGGCAGTTGCTTTATAACTGAGGTACAGCCAAGGACATTGTTGAATTACATTTCCCATGCATCCTTGCCAGTTGTTGCTTGGAACCAAGAGGAATAGTTCTACAACATCTGGAGAACCTCACATTAGCCATCCCTGATAATATGCACTGAATCCTGTATATTTGCATTCCTCAGTACATTTCTGCCCTTTCACAGGATGCATGGCCTCTCCCTATAGATTTCTTCTTGGAGATAAAAACAACGCAATATTCAAAAGTGTTTTTCATCTTCTGGCACCTACTTGAAGATCCTATGTTTTGGGAAGATTTCCAATCACTTGGCTGGATTCAGCCTATGCCTTTGGTATCATGCGTTACTGAAAGAAGTCCTTTATCTTCAGAGTTTTGTAAATTGTTTATTTCCTTCCTGTGTAAATGTGTTCTTCTGCGCAATGATAAGTGACTTCAAGTCTTCAAGAAGGATTGGAATGGTCCTTCATTTAGGCTCACCCAGCAAAAAACTAACGTATTTTCCGGCGTATAAGACGACTGGTCGTATAAGACGACCCCCAACTTTCCAGTTAAAATATAGAGTTTGGGATATACTCGCCGTATAAGAAGACAACACCCAGTGTATAAGACGACTCCCGACTTTTGAGAAGATTTTCCTGGGTTAAAAAGTAGTCTTATACGCCAGAAAATACAGTATGTCCAAAAGGCATATTTGAAGGAAATTGTCTACAGTACTGTAAAATGACTTGGTGTGACTGAATATTCTGAAAAAACATTTAAGATATGCATTTTAATTTTTAAAAATCTAATTAAAAATTAACCTTCTAATATCTTCATCTTTCCTTCCTTCCTTCCTTCCTTCCTTCCTTCCTTCCTTCCTTCC
>MTQE01002208.1:59986307-60018014 GCA_014337955.1 Aspidoscelis marmoratus
TTCCTTCCTTCCTTCCTTCCTTCCTTCCTTCCTTCCTTCCTTCCTTGTTGGGATGTTCTTATGTATAATATTTATGTGTTTTATATACTGCTTTATCACTGTTAAAAAGTTCTGAAGTGCTTTACAATATAAAACCAAAAACGTAAAAAACAGATAAAAACAGCCAAAAAAATAATTAAAAATGGATGAAAACAAAAATTGAATTTGGGCCAGTTTGGACTCAGGTTACTGTAGTTACAAAGCTGAGATGAAGTTAAGATGGGGCAAACTGGGATGCCTTTGCACTTCAAGTGCTGAAGGATCCGAAAGTGACTACCAGCATTTGAAGTGCAAATGGTTAATTTGGGCCCAGCCAGATCACCCTGGCAATGGACACGCTAACATTTGGTGCATGCTGGGCCACTGTTATGCTGAGCACAACATGGCACACATTTGCACAGCCACAACTGTGCTGCACCACCCTAACCCACTCACACACACTGTTTGTACAAAAAGAAAGTACAAAGGCAGTGTCTGGGAGCTCGTTGGGAGCTCCTGGTGAAGCTGTGAAGCAGTTAAACCTGTTCCATAGTTTTGAAGAACCTGGAATGCTCTTGGACACTCTAGGGTGCTCTGGGAGAGAGAGAGTATCCCAGCATGTGGATGGAGGGTCAAGAGGCTGATTTGCACTTCGGCCTGTAATTTACATTTAGTCAATACCTACAACTGCCCACTGCCTGCCCAGATGTTGACTAATTGTAAACTACCTGTGGTGCACAACATTGTGCACCACAAGTAAATCAAACTTCCCCAATCCCAACTGAAAGCTTATCTTATGCATCCAACCAGTGACTAACTGCACTCCAGCTGTCAGCGTTAGTCTCTCCCATACCTTTCCCATCCATGGAATGGGAAGGGAAGTGCAAAATCACCCCTGGAGTATGCAGGAGCATCTCCAACACATAGGTGCAAACAGACTCTCTAATTCACAGTGGGAACACCTAAGTGAACAAGAGCATTCCAGAGTGTAGGAACCGCAGAGGTTTGCACAGTTTTTCCCCTGGCTTCAGCCTTCCATTTCTCAAGCCTCAGAGTAAAAAGAATCTTCCTGCTCCCATAGCTTGCAGTACACACCCGGCACCAGCACTCTTAGCCTTGGGGCTTAATGGCTCCCCGGCTGCATGGCATCCGTCTTCTCTTCCTGTTTGAGGATCCTCCCCGCCCCCCGCCACAGGATATGACATCAGAAGGACTTCTGACCTGCTCAGCTGACACAGCTCCACCTATCGCCTCCCTGGATTTTCTCCTGAGGTGACTTCCTTCCCTGCCCCTCTGTGGTGGGTTATTTAAAGCTCTGCACAGAAATAAATCTCTCTCTCTTTTCCAGCTCATCTTGTCTCCCGCCTAACTTCTTTCTCCTGTGCTCTCTTTCTTTAAATCACCATAAGAGCACATGGTGATCTCTTATAGCATGCCGGTGGCTAATAAGGGATTTACTTTCGCAACACCTGGTGAATCGTACCAGTAACCATTGGTACCAAGTATCGCTGTGGTTCTCAGGACTGCAGCCACGATCGAGGTAGCCGTAAGGTGCCTCCCCCTCAGGTTTCCCAGAGTCAAGGATTCAGGTTGCAAATCCGGATTGCAACACCAGAGTACAGACACCACCACAAAGTGACATTCAATAATTGATGGTACTACTGCAGGACCACAGACTGCAACAGTCTTACTGGTCTCTAGCAGGGATGTCGATCTAGCAAGAAACCTGATCCCAAATTGTTAGGACCTTAACTACCAGGCATAAAACCTTGAATTTGACCCAGTAGCTAACAGGCAACTACTTAAGCACAAATATATTGTGTACATGAGCCAGTGCCCCAATCAACACCTTGGCCACTGCATTTTGTAAAAGCTGCAACTCCTGGATAAGGTACAAGCATAGTCCCAAACAGAACATAGGGATCCAAACATGAAGCTACCATGACATGGACAACAGCAGTCAGGAGCTCCCTATCCCATTAGGAGTGCAGCTAGTATATTAACCAAAGCTGGTAGCCACAGAGGCCATGGAGGAGAGGGTCTTCGACATCTGAGTTCTCACTATAAGACAACCCAGGAGTCAAGAGGGATAAGGGTTGAGAAGCTATGTGGCTGAGACAGGCAGCTGAAAATATCTACACACTCAGGCCTCAAAAACTGAATAAAACTCAAAACACATAAAATCCCTAATTAGCTTCAAGGTAGCTCAGCATCAGGGCTAAAGTCCTTCAGAACCATTGTCCTGGGATTCTTCAGCATCACATCCAGAGATCACCTGAGCTAGAGCAGTGAGAGAGATTCCAAGACAAGCAGAGTTGGCAGTACACCAACAATTTCCTCTATTAGGACAGCTTGCCTCATTGTGAAGGGTTTTTCTGATAAGTAGAATAGTATTTCTATGAATCATAGCAATTCTTCCTTCCCAACCCTCCAGTTTAGAATGGTGCAACACTGAACAGCCAGGTGGGCACAAGTGAATAAGAGATACTCCACCCATATCTTCCTCATCTACAATCAAGTCATGGGAAAGTGATATTTTATTGCAGACTTTCTATCCAGTATCAGCATCATCAGGCAAGAGGGCACAGTACACCAAGTACAGGGAGACATAAGAGGCTATAACAACATCTAACCACCCACCCACTTCTGGTAGCATAGTCCCTCCCTCATCCTAGCTCCAAGTAAAAGGTGATTCTCTTCCTCTCCATTCTGTTTCTTTAGGCACAATTCCACACATAACATACAAACAACAAAATATTTAAAAAGCTTAGCAAATAAAATGACAGCAAGACTTAGGGAGAAAGGGGATGGTCCTTCTTCTTCTTCACCCCCAAAGTGGTTCTCCCAAAGGTGCTCCCACTCAGTGGCAACTCTGCTGGTAGTAGGCCTGTCACCATAAGTCGTGAGCCCATATAGTCTAACGAAGCTAGGCAGGTATTGTTAGTGGCTTCTAGCTTGCTTGGGCTGCCAGTTATGCACTTATTTCCTACTTGTAGTAGCAAGAGCAGCACACAGTCTCCCTGGTAGAGTTTTCAGAAACTGTAGTGACAGCAGACACAGCAGCCCTAGTTAGTCTTTCCTTTTGGCTGATTGGGAGCAGCAGGTAGTCCTTTTTCTACAGTAGAACTTTTGGATTAGAAATGGCCTTCTGATTAATCAACAAATGTTTACATTAAGAACGTAAGAGGAACCCTGCTGGATCAGGCCACAGCTCATCTGTCACAAGCAGTGGCCCACCAGTTGCCAATGGACATCCAAAGCAGGGACAAGGGCAAACCTTCTCCTGCTTTCGAATCCTTGCAATTGACCTTAGAGGCATCCTGCTTGTCGTCTCTCCCCCCCCCCCCAAGCCTGAAAGATGTACTTAGGCATCCATGCTAGTAGCCACTGATACATCTGTCATCCATAAATTTGCCTAACCTTTCCTTAAAGTGATCTAGGCTGGTAGCTGCTACCACCTCTTCTGGAAGCAAATTCCATAGACTAGAAGTAACATAAAAATAAGTTACCCTATAGATTCTTCTAGAATTTGGGTAGGTGCCTCAACAAAGATTCTTATAGGGATCATACTAATTTCTAAGACATTCTCCTAGACAATTTTATTACAACTAGTATAACTCATTTCTGCTCCCACACAGCATAACAGGAGTTTAGAAATGGATACAGGATGGCAAAACCATATCCTAGAAGTAGCAGCCAATTGTCTTTTAAGTTAAGAAGAGCTTGTAAATAAAGATATACTTGTATTTTTAATAAGTGTCCCATGTTGCATCTGCATGAATATGTATATTACTTACAGAATTAGCATATTTTCATCATTTTCCTAGAATACTTTAGCATGATTTCTCCTTTCCCGTTTTTCCATTTTATTTCTTCAACACTCTTTTTAGTGTCATTCCAGTTTTCTGGCACTGCTTTGCAAGTATATTTTAAAGAGGGCTTTTTATCACCACTTCCCCTTTATTTTGCCAAGAGACATCTTTCCCTGATGGGCCTCTTTGTACTAAATTCCTTTAAGATAGCAAAAAGCCTGTGTATTTCTTCATTTTATGCATGGCCATGGTAGAAGGCAAAAGGTTAGCTCCCAAGCCCAGAACCGGATCAATGAAACTGATGGCATAACTTATAAGAGAAAGAGAACAGGGAGTAGGCTCTACCTACTTCTAAATAGCACGTTGGCACAATGTTCTTCATGGTAGATCTCTGAATATGAAGTTGTGGAAGATCTTGCTTCAAGGACCTCAGTCAAGCCTACAAAAAGGAAGTAAAAGGGAACACTTAAAGCTTGTCTTTATAGGCACATCTAATACTCTACTTTTCTTATTACTTGAAGGCAAGGTACTCATAAAAACAGAAGGGTTATTTGAAGGATAATGCTTTTCTTGGTCTATCTCTTCAAGTAGTGAACTGATGGATTAGCACTGATATGGGAGGCAAAAGGTATCATTGCCAAGTTACACATTCTTAATGGAGGCAGAAGTCAAATATGGGGCATAGAACTGATTGTAGAGAGATCCCAGCACTAATCAAGATCTTCTGTTTAAAAGACAGACATCTTCTTAAAATTTTGTGGCAATGCTCGATTTCCTTCTCAGGAGGCCTCAAGTGTGGCGCCTTCTCTTGGACCTCTTCAGACTGCAACTGCAGCCCAAGAATGGCCAAAGCCACCATTTAAAGTTTTCACTGTACCACAGAGTGCCCAACATAAATGCCCAATGTTAAGGACAGGCTTCAGCTGCTGATGCTGAGGGTCTAGAGTTCAAACCTCAATCATCATTGTATTCTAGTTTATAGGACCTAGAATATGCAAGACTTCTGTAAATAAGGCCGCATCCCCATGTAAGCCGTTTGGTGCTGTTTGGGTGCCGATTGGGCTCACATGGCACCGGGTGCAGGACTGAGATCAAATCTCGGGCATCCCCATGCCATTCGCCCTAACATGGGCTGGGGGCAGGGATCGTGCCGGGATTGTGATTTGCTTCCTTTCCCAGGCAAGCCACTTGCTTGGCTCAAAAGGGGAGTAAAAGCAAGGGAGTAAGGGGGTGCAGAGGCTTGAGTTTTCTCTCTTTTCCAGGGAAGCAACCTTATTGCCCCCCTGGAAAAGAGAGAAATCTGAAGCCTCTGCATCCCCTCTTTCCAATCTGTTGACAGAAAGAGGGGGTTCAGAGGCTTGCCAGGACCCCAAACTGCACCGAGACTTGTTTTTTCAAGTATCAAATTTGGTTCTGGTCTGGCACGGTTTGGGGTGATTTGGTCCACTTTCCACAGACCAAATCTAAAATGTATGGGGACACAGCTTGTCGAGACCACATTTGGTACCGGACCAAAGGTGCATGGTGATGCACCCTAAGTCTGGTATGTTTGGAGCTAATAAACCTCACAAAGCTTACAAAGACTTCAAAGAAGATGAAGCGCAACACTATGTTCACCTATGACTCTAGCAGAAGAAAAAATGAAAGAAGTTCTGTTTCTCATTTAGGCATTTCCTTTCTGACTGGAAGTTGTAAGTTAGTGTGAAGTGATCTTGTGTACAACTTAGAGATCATCTGCCACAAAAGCACTGGATGTATTATATTTTCTTGTATAAGTGAGCCAAATTAGGTAAATCTCATGAGATTGTACATACAGACAGAAAAGGTAATATTACTATTAAGTAGAACAGGGTATGTTGATCTTCTGTTATACTTAGTGTAAATGAGATAGGGAGAGAGAGAGAGAAGGTGCTGCTCTTTTGTCACACCTGTACTGAGCTCAAAACTGTCACACATTCTTTACCACATTTCCACATGTCTGTGGTAGGCATTCTAATCCCAAGGTTTCCTATGTCATCTTTCTTCGGGTCACTTTCCTCCTAGCATGTAAGTGTAGGCTCTCTCTTCTCAGCAGACGCCAACCTTAAAAGACGGCATTTAGGAGGGGACCTGACTGAAGTGTATAAAATCATGCATGGTATGTGCACAATACTAGCATGAGGGGACACTCTGTGAAGCTGATGGACAGGAGAGTTAGGACTGACAAGAGGAAGTATTTTTTTCACCCAGAGGTGGTGATAGCAACTGGCCTGAATAGATTTAAGAAAATATTAGGTAAATTCATGGAGAACAGGCTACTAGAATGGATACCTAGATTCTGCCTCCAGATTGAAGATACAGGCAGGATATCTCTCAAGGCCATCTGCTGGCTGTCTAGGACTCTTCAGCCTTGAAAGATGGTGTTTAATAGGGCACCTGAAAATCATGCACAGTATAGAAAAGGTGGATAGAGAAAAAAAATCTTTTCTATCACACTCTATGAAGCTGATGAGTAGGAGAGTCAGTTCAGACAAGGGAAAGCATTTCTTCACCCAGAAGGTCATCAGTCTACAGAATTTGGTGCAAAAAGAGGTGGTAACAGCAACCAGGCTAGACAGCTTTAACAAAGGGTTAGCAAATTCATGAATGACTGGTATATCAATGGCTACTGGAATGGGTGCCCAGGTATATCCTCCAGGTTGGGGAGATAGGTAGAGTGCCTCTAGGACCATTTGCTGGGATTTCACAGGAGGTGAAAGTTTTGCCTTTGTCTTCTGGTTGAGATGCCCAGAAGCAATTGATGGGCCCCTGTGCCAGACAGGACACTAGACTAGATGGACTGTGGCCTGATCCAGTAGGGCTCCTCTTATGTTCTTATGAATCTGGCCACAAGTGTTATCTTCTTCTGGCTGCTTCCTTGTGTGAAGCTGATTTGGGCCCTTTCTGCACTTACCTGTAGACCCAGATCAAAGGATCTCTGCTCTGGATCTTGAGTCTCCTCACCCACAAATTAAAGCAGATCAAGGAGGGCACACCCTCATTAGTCTGGCTCCATCTGCACAAGACAGTGAACAGTGAAACTGCACAAGAGATCCTTAATCCAGATCTGTTCCAGACCCATTAAATTGAGTCTACAACCAAAGTAAGGGCCTTGGAAGTGTTTTCGGCAGCAGGTTATGGTGCATTTACTGCTGAATAACAGTCCCTGACACCCCCAGCAACTAGGAGTGAAAGTTCCTAGAATTCAGGGGTGTGTAATGGTTGCTACTCCCATGATCCAAACCTAAGAACTTTCACTTCTAGCTATCAGGGTTGGGGGAGGCTGTGGAGCTCATGCAAGCTTTGCAGACCCAGGGGGACTTGGGCCGGATCAGAGCTGATCCAGCCAATGCTTCCCCATGATTTTGATCAGTAGGCCAAGATCAAAAGCAGGTAAGTGCAGAAAGGGTCTTGGTTTGAACGTACTAAAATAGTTGGCTGTATTTTGTCTGCAGGCCTTAAGCTCTCCGGATAGAGTGCAGGAAGGAAACTTTATATTAAAATATACAAGCAGCAAACAGCCTTTAGTTATGTTTAATTATTCAGAGTCAAAAGGGAGTGAGTTATGGCAGCAATTGTTAGTCTTACCTTTTTTGGCAGGAAAATAGTAAGGAGAGGAGAGACCCCAAACACACGTTTAATAAATACAGAGTCGTTTAACAATGAATTTTGTATCACCTCTTCAGGAAACTGTTTCCCACCCCCATCCCCTGCAGGCCTAAGGAATAAGCATCTGGCCCTGTGTTTACATTCTCATCACGTTCCTGGCTGCTTCTCATGGCCCTCCCACCATGGAAGTGGCAGAGGAGCATTCTCGTATAGCTAATAAGGTCAGGGGCAGGGAGGCCAACTGGATACACGCGAATGTGCAGCTCTTTGGAGGATCTGGCTCCTTTTGACAGCCTGAAAACAAACCTCTGTTTTGAAATGAGTTATTGCAAACTGGAAAACCACAAATGTTTTATTTCCGTAGTGCTGGAGTGAGCAAAACGAAGGCATCTGTGGAGGAATGAAACAAGCTTGCATTCAGAGTTTGGAAGAAAGGGTGGTAACACCAGTGTCCACCACACCTTTCCAGTGCTTTTTTAGCTTCCAGAATTTCTTCCATCAGTACAACCAAAAGTGGAAGACCATAAAATCCTCAGTAATGATTTTGTGGGGGGAGTTTCCCCAATATATTTATAGCTCTTTGAGTATCCTGGACATTCAAGCTGCATAGGAGAGACAATATAAATATTAAAAAATTATTCATCCTGACCAGACAATGAACTGAATGGTGCTACTTCTGAAGACACAACTGGATCCAAATACAGAAAGCAACAGCTCAACTCTTTAGCTACATTTGCACTTATGCAACAAGAGACAAACCTATAGTGTTGCTGCATGTGTAGGAATGAATGGTCAGGACATAAAGCCAGGTAACAGAGGGTCTTTGTGCACTTGCTGGTTTTCCAGACACTAAGGGCCTCCTTTCCACACATCAGTGTGGAATATGGGAAGCTCTTCTCATTGCTGTCCGTACTGAATGAAGCATAATCAGGATCAGGAGGCATCTCATCGGGTTTACCAGTAGTCCATGGCATCAAGGATTACCAGTGTATCTGCTTGGCCCTGTCTGGATCATGGAGGCATGCAGAAGACACACCTCTGTTCTTCGGATTAATAGGGAAATGTTTTTTGATGGTGCACCAAAGCTTGCTGTTGAAAAGGGTTCTCCAGGGGCTCCAAAGTTTGGAATTTTTATTCTTAGCTCTTGGAAGTGCTTGGAGGTCACCGGTGTGGGTGCTGGTCTATATCATTCCTGCCAGCCATGCTGTGTTGTTCTACAGCACACTTTGCTGTATTTCCCTAGTATAGATCCACAGATTTAGATCATGGCCAAGCAGTGCAGAAAGGCCCAGGGACTAATAAATTACTAGAATCTCCAAGTAATAGTTGAGCTACATTTTGCCTGAGGAACATGACAACTGGGGTGTCATAATGCCCAGAATGCTACAGTTTGGCTGTCCCTGTATTACAGAGACAAAGGATGGCATTATCATAACGTTTATATTCCACCTTGTATTTTCAGATCTCATGAAGTTGCAAGAAGAATATACAATGAGTACTCAGTAAGGAAACACACAATAAATAAAACCACTAAGAAGACATGTTGCTAGAAAGGCCACTTCTTTGACGATGTTGATTTCATTCCCATTCGCTCCCATTCTTCTCATCATTGCAGCAATACAGGAGACCTGTTTGAATAAATAGGGCTGTCAGGGCCATCTGTGGATCATGGCCAAATCTATGGCTGAATTTCATAACTGAAAGAAGCCACCTAGAAAAGATCTGAAGAGCATGGCACTTGCTCACCAGTGGGTATACCCAATAGTAAGAAAGAGCTCTTGGAGATGCTCTTCAGGCTGAATGCAACCCCAACACCCAATTCTGAAGATGCTTGTCATCCTTTTGTTTTGCTATCCCTGCCATCTGGAGAGACGTCGGTGTCCCATTTTCTGCCTGGCACAATAGGACATCAGATGTAAATGGCTGTCTTCAGCAGCCATTTCATGTCCAATGCATCATTGTGCTCAGCGGAAACTCTTAAGTTTGTGGAACAAAAGTTCTACAGGGTACCAAAGTTTCCCACCAAAGTGGGAGTCACTGGAGGTCATTGCCATTTATCTCAACTGAGTGGTAGTATCAATGAGTCTCATTGTCCATGTACCCTTTTTTGGGAATGTGGGGATTCTGCCAAAGGCATCTACCTCAGAATCCCTCACAACAGCCAGGCATAGCCAGAACACAGCTCTCCTGTGGCATGTTGGCATGCTAAGAGTGTTGCCCAGAAGCACGAGTGCTGTTTGAAGGGCCCCAGGTCAGGTAACTTGCATACCTCTCGTGAGGTAACAAACTATTTCTTGGAGAGGTCTGAAACATCACAATCTATCACACCAGCACTATGTAGGCATTTCTGCCACAATAGTTAAGTTCATATGACTCTCAGAAAAGCATGCCAATGCAAATTTCAGTTGAGGGAGGAATGCTAGCTTTAAGGGAAAGGACATGCTTTGTGTACAGAAGAGCTCAGATTCATCCACTTTTATTTCCAGGTAAAGCGATTAATTTATTGGCAACAATGAAAAGTCCTTTTGCTTGACGATTCACAGAATGCCTCCCAGAGCCAGCAAAATTAAACCTAGGGACAGTTAACAGTGTAAAACTGAAGGTGTTAAAAACACTGTTGAAGTACAGAGATACTGGGCAGAACCTTAGAACTTGGGGAAACGGTTGGCACCATGTATGAACTTGGCAGCAATGTGTATATATATATATACAAGTGCTAGTTTAGGAAGATCCTTCCATAGAAGGAGTGGAATTATCGCCAGGCAGGACTGAAAGAAAACAGATTCAAAAGAGAAACAGCAGGAACAATGAATGTCAAACAGCTGAAGCCTATTATTAAAGAACCTCCAAATATTTCTAGTCAATATTCAGCTCCTATGCCTCAAAACTCATTTTAGGCTCTTTTGCATTATAGTTTCCGGACAGCATCCCAGGGGAGTTAAGTTCAGGGACAGAGGCCTGTGTTCATATTAACAAATGTTGCCCCTGTTCTGAACTAATCCTGAACTTACCCTTCAACAGTGTAAGTGTGAACATGTGTGGCCAGCAGTTGCTATGGTGATCAGGTAATGTGATGCTCAGCCACACAGTTGTGCCTCTCCATTCTAGTATAGCCGTGGAACAGTTTTTATGCTCCACAGCTATCAGTGATGACGGATGGTTGTGCGCACTTGGAGATGTGCAAGGACAGAATCGGTCCCACAGTGCGTGGATGCTCCAAGGGAGAGCATCCCCAGGCCGTCAAAACTATCAAAGTGTGAAAACGTCCTTTTTCTTTTTCTTCTTTCTTCACTTATTATGATGCATTTCGACAATATAAAGAAATGGATATGTAACCACATATTTATTCAACATTCTACAACAACCAACAATAATTGACAAGAACATAAACTGGTACTTTAAGTGGATATGTGCTTACCTGGTTCAGCTAGCGCGCAGTTTGCAGCAAACCAGCTAATTCACAAATGCTCATACTGAACAGAATACTGAGCTGTTCAGATATCCAAACATTTGAGCAAACCAAACCAGACTCCACCCACTTGTAAACAGGAACTGTTCATCTGAATATTTAATATTCGCTTTTTAAATGGAAAACAATGGTATTTCTTGGTTTCAAACCAGTTCAAAATCAAATACAACCTATTTTTGATTATCATCAAACCAAACAAATAGGTAGTCAGTTCGATAGTGAACCAGGCATATATCAAACTTTAAGAAGTTCAAGCGTACACAAGACTTTCAGCATGGTTGAAACTGGGGATCATTTATTTGAACTAATCTGGGGCCTATGCTTCTAAGAATGAGTCCAGTTTTTTAGTCCTTTCAAATGGTTCAGTTGCTGAGTAATGAAGTCATTGCTTGCACAGACTGCCATGATTCAATATTTAAATTAAGATGCTTTTTCTAGTTTTGTGCTATGGAGACCCTAGCAGTCAAAAACATATTGCATAACTTTTTTTGTTTATTTATTGATAAGGTTTTTGCCTCAAAATAAGGAAAGGAAACAGAGTTCTGGAAAGAGGTTCATTTTTTTCCTTAAACATTTTTGCAATTTTAGATGTTACCTTTCCCCAAAATGCTTGAATGTAAGGGCAAAATGGCCATTCATTTTGATTTCATATTCAGGTTTTGCATGTATACAGATTACATCAGGAACACATTCCTCTGTATAGCTCCGCTTTGTTTGAGGGCTCCAATCCTTTAATGAATCAGTACTCTAATGCTAGAATATTGAAACATGGAGGGTACCAATTAGAAAACAAGTGTTCTGCTGTTCATAGACCCAATTACTCTGTTGCTCTGTCCTTCCCAGAAGCATAACAAAGAGGTGATGTGCTTATGTGTACTTTGTCATTTTTTAATCTTCAAATGATCTCCATTCCTTTCAGTGATTAATGTTTTCTTATATACACGTGTCTGGACCCCAGCAACCTGGAGATGAGATATAATCCTCGAATGAAAAGCATTACTGCCTTGGTTCCATATGGAAAGAGAGTTTGAAGTCACTTCCTGTGAGAAAAATCTCACTGTGTTTACATTTACTCATTTTCTGAGGCCCCTAAGCAATATACAATAAAAATTAAAGGCAAAACCTCAGTTCCAGCAATAAACATGACCATCAGATTACATAACCATCATACCACAACTAACCCCAAAGGAACAATCAATCCAGGAACAATCATAACATGACTGCCTCTAATGAAGAACAGGATTTTGAAAATGATGGGTGCTCTCAACTTACATGCATCGCTCTGACAGAACTTTATCTTGAGGAAAGAAAAGGCAAGATGCCCAGAATGCTGCATCTGTCAATAGGATAACTTAATCATTTTAATCTTTGCATAATTTTTAGGCGCTTCCTGTCATATATTTGGAAGTGAATTTTTTTTTTTTTGCAAGTTTCTGTCAGATACAAAGCATTTTACTTCGGGGGGCGGAGGATGCTTGGCAAGCGTGTCACAAGCTTATGGGCAGGTTTAATTCAAATTAGGGCCAGCTAGCTGAGCAATTAGTGCAGAGATAAAAGCGTCAGATTCAGGTCTATGTCTTTCCAGCTGCTGGGTCCTGGAGAAAGAAACCTGGCAAAAGCATTTCAAGTTGTTTATGAACCTGCACCCACCACAAAAAAAGGAGCTTCAGAATTGATCAAGAGAATTAGAGACACAGAACAGCCAGATCCCACAATTCTCGTCTCCGACTTCTATGCTAATTTTTGCACTTTAGCTGGTAGCAGTCATCTATACTTCAAGTGCTGGTAAAGCCCCATACTGGGCCAGCAACACTTTAAGGCCGTGTTTTCACGGCAACCTTATTTCGCTTTCCCTAAACCGAGATAACAGAACCGGATGGAAACGCGAATTTGCCTGTTCCCATTACTTTCAGCTTAATCGCGTTCAATCCGGATTCTGAGGATGTACGTGACTCAAGGGGGGACTCCAGTGGCTATCTTTTAAAAGCCACTCTTCGGGGCTGCCCTGTCCTCTTCCTCCTGGCGTGAATGTACCACCCATAACAGATCCCTTCACGGAGCCTAGCTGGGTGGCTGCCTTGCCTGGATGGAGGAAAAACGGCACCAGGCAGGCAGTGATTCTTTTTCCTCCTCTCCCGATTGCTCAGGGCGCGCAGCAGCGGCGGCAAGTCAAGCCCCTTTACAGCTAAACATTCACACATCTCTCCAAATTGCAGTTGCTTTTGTTTCTTTTCCCTTTTTAGAAGGTCAGCACTTTCAAAAGCAAGATGGTTATCAGGTGTGAATTGCTTGTTTGCTACAGTGGATTGCTTGGATTGGTGTTCGGGCTGCTGCTGCTTTTACAGCTTGCTTTGGAAGCAAGCTATTGGGGGAGGGAAACTCTCATCCCTTAACACGAAAGGGTTCCCACAGTAAAAAATGTAAAATGTTTCAAGCGCACGAACCGGAGTGAGACCTGTTGAAATCAGGATTGAGATTCATCACACTTTGGGGTGGTTTAACAAAGGGAAATCGTGTTAAGCCAAACTGCCGTCTGGACTCTGAGGATTCAAAACATTTTGAATCTGAGATAAGGTTGCCGTGAAGACACGGCCCATGTGTAGAAGGGCAGAACAGGACAGACTGATCACCATGGCCATGTCTGTAGGTGTGCCCTGTAATTGCCATGGTGATCTGGACACTGCATGTGACTGCACAGCCAGAGGTGAGACACAATGCCCACTCACCGCTCAACACCACACTTGGAGGAGCCCGTGGATGCTGCTGTCAGAAAGGCAGCTGGCCTCTCCCAGTCAAGCTGTGGACTGCTTTGAGGAGTCAGCTTACTCCAGGATGGCAGCAACAGAATGCAAATAGATAAACTCTAGAGATCAATTGACTCTGGAGTTCATCACTGTTTTGCCACATCTGCATTATTAGTACTGAAATTACAATATCTTTAGGAAGAATCTTGATATGCTAATATTATCCTGCCCAAATAAGCTGTTACAGCTCTTCCCCTTCTTAAGTGAGCCAGAAGCATCTAATGTGAAAGTGCAAACTCTCCGGAATTCATATTTACTTATGGCGTTTCTTTCCCATCTTTCTTTCAAGGAGTTAAGGATGCACATAACTTCCCTTCCTTCCACAATGCATTCCATCTCACCCATCCAGGACTCACCCACCCACCAAATTTTGATTGTGAAACTTTGTATATTCACTCAGTCCACCAAGCAGGAAAACAAAGAAGACTTGAGAGTCAAGAAATGGTTTGTGTATACACAGGATTCACAATCGCTGAGAAACCTCCGTTTAGAAGAAGATCGAATGGCCAAAGGGTATCAGCACTAATTCAGCCTTTTGCATGTGTCCAGACCATTTCTGACTAGGGGAAGCAAAAGTCCTTGCTCGAACCCTTCAGCCATATGACGTCCTAGCTGGAGGAACTGATTCCACACATCACCAAAGTTGTCACCCTTCACCTTTTTGCTGCTGCTTTCCAGAATACTGAAATGGCTAGATCATGGTCAGTTAACTAGTATTAATAAACACCGAAAAGCATTTGGTATCCTATATAATCTGTGGTTGTGATTCCGCTTTCTCTCCATCCTGCCGTCTCCCTTTTACCTCTTCAACTTGGTTGTACACAAGGGACAAATTCTCCAAGTTTAATACTATGTCCTGTGTATACAATAGATTCCCAAGTTTTGCGAAACAAGTACTTGTTCTCTGTTATAACATGAACATTCCCTTGCTAAAAGATCTTAATGCAACAGTCCTGCAAAGTCTTGCAAAATGCAGCTTCTGAGTGTAATAAGTCTGTAATCCTGCACAGAATCAACTAATGATTCTGCTTCTTTCCCCTTCTTTGAAAATCTGTTAAGGGGCATTATTGCCTCAAAGCATAAAGCCAAAATGCTGATGCCCTGGCCATGTTTGACTATTACTAGCTGTGTATAGCACTGAAGCCACACTATGTCTTTTATCTACAGACATAAAAAGGTTTTCGTGGCAGCTCCCATTAACCAATAGCTGAAGCAAGTCTCTGCCTCTTTATCCCTCCATGCTCCTAAGCCTAACAGAGGCAAAGTCAGGCAACATATGGTTTTCATTTAACTCCCTCTTTCCTGCCTCCCACATCTCAAGATCATAACACCCCACCCACTGGGAATAAAATCAGCCCCTGTTGTTTTATCATCAGGAAATGCTTACAGTTTAGAGTTATTGAATGGGGGGGAAACCCAAGCCACCCAAGATTACTGAGTTTTAATGAATACTTTATTCTGATTGCACGAGAAACTGTATCAAATGATCGACATTGACCATTTTCCTAGCCCTGCATTCCTAGCACTGCTTCAATTTGATTTTTGTCAACTCCATTGAATCTGTTTCCCAGGGCTCTGCTCCTTCCCTCCTCCTCAGCCCCTAGTAATCTTTTATTACTGCATAGTAATGGCAATGTGCAGAAAAAGGCATTCAAAAAAGAGTTGAAGGGAAATCAAGGTGAAAGGGAAAGAGAAGAAGCACACCAAGAAGTGTTGCAACTCAAGTATCTTGATTTCTAAACTTCTGGGTTCCTTCATGATCTTTCCATGAGGGAAGCATTGCTGTCCTGCAGTACAAAACGTAGCTTCGTTTGCAATCCCCAGATATAACTAGGACAGAAAATACCCAATACAGCCACTAAAGGACTAAAAAGTTCAATATAAAGGGAAAGAAACTTTGGTCCTTTCCACAATTACAAATAATCTAGTACATGTTTTAATCCACTTTCAATCCATTTTCAGAATAAAAGAACACAATGCAAAGTGGCAAGCACTTCTTCTGCTTTACCTAATACAGATAATTCATCATTCAGTTAGATAATGATGAAGGAAAAGGGGCTCACCACTTTCGCGTTTGCATCTGGTTCTATTATTTCGGTTTAGGGAAAGTGAAATAAGCTTGTAATGGGGATGTGGTCTTCTCTCATTCTGAAGGTGGGTTAAGACTTAAGTGTAGCCTTCAGATTATCCCATCCACATTTTCCTCTTCACAATACAAAAAGCAGAACTTACATAATGTTACTGTGCAGCTGAGACAAAATCAAATTAAGAGAGTCACTGAATAGTTGCTGCTACAGATGCACTTTCTCTTCATTGCTGTCTCCATCGCCCACCTAACTGAATGTTTTTGTGCAACAGGAGTATATTTTGGTGTCATCAGTCTTCAGTGAGTGGCCCTGGGTTCCTGAATTGCTCTGAAAAGGCATGTGAAAATCAATCCCCCCCCCAAATTAGTAAACTTAGTATGCACTTAGTATTTGATTGTTAATGTGCAATGAAAATGTAGTATGTGATGTTATCCCAAGCCAAGACTTGAGGCCTATTCACACGAGGGCCTCCTGAATGCGAGTAGGACACCCTGGGATGGAGCATTCACTCTGCTGGGCCGGCGGTTCCGTTCGGAACAGCCCCAGCCCATCCCAGCGCACCCTACTTGTGTTCCGGGTGTAGAGCATGAAATCACACTGTACACCCAGCCCAGGGCATTCCCGGCTGTCCCAGGCCATCCCACGGCTGTACAGGAGGGAGAGCATTCACACTCTCCCTCCCACTGTGGGCCCCACCCCCAGCTGCCAGTATTGGTAGATGGGGCCCAATCTGTCAGCGCTTCAGACCGGAGGCGGTGCCAGCATGGGGTCAGTGTACCGCATGGAGCAGCACATTGCTGGGGTTGGCTATGCAACAACCACGACAAGGTAAGTGGTCATGTGGCTGGGGGGAGGGTGTCACCCTCCTGGGTGCTGGTGGGCACCTAGGGGGGCCCTGGCAGCTGGGGCAGCCCGATCTGGGCCATCCCAGCTGCCAGTGCACTGGGACGAATCTTTGGCCTTCGCGGACTCTAGGTGAACTGATTGGGTCAGCTAGAGCCTGCAGGAACCCATCCCGGGCACCTCCCACCCCAGGCTTGGGCCTAGCGGGGATGCACGTGCACGCATGCAACTTACCTTGTGGCCGCTGGGTTCGAAGTGGTGGGCACGGTCAACAGCATTGTGCATCTGTGCATGTCGCTGGCTCTGATTGGCCAGTTACCTACACCTGCACAGAACAGGTCACCTAAAGCCTGCAGGAACCCAGGGAAGGGATGGGACCGGCCTGCCTGCCCCTGGGTTGAATTTGACCCAATGGCGTCAGGCCTGGGAGGAGTGTCCTGCCCCTGCACCGGCCTTTTTGGGATAAGCCACGAGGGGACAGATTCCCCTTTCACACCTAGGCATGCATTCCTTACCTATCTAGATGTGAAACGGGAATGTCCCCACATGTCCTAGCCTTCTTGCACTACAATTTGGCTGTAGTGCGAAAAGCTCTTTTGTTACTAATCATGCTGCCTTGCTTACCTAACTTTTCCAGTTTCCATTTGCAACATGACGTTGCTTATCCTGGAAGTGATGAATGCTTGTTCACAGAATGCAGATGGGTAGCTGAGCAACTTTGTCCAAGCACCTTGGGCAATGAGGTAGTTTGTCCCCTTCTTAACCATACTTTGATGTTCTTTTCCACTTAAAGGTAAATAGAGGAGAAGAGGAAGAAGAAGAGTTGGCTTTTCTACCCCACTTTTCTCACCCATTTAAGGGGACTCAAGTGGCTGACAAAGCTTTCTATTCTCCTTCCCACAAGAGACACCCTGTGAGGTAGATGGCTCTGTGAGAGCTCAGAAGCGAGCTGAGACTAGCCCAAGGGCACCCAGCTGGCTTCATGGAGGAGAGCAGAATCACGTTAATCACAAGACCAAACTGGCTCAAGAGGAGTGTTCTGTCTCTTGCCACAATCCCATTAAGGCAGCTAAGTACCCCAGTATTACAGAGGGAAGCCTTATATTTTGAAAGAGAGTGGAGGACAATCCTCAGTTGGAAGGCACCTTCTGTTGGAGGGGCTGTCCTGCCCAAGTCAATATGAAGGATAGGAATAATAAAAATAAAATGAAAACAAGTGATTTCAGAGTACCCACCACCACCACCTGGGCAGAAGACATCCTAGTAGGCTCGTGCAAACATGTTCAGAGGGGTGTAAATACACCTGAGACTGCTGGATGAAGCAGCCCTCAACCCTGGGCTCCCCTTGGTGCACAGGAGCTATTAAGGAACAGATGAGTGGGAAGAGCGGCACAAAGATGGAACAAAGGGCAATGTCCACGCCAGTAAGACATAGGTGAGTTCTCTTACAGTTTTTGTAGCATTCGCCTATTTGTTCATAGTCTCTCTGTACTGAGCAAGGCCAGAATTGCTATGTGCTTCACCTAGCAATCCTAGGCTACCTCACTGACAGAATTAGTACATCTGATTGTCCAAGCCTACACCCTGGACACAATTCTTTCCTATGGTGAGATGTATATTGTAAGCAGGCACCAATATGCAGGTCTTACCGTCATAGGTTTAATACATGGCTAACGCTAAGTCATCCCTGCTCATTTAATTCTTTGGCCCAGAATCCCACACTTGGCACCATAATCACCTTCTGGTGTGCTCCGAGATGGAGCATCTGCACTTCAAATATCCCTTTCCAAACCAGAAATGACTCCTTCTATACAGGAGTGCACTGTGACTACGTATGGTGCATGTTTCAGTGAACCACACATGCACTTACCTTTAACTGCAATGGAGCGAGTAAGGTTCTGGGCAGGCCTATTTGCACCTCCATGGTGCTGGATGGTCACCTGACATGCAAGCACATTGACATGTCACATTACCCCGATGATGATGCTGGCGCACACTCACTAGCACTGAGACCGAGGCAGGACTCTGGTAGCATATGGACACCGTCTGCACTTCAGGTAAGTGTCCATATGCATGGGGGGAGGAATCTCGTGTATAGCATTTAGTGCAAATGTTGAGTACACGCAAGGGTAGCTTCACCTTTTCTGTGAATTTGCCCTTGATCTTCCATTGTCCTCTGGTGAAACACAGCAGAATAATCATGAAAATAGAGAAGGTGATACACACCATAAGCACCCTTGTGATGATGATAATGATAAAAAAAAATGAGGAGGCTTCTGTGAAAAAAACTTTCAGCAGTTTTCTTGCTGATGTTGCTGTAATTCTGAGGTTTGTAGCTCTCAGTGAGAACCACCCTTAAAAAACATTCTACCAGGAGATAAGCACTGAACATTTCCCAGACTTTCCAGGAAACTACAGAGGCGTTAGGAAGGAGAGCAGAGGTTGCTGAAATTGGAGTGGGGAGCACAGGAACATTTTGGACGCAACCCCATTAAAAGCTTAATCCAGTTTCCCTAAATCGAAATAACAGAACCGGATGCAAACACGAATTTGCCTGATCCCCTTACTTTCAGCCAGAATCGCGTTCAATCCGGATTCTGAGGACGTACGTGACTCAAGGGGGGACTCCAGTGGCTACTTTTTAAAAACCACTTTTTGGGGCTGCCCTGTCCTCTTCCTCCTGGCATGAACGCACCACCCATAACAGACCCCTTCACGGAGCCTAGCTGGGTGGCTGGGTGGCTGCTACTTGCCTGGATGGAGGAAAAATGGCAGTGAGCAGCCAGCAATTCTTTCCCCTCCTCTCCTCATTGCTCAGGGCACGTAGCAGCAGCAGCAACAAACATTCACACATCTCCCCAAACCGACAGCTGCTTTCCTTTCTTTTGTCTTTTTTAAAGATCAGAACTTTCAATGGCAAGATCGTTATCAGGTGTGAAGTGGTTCCTTCGCTACAGTGTAGCTTTAAGTGGTGGATTTTACAGCTTGCTTTGGAAGCAAGCTATTGGGCGAGGGAAACTCTCATCCCTTAACACTGAAGGGTTCCCACAGTAAAAAATGTAAAATGTTTCAAGCACACGAACTGGAGTGAGACCTGTTGAAATGAGGATTAACGTTTACAATGCTTTGGGGTGATTTAACATGCGGAAAGCGTGTTAAGCCAAACTGACCTGGGGTCTGCCAGGATTGAAAACGTTTTGAATTCGAAATAAGCTTGCTGTGGGGATTCGCCCTTTTTTTGTGTGTGCTCCTTTTCTCTATGACATAGGCTGCATCCCCAAGCAACTTATTTGCCTGTCTAGTTTTCCTCTACCATCCCTCTATTCCAGTGGACTTTAAAAGTGCTGTTCAATTCCAGAATAAGCATCCGCATGAGGCACAGCAAAACGCGCATTTAAAACATATCTACCGTCCCCATGGAAGCATGTTTTCTCTGCCTGCATTTTTTTCTCCCCGCCCCCTCTCTTGTTGATAGGGTGCCGGCGGGAATGGGGAGGGTAGAAAAATTAAACCAGAGTACTCCAACAGGAAACCATTCAGGAAAGCGGTCCTTGAATGTTCCCCAGATATAGGTCAGTCCATCCCAAATGACATTCAGAGCTTGGCACTTCCAGAAACAGACCCAGGAATGGGCTGTTTGTGGTGCACCACAAAAATCTCCTAGCCTGCAGTTTCAGGGTCCAAGGAGCTTTCATTCCACTTAGGCCAGGACTACAGCCATTATGTGGACTACGGCTGCCCGTGGGGCCCTGCCACCTCCCCCTTTCTGGCCTGAATCAGGAATTGATCTGTGTGTTCTTTGCCAGCATATGAAATGTGTAAGCTGCTATACAGGCTTTCCAAGTGTGTGTGCATCCTGCAAATGGCAATAATGGAATCAGAAAGTCTAACTGCAACCACAGTTACATCCTGAATTTCCACTTGCTCTTCCTCCTGCCACTCAAGAAAGTGAGTGGGCTTGTTCTCCCCACAACAGACACCCTGTGAGGTAGGTGGGACTGTGAGAGCTCAGAAAGAGCAGTGACTAGCCCGAGGGGCCCCAGCTGACTTTGTGGAGGAGTGCAGAATCAAAGCTGTGACTACAAGATATGAGGCCAGCAGGTTAACCACGAGACCAAACTGGCTCTATGCATGGAATATACTCTATGCATGGAGTTTGGTCTAGTGATTAGGGATCTGGTATATTATTTTTAACATTCCAGTGATGGAAGTGCAAACAGGCCTTGTTTTGTGGGGGCGGGGGGGGGAGAGAGCATGTGGACACACAATAAGCCAGTGTCTTTAGAGCTTTGGCTTTGCATACAAGTGATTGAAGGCCAGCCCTGCCCAAAGCTTTGCAAAGGTACCACCAGGTAAGAGGAAGAAGGAAGCTGCTCAAGAGCATCAGGCCATAAGCAGCTCCGGTGACCAGATCCTGAGGCTTTTTTCTCAGACTGTGAGATTATCTACAACCAGTAGAATTTACACATGTGCTACTGCACAAGAGGAAAAGGAAAAGAGCCAGTGGCGCTCTTTGAAAAGGTGATCTCTGTACTCCCTCTGCTGGCTTTCTTTATTTGTATCATCTTGCTTATTTTTTTTCTTTCTTTCTGCTATATTTATACTCTGGTGCCTTACCTTTCTTTTGGGACAGAATAGCAGGCAACACACAGAATCTCTAGGCACCTTTTCATCACGACACTGATTAGACTTCTTTCTTCTTAATTTTGTGGGCATTCATTTTCATAGCTCTGCTCGGAGCCTAAGACAAAATAGCACACTCCGCCTTCTATTTACGATTCTCCAAGGCTGCCTCCTCCAGTTGCACAGTAAAACCCGTGACTGACTCAGCATTATAGTGCCAATGCCAGACATATTTGAGGCATTCACAATATAACCCCAATTTAGTTGATCAAAAGCGCATAATATCACTGTTGCTGGAAAGCCAGCACTGATGCCAGATTTCCCATCACAGCATTGATTACCCCAATATCCACTGGTATCTTTTGTGACAGGGTCAACTGGGGCTACCAGAAGTCAGCCTAGCATGCAAAAGAATTTAAAAAAGGAAGTGGGTGGGGTACCTGACTGCCTTCCTGTAGCCCCAATCGACCCCATCATGAAAGTTCTTCACCAGATGTCTCAGGGTGTTTCTGCACTTACTGCTGGAAATCTGGATTAAGGAAATCTGGATTTCTGAAATCTTTCCCTGGGAAAATCCATCTGAAATAGGGATGGATCCATATGCAAATCCAAATCCGGACATGCATTGGGAGAACAGTTACTGAGGAACGCATCACGTGGCTGCTGTGTGGACACTGCAGCACCAATATCCAGAAGGATCAGACATAACTTGGCTCATGTCCAATGTGAAGCAACTGCAGGATGGACTACATAGCTAAAATGTGGTGCTGCTGCCTCGCTCAACATGGCAACTTCCGGTCCTGCCCACATCCATTCCCTATTCTGTCCCTGTGCGGAAGCATCCTCGTTTGATCCAGAATTGCAAGCAGGAACAGTTTGAAGACTTAATTTTTCATGTCTTCCTGAAAACTGGATTGGACAGCCTCTAGGCCCCATTAGAGATGGATCTCTTGCAAGGCCATGCAGAAGCGGCGTCCTTGAAGGGGCCCTATTCTGTCCCACTGTGTGGAAGGTACCTTGTGGATGTGTGCCATATGAGTCCTTATCGGGTGTTTAATGGGGTCTTGAGGGCCTGTGCGGAAACACTCTCAGATCTCTTCTCACAGCTGGTGTGGGACAGCAAGAGGCAAATGCAGCATCTTGCTTAAATCTCACATTGTCTCTAGCCATCTGCAGGGAGTCTAACTCTAGTTCCAAGCAGATATTAGTCATAAGTGCTATCAGTCTCTGCCAAAGTGTACATAGTATGGACAGCTAAAGTGGTACATCCTTCATTCTGGTAGGAAATCCAGGCCCTTGCCCTGATGAAATGGACCACACTTCTATGCTGGTTTTCTTACCTGCACAAAGAGGTCAAGGAGCCCTTCAACTTCAGGTGCAAAGGCTTCAAACAGCAATGTTGGGGACAGCAGTAGAGTCATCAAACCACTTTCCAAGGCTGCCTGAAGCCAGGAAAGACTTTTAGGGAAAGCCAGTCTGGCACTGAGGCCAGTGCTGTGGAAACATGGCCATTATGCAATTTGTGGAGAGTGGAGTTGTTTTGTATTTCACCTGTTTTAAATCCTTACAGCCATGGCAGGTCCAGTATTGACTGGGGCTGCATCCCCATGGGCTGCCATTACTTCAGGGTGGATTTGGGGCAGACTTAATGCGAATTGTAGTTCTCATTAAGAAGTCCCCATGGTAATTGAGGACAGTGCGGGTTCAAGCCGAACCTGCCTGTCCCCATGAAAACTGCAGTAAACCTCTGCAACAGGGAACTGCAGTTTTCTCCACCCCCTCCCCCCTGGGTGCAAGCATGCCCCCCTTGCCTCATCATGTGATCCGGCAGGCGTGCCTGGGTAAGGGCTTCCTTTAGCAAACGAGCTTCCCTGTACTCAACTGATCAGCTGTCAGATGGGTAAAGGGGCTGTCAAGCGCACGATTGAAGCCATGGCTGTGTTTTAATTATTTTACCAGAGCTCTGCTTGTGCGCTTTTGCACTTGACAGCCCCTTTACCCGTCTGACAGCTGATCAGCTGAGTGCAGTAGGGAAGCTGTCAGGTGCTCGTTTGCTAAAGCAAGCCCTTACCCAGGCGTGCCTGCCCGATTGCATGATAAGGCAAGGCGGGGGGGAGGGGACAGTTGCAATCGCAGCGCACACTGCAGGGAAGGCAAAACCCTGTCCACTAACGCTGCGATCTACTTAACCAGGGAGTGTCCCCATGCCCCCGCTAATTTGGGGCGAGAACGGTTATAAAGGGGGGGGTTGCTTCAGGGTTTTGGCTTTTGTTCCTTATGTAGCCTGAATTAGAGCTTTGCATGGGGACTCTTCCGTAGCAAACTCAGGTTTGCCTCGTAGTATTTTGATCATGGGGACGAGCCCTGGGTTCCTGCAGAGTTCCCCGCCCCGTGGGACTAGTCCTAAAATCATACAGATGTACATAATCATAATTTTCATACCACATACACACAAATATGAGAGATGTCACAATGGTTGAACTAATTTAAGGGGGGGGAGAATTCTCCCTTTCCATGACGTAGCTTCCTTGCATGTAGGGCAAATGCTGCATGTAAAATGTATTTGGGCAGGGCAACTGTTGTCAAAAATCCTTTCAATTTATTAAGGAATCAGTGCAAGCTGTCCTAGTCCAAGCAGTTTATAATTCTGGACAGATTCTTGCCCCCTGAAGACATTTCTCTGGCATGGCATTCTTGTCTGGGCTACTTGTTGCAGGAGTAGAGAAGAAATGTGCATGATATGATAGCTGCATTTACCTGTGCTGGGTCAGGATCAGTGGGTCCAGAATAGCCTGGCCCATTGATTCTGACCATAGGAAGGTATTGATCCAGATCAGCCCATGCTACAACCATGAAGCTCACATAGCCATTTTTGATAAGCAAATATTTATGTACATTTCACTGGGCCTTGTCACTCATAACTCTTCTACATATCAGCCTTTTAGAGTGTCCCATGGTTCTAGTGTTGTGCAACAGATAAAATAATTTCTTTTCCACACAGTGTACAACACTCAAATGTCATCTGAAGAGTCCTATAAGTTGTAGCCTGATTTCGTAAGGGAAACGTTCCAGCCAGTGATAACTTTGGTTGCCCTTTTCTGCAATTTTTACCAGTTTCACAATATCTTTTCTGAAGTGTAGTGACCAGAACTGTAAAAAAATAAAATCCAAAAGTGGCCTCACCATAAAGAAGCATAATCATGCTTGTCGACTTATTTTCTATTCCTAATTACCCCTAGCATTGATCTAGCTTTCCCCACTATTGCTGCACACCAGGTCAACACCTTCATTAAGCTGTCCACCAGAACCCCAAGATCCCTTTCCTGGTCTGTCATAGAAAGCTCAGCCCCTATCAGTTTATAGGTCTAATTGGGTTTGGTTTTTGTTTTGTCCCTAGTTTCCATTTGCTTGAATGAACTCCAGTGGGCTTGGAGCAAGGAAGTTCCTGTTCGATCAACTGTTTGAGAACATGAATTGCCCACTCTGATTCAGTTATTAATTACACCAGTGGGGTGGGCCAGTTACTTTTGTCAATAAGGGCAAGGAGAGGAGGAGGGACAGGGAAGGAAGCACATGAATCTCTTTTGGCAGAGGCAGATGGAAGACCTGCTTGGGCACACTTAGCATTGTAAATGGAGTCCTTATTCACCAAGTGGAAATGGAAGGTGGGGACAGAGATTAAGGGCACAAGAAGGTTTGCTCCTGTACAGTGGGGCAACACATTCTCCTTGCAAGGCAGAATGGGAGAAATCTGACAACCCAGCAGTCAGCCAAGCATATTAGCTAACACACCACCTACATTCCTCTTCAGTATCTGGGGTCTCAACATTTAGAGATGCCAGGAGCTGCACTTGCCCAGTGATGAGTGTCTCATGTCCTCCAATATGTGGCTCTCAAAAATCTAAGGGGCAAGAATATTCTTAGATTCCTCCGTCAACAGAACGTGCCACCTTTCAAATGCTCCCTGTGTGGGCTGCGGTATGGCTGTCTATGGAGCCCCCCTGCCTCTTGGTCTCAGTAAAGAAGGCATGCACTGGAGCATGGTGTTCTCTTAAGATCTGAAAAGACATCCAGCAGTCACTCTTCCCAATATGCAGTTGGGCAGAACTAGCTGCCTGCATCTACTCAGCACTGGGAAGGGGCTGTAGTTCAGTGGTAAGAGAAGTAGCCTGAAAAGCACAGCATTGTTGGTTTACTTAGACTCTCTCCAGAATTGGGCATTGGCTAGTCACCTCTATATGTCAGCCAAGAAAACAGCATGGAGGTGCCCATGGGAGTGCTCAACCAAGACACAGTGGGGGGTCCTGTGATCTAACAGGGTAAATAGAGACCTGCTTTAGTGGGACCAGACATTGGGGCATCCTTGGAAGTAGGAAAAGGAATTAAAGATGAGATCTGTAGACCTGAAGTCCTGTTGGAAAAACTGAAAACTGTTTGAAGACTCATAGCAGAACCAGGAGCTCTTGTAATCTGAACTGCCAGGGCCTACCTTATGCATTTTTCTGCAGGCTACACTTTTTAACAGAAATCAATCAGAATGCTATGTTAACTAAAGCTTTTTTAAATTAATGACTCTGATACGCTGTGAGTCAAAGTCTTTTAGACCCAAAAGATATAAGATCTGAACTGGGTGAGAGCATAACTGAAACTCATCTGGAAAAGGTGCTGGTGCTGGTGGGAATCCCACTCTGCTAAAACTGTCATTCATTTCTTAAACTGCATTTACAGCTGGCAAAATATTTTCGCTAATCTTCATGGGATGATAAAAGTGAAAATTCATTACATTTTCAACACTTCTAAAGGAATTTTAGGAAATATTATGTTTGGGAATGCTGGAGCACTATCAAGTTGTTCTTTTGACCTGGACTACAAGTTTTAGCAGCCTGTATTTTTTTATTTTTTTATTTTTTGCACTGCAAACTCTTCTGCTCACTGACCACTTTGTGTATGTGCAATGGTCTTTTGTTTCTGAGTCACAGCTGTGAAACAATTGCATGCAGTTTCCTTTAAGGAATTTACTTCATAAATCTTTAATTTTCTAGTCAGTTATATTGCCAAGCTGACAATAGCAGACAGATTCTAACAACAATTAAACTGCAGGCATAGAGCTAAAAAATCAGTTGAAAACTGTGAATTGTCTGCATTTCCCAAATGATTCGCAATGGGTGATTTTTTGAGAGAAGAGAGAGCAAAGCTTTTAAGCAGCTTCATAATAGTAAGGATAATACAGTCTCTCTCTGCCAAACATGTAGAGATGGGAAAGATGAAGTAACAAAGGTAAGATGGTTTTAGGAGAGAAATCATTTAAAGATGTTACTAGCAATCTGGAGCTAGCATTTCTCTGGCAATGGCTATCGTTAGCTTGTTAGATTGCATCCCTATGCACTAAATAGTCCAAATCAAATACAAATTTGGCAAGGAGCGTCCCCATACAAAGCCCCCAAACCGGGCTACATGCGGACCAAATTGCCCAAATATGAGCTAAATTTAGGCCTCTTGAAAATCGTTCTTGCTACGGCTTGGGAGGCAAGTCCGCATTATTTTGGAGGACGAGTCTGTGCGTGGGGATGCTCCTGGTCTATTTGAGGAGGAGTTAGGGTCAGTGGGCAGGTTTCATGTCCTGTGCTGCCGTTCCGGTCCTGTGCATTATGATCCCCAGTGCACAGAACAGGAACTGCAGCAAAGAGGCTCACTTCTGTTTGATCGCCGTTTAATGCCCAGCAGTTGCGATTGGGGAAGGGGTGTTGGGTGGCCTTTCCCTGCCCTTGCTATCAACCTGCCTCCTATCAGGAGAAAGGGGGCAGAGAGAAATGATGCTGTTTCTCTGAGCAGCGGTTTAGCGCGGTTTGCATGGGGACAGGCACATTTGAATTGAGCCTGCACCTTTGTCAATCGCATTCGGACCTGTCAATTCAGACTTGCCTCCATATTTGGAATAAATATAGTCCAATTCAGACTAAATGGAGTGCATGGGACCGCGGCCTTAGTGTGTGTGTTTTTCTTCCTCGGTCAAGTAAAACATGCAAAAATAAGGTCCACTGTTAAAATACGGTTATTAATTACAGGTCACCAACGGGAGCTATGCAGGTTCATCATCTGACTGTATCTAAACCAGTGTCTTTGGTCTCTTGCTGCCTGCCCTGTGCACCTGTCAGAGTCACCTCCCAAGGCCAAGACTCAGGAACCTAGTATGTTACCACTGATAACAGATCACAATGATGGTGAGTATGCATTAGGTGTAAGAAGCATTCTAAGCCCAGTACATTCCTCATGGCTCCAAATGATCGCAGTAGAACCCAGTCCTGAGTTCTATTCGCAGAATTTATCAGTGTGACACAAGGAAAGGAGTAGGCTGCAGCCATGGACCAAAGATATGATGAAAGACCTTTAGTTCAAACACAACAACACAACATTCGAAACATTTGAAATCAAAAGCGCTGGGTCAGAAAACCTGGCCATTTCAACCATGTGCTAGTAAGTAGAAGGCAGAAGAAATGTAAGTAGAAGAGCCAGTTTGGGTTAGTGGTTAAGGAATCAGACTCTCATCTGGGAAGACCGGGTTTGATTCTGCCCTCCTCCACAAAGCCGTCTGGGTGCCCTGGGGGTAGTCACACCTTTCTTCTGAGCTCTCACAGCCCCAGCTACTTCACAGGATGTCTGTTGTGAGGAGAAGAACAGGAGGTTTGTCAGCCACTTTGAGTCCCCTTAAATGGGCGAGAAAAGTGGGGTAGAAAAGCCAACTCTTCTTCTGATTCTTACATAGCAAAAATAGCTGCTTTTTGTAACCCCCCTTTTCAAGATCTGTGTCGCTTAGGGAGAAGAGAAAGGCCCTTCCCACACTTGGCAAAACGAGAAAGTTTGGATATGCACTAGCTTGGGGTACATGCACTCCACAGAGTTGCTTGTATCCCAGAAGGAGCTGTGTGTGTGCTGAACTATCCCGCAGCTGTATAGCTGTGAGGCACTAGAAAGTGCTCCACAGTTATGCTAGCCACCAGCTAGCACAGTCTGGCACATACCCATTCACACCTCTTCCAGGTGATGGGTGCATGGGGTAGGGTGATCTAACCACAGTTGCACACTGCATCATCCAGTGTTCATGGCAATGCCTGACATGTATTTCCGTTGCTGACATTGCCATAGCAAGGCGATTGCCTCTAGAATAGAGGCAATCACACTTACCTGGTGCTTGAAGCCCCAGGTGAGTTTGGGATAGATCGGGCTTTGCACAGTGCAGACGCCTAATCCATCCCCCATCTTCACTTCTCTTGGACAATTTCTCCAGGGAAGTGAAGGCGTGAATTCCCTCAAAGACAAAGAACAATGGATACTATTATGTGCTAAGATCTTGACATACTAACTCTGATAGTATTCAGGTGGTAGTCAGCCTTTTCTTTAATTATTCCAATTTACAGTAACAATTCCTTCAGTTAACGGCCTTGTCTATTCTTCATATGTTCCAAAGAATCAATATCAGCCACTAATATCCTGTAAACTTGTAAAAAAAAGAATGTAATCTACAACAGGAGAAACAGAAAGTGGACCCTAAAACCCCTACCATTTTGTCTGTCTGATGCATAACAAAGGAGTGGGGGCACAAAGGAAGTAAGTGCATGAGAAATAGCTTGCTGGATTGGACTTTGATTCAGGAGCCTGTTGTGTATGGCAGTCCATGGGTAGGATGGGAACTCCTACCCATCAGCAGGCTTCAGAGGCACACTATTGCCTATACCAGAAGTAGTCACAGAGCCAGGGCTGTTGACTATGGAAAATCCTATCATCCATAAGGAAGATGGCAGTAACTGGAAGGGGTCTTCTTTATATATAGTGAATATATTCTGTATAATATAAGATGTTTCTGAAGTTGAAGTAGAAGCTGAACTGTGTCCAATGTACAGAAATAACATAAACTGCAACACAGGACAAAGTACATCGATCCATAACCCAACATTTTACTTAAATTTATTACATCACAATAGGACAATCTAATAAAAATACACAAAATTCGTACCAATCCACATTGCCAATGTACAATTTTATAGGGTTAGCATCTTTCTTTATATTAATTTTTTTTAAAAAAAGTAAAGCTACTGCATTCCATTTACAATAGCTGAAATGTCCTGCCATGTAGATCGTTTAGAGAAATCTAATTAACACTTTTCAGACTAACTTCATAAACCTTTTGGCACTTAAAACAAAACAAGAAATTAAATTCCATATCATATCAGCTGAAACACAACATAGTGTAAATTGTCAAAGGGTAGAAAACAAATAAAGTGTCTTTTCTTCTGAATCACTTTATGGTCCAAGTATATACTAATGGAACACAGCCAGCCTCACTCTATCGTCACTAGTGTTTGTTCAGCCTGTCAGTTTTGGAAACATTCTTAGGAATATTTCAGAAAACATGGATGGCCTTTTGTAAAAAATAAAAAGTAAAATACACTTATGGAGACGGCACTTTCATCTTTACAACTTATCTTAATACAGTGTATTTTCTTGTTCTTTTCTTGGCAACATACAATCTTTAGTAGCATTACAACCCTATGATCTGCCTGCTCTGGCTGGCCTTCCACTCTCTGCAATGGAAGCAATTGCTTTGTGGCTAACAGATGCCATGAAAATAGAATAAATCATTAAAAAAGGTATGTTTGTGCCAAACTCTTGTTCACGCAAGAGAGAGCTGTTGCATTCGATTTTGCAAACGTTTGGTTTCTACACATTGTGGTACATTTCTGCATTATACATTCCAGCTGCTTCTAGAATCACATATTGTACTCAAAATAACAAATCCACCCCTCCAAAGTGCCCTTTTCTCCCCACCAGCTTCTGAATGGTATTATTTCAATCAGGTTTTGGCAAAGCAACTAGTGATTGTTTTAACATTACACTGATTGCAGGCTCCATGTACTACTATTTATTCTGAAAGGCAACTATTGTATCAGTCATTTTCCTCCTGCTAGAAATTACCCTAAGAATCCATAAGGAAATCTGAACAAACTATTGTGGCTTTCAGAAGACTGCAATTAGAATAAAGACTGTTAAGCATTTTCAGACTCCAGAAATCTGGGAAGAAGGAGGAGGAGGTGGAGGAGAAGGAGAAGTAGCAGCAGCAGCAAAATACTTGTACCTGATTTTTTTAAAAAATCCATTCTTTGGGGGCGAATTGTGTGGGCCATTAGTGGGATTAATTCTCATGCCTTTTTTTTTAAAGGCACATTTATTAATATGCAGCTCCTGTGAAGGGACCCGACCCTAAATTTACAGGATTTTGTCAGGATTTCAAGATCAACCGGGAATGTGGAGAGCAAACTCTTTATCAGGCACATTTGAAATTTTATTCTTTTACATCAGCGATTCTTTAGTATTGGCTGTCTTTTTACTACTGTACATCCAAGTAAAACAAAGGAGAGACAAAAAAACAGATGTGGTTATACAGATGTCAAAGGCATTTATGGTGGTCAACGAGTACAACCTTTCCCCCAAACCACCAGTGCCTCATTTTGTTAACAATCCCTCTGAAACTCTGTTTTGAAGATAGTTCTTTATATTATATCCCTCTTGTGGAAATAGCATGAAACCATCTCAATTTAGTAGCTGTTCCATGTTGCACCAGTAACCTGTATGCTCTCCATGTGCATAAAAATACTTTCAATGGCATTGCCGACTATCCTCATAAATGCCAGGGGGGGTGGCAGACATTGCTTAATGGCCAATGTTGCAGAAACTTTTGAGTTAGCAAATAATCTCATACAAAAGACCTGAAAAATTTAAAATGGATTGTCTTCATTTAGTAAGGCATGTTTCAATGAATCGTTTGTGTTTTTGTTTTACAGTCTAAAACAGTATCCTGTGCCATGAAAAGTGAGATGGTTACCACCCTAAGAAATGTCCTAACAGTCTTTCTCTTGCATGAAAAAAATATGTAGACTTCAGAATGTATGGAACACTAGGGGAGCTGGCAGAGAAGGACTATCAAATGGATGAGAAGGCTGTGTCATTTGTTGGAAAGACAGTGGCCACGCCCCCATGCACTCCATTTAGTCCGAATTGGATAAAATTTAGTCCGAATACAGAGCCGAGTCCGAATTGACCCGTCCCCATGCGACCGACGAAAGTGCGGGCTCAAGTCGAATATACCTGTCCTCATGCAAACTGTGCTAAATCCCTGCTCGAGGAAACAGCATCATTTTCTTTTCGCCCGCTCTCTCCTGATAGGAGCTGGGTTGATGTCACCAACCCCTGTGCCGCCCGCTGTAGTGAGGGCAGGGAAAAGCCACCCAACGCCCCTTCCCTGATCGCAACTGCTGGCCATTTTTAAACAGTGATCAAACAGAAATGAGGCTCTTCTCTCTGTAATCTGATCGCCAGGCCAACATAAAAGAACTGATCACCCCAGTTTGACAGGTAAAGATGCAGCAATG
>MTQE01002208.1:60029867-60050620 GCA_014337955.1 Aspidoscelis marmoratus
GAACGCGTTCCGTCTGGAACGCGATTCAGTGCGGAAATGCCTCAGATTTAAGTATTTGTTAATTTCTGAGACATCATATTAATAGAAGTGAAAGGAGTGCTGGCGTGTGCAAAAGTAATCCAGCTGAAAAATAGAGATCCCTGAAATTAAATATAATGGCTTGATCGGGATGAACAGTATGGCAGAATGGGTAGAGTTTCAACCCTTTGCCTCTTTCATTTCTCCAATCATAATTGTTGCCTCAGGATTTTGCTACTCAGTGGACAGAAGTGGACCTGGCAGAGTACTGTGGGCTGGGAAAATGAAGTTACAGGAAATTAAAATTCTGCCCCCAGCACATCAATCCCCATTTAAGTTGTCCCAAGCAACTGAATTTATAGCATCAGAAAAATGGTTACCATGAAAAAGGTCTCTTAGTAGCAAATCTCATCTTATTCTCACTGTTTGTACTCACTCTCAGAACACGCACATAACTGACCTTACCTCCAATGTAGAGAGGAGTATCCTGACCAACCACAGGTTGCTTCTGCAGCTTGCCAAGGCTCTTTGGAGCACCTTTATCTACAACCAAGTTCAAGGTTTGGTTCAACATTACCAGCTCCACACTGTGAAACAGACCATCGTTTACTGTTTCCACACTGAGAAAGAAAATAAAAGACAAAAGAAACAATTTAGTTTCAGCAGTCAAGGAAAATCTAGCAGGCATTTAGTTCCATCACCAACAGCTGCCATTAAAATGCAAAAGGGAAGGACACATGTATGATTACAGCATATACTTGGAGGGTGTTTTGCTGTTGGTTCCCCTTCCTCCCTGTTTTCTTTAATTTAGAGGAAAATCTTGCTTAATCTGTTTTTAAAAACCTCATTTCTTATTAATTTCGCACCTAGGGCAATTCCACACTGGCAAACTGACTAGGAGCCTTCCTTCCACATGCTACTGCAGTCTAAGGGAAGCTCTAGATGAGGACACCGGTGGGCCTGTTCGCCCTTGGCTTTATTCTGGAATAGAGGCCTCCTGTCTACATGCTAGTGCAGGCTACAGTGGGCCCCAGATGAGACTTGCCAGAGTCTGTATTAGCATGCAGGCAACAGACCCCTATCCTGAGATATATTCCAGAATATGGCCAAGTTCAAACAGGCCCAATATGTGAAAGGAAAACTTCTAATATGCTTTCTGGTCCAGTATACCGGACAGTGTAGAATCACTTTTCATGAATAATTGCAGTTCCATCTTTTCATGTGTGGACTGATGAAGCATTATGTTTCACAGCAAGGATATCTCACAGATTGGGGTAAAGTTTGGATGAGGTAGGGCAAGTGAGTTCTAGGAACAATAATTTCATTTGCCCAAATCACATTCCACTGCACATGTGGTTAGGACATGAGAAAGCAAGGCTCACAACCACTGTCTTCCTGCCATGAGCTATTTCTACACACAGTAGTAGTTAATAATAAAGAATTAATCACAGTAAAGTTTGGTTATTCATTCATTCGATTTATATACGGCACTGTAGATTTTAAATCACTTCACAAGTTAAACAGAGAAAGAAAAAGACAACAGAAAAATCCCAATTAATCATAATCATGGTCATCCTATTAAACAGGTCAGGTGAAGAAATATGCTTTTTGGAAATGTATAAATGGCCCCAGTGAGGGAGTCACTTAGGTCTCAATTAAAAGAGGGTTCCAAAAAACAAGAACTGCCACAGACAGACTAATGTAGTTCTCTGCATACTCAAGAGCACTCTGTGCAAGACACTGATGAAAAGTGCCACCAATAGACAGTCACTTCCTCTCTGCCACAGTCCCACAGTCAGGTGACATTGCTGTGGTGGGGAAGGGCAGGAACATGTAATGTTTTGATCTCTTGCTCCCCGCCTTTTCTGCACCACACTGCCCTGAACCCAAAGCTCTCAGGGTGGGACGCAATAAAAACAACATAAAAGATATTAAACAAATTAGTTAAAACAACAGCAGTGTCTGCATGGGACAAGATGCTGTTCCCTCAGCTGAAGGTGGTGTGTCCTCACCACTCCTCTGAATACATACCATGAGGGTACCTGAAGCACTTCAGAGGGGAGACTGTCCCATAACCTGGAACCTACTATTCAGGAGGCCTGTCATGTGTCCCCATCCCTTTAACTGCTGAAGGATCTGCATTGGCAAGAAGGGCTCACAGCTAATGTTAGAGCTCAGGTAGATCTATATGGGAAAAACCATTCCTTTAGATATTTGGGGGCCAAGCAGCAGATAGGCAACCTGTGCAGTTCTTTTTGGTCTACTGTGTGGTGTGTCAGCAGTACCGGTTAGCAATTTACCACCTCCACTGTAAACAGACTGATAGGGAGAGTCAAGGACTGGCCTTCTCCCTTCTGTTACCAACACTGCTCCAGTATAACTGTGAGTGAATGTGGGGGGAATATAATGTAGATAATTTGGATAATTTTTAAAGCCCAAAAAGCACCACATCTAAACTTCCCAGGGGAAAGGTAGCTAGACCGTTTACATAGGCTTTAATAACGAGGATTACCATAAAACAGAGACAAAACCAATTTCAGACTCAAACGCCAGTATTTCTGGTTAAATCAGTACAAAGAATTTATTAGACATACAGAAAAGAAGTTAAAATGAAACATAAAGCCATATCAGAAACATATTTCCCACTAGAACATTTAAAGGACAAGATAGACATGCCCGAAAACCCCAAACATGCCTAGATCCCATTAACACATCTTCTATCCATTAAACTAAGCCTACCCCATTGTATTGAGATCAAAAATGAAATTATGCAGCAAAGAAAATCCTCAAAACATCATAAAATTGTCTTTTATTGGTGAAACCCCCAAAATGCAAGAAAGGTTCCCATAAGAACAATTCCAAATCTTTAAGAACCATATAAAAGCCCTAAGAGAAAAACAGGATTAGCCCTAATTCTAGAAAGAGTGCCCTAACCCAAAACCTTTAATAAAAATATGGGAGAAAAGGGAATCACAAGCAATCTTCTGTTGTTCTCACCAACGATGCATGATTGAGATGTTCATGTCGGGAACCCAAGATTACAGAGGTATGATGTCAGCAAACTGCATCTCCTTCAGGAACCCAAAAATGACTTAAAAATTGGGAAGGCCTTCAGTCTTCAGTCAGACTGATCCCCAAAATGAATAAAAATTGCAAAAAACTACTTTAAAAATGATCCTTTTAAATTGCTTTGGCCAAGCAAGACAAAACTCAGACTGCAAAAGTTTAAAATGTAGCTCCTGCAGTAAAACTCCGCTGACTTTCTGTGTAGCAGAACGAAGGAAAAAGGGGAGAAGTAAAGCTCCTTCGTTTTTTTTTCTAATCTTCCATGACAGAGATGAGGAGAGGAAGACTCCTAGAAACCATCTCTTCTCTGCCTTTTTTATAGCCAGAAACTGGAACCTAAAACTGCTGATTATAAATTTTCCCTTTGTTAATTAATGAATGTATACGCGTACCTTGTCTTCTCATAGCTTTTCCCAAAAAGATGCAAATTAACCTAACAATATCTCCAAAATTCTCCCTGAAAGGTAAAAACTAGTTCTCCAGGTGTCCCAAAAGAAGTTAATTTCTTATGCTAACCTGTCTCCTTGAGAGCAATTCTCATCCTATTGTTTCTCTTTTAATGGAATAGCTTTATGTGTACTTAGCATAACCATAAAACTCAAGATACCCTCATAAGATCCACTTCCTCAAGAACATCTGAATCATTTTCTTAAAAGATATTATTCTCCCTTAAACCTCAGCGATCAATCTTTAACCCATGTCAATAGACCCTATTTGTCCTCTCTGGTAGTCAGGCATAGTCTTGATTTACCAACTTAAGTGGCTCATTAAGGTTCCAATACTATGGAGAGGTCAACAGGAATTTTTGCATCATCAGCTCTTGAATGGAGAGACAAACCTGTTTTGTTTTGTAAAATGCTACAAAACTTTCCTTTGTTTTTCAGAAGCATTTCCTATGGTCAAGGCTTTTATTCCAAGTTAATGGTCCTAGCCTCTTATTATTCCAATTGAAGCCAAATCCCAGAGCTCTGATGGAATCACACTCCATCTAGGACTCCTGGCCCAAGACACTGCCTTTACACCAGAATTTTTCCCCAATTCTTTTTATTAATAATCATAAATGGTATCACTCCCTGCCAACTAAGAAAAAGTAGAGCTTCCATCCTGACTCAGGCAAGAGTGCTCTGTGCCTCTTTGACCCTTCTGAGCAGCTCACTTCAATACCCTGCCTTAGTAAAAGCTTTAACTGTGCTGGCATGCACAAAAACACATTTAGCATGCACATTTTGCTGACTTTCCCAGTGCTTTGCAAGGGAAGGAAGGAGAAGGCGATGAGTGGAGCTGTTTTTAACAAGCTGACACGTGGATACCAGAAAAAGGTTTGGAAAGGAAACTAACAACAAACTCTGAACTGAAAAAAGTTAATTGAAAAGACAGAAAAACAGATACCATGACAAAGACGAGTGGTTTTTATCCTCAAAGTACCTTTTAAATTTGTTTTGGCAGGCTTCTAAGGACGGGTGACAGCAGTCCTTTCACCACTCTGCTGGATGGTTACTTGATAATGCAAAGGAAGATGTAAAGTAAATGTTCTTTGTGGCTTTCACTGCAATTCATTAGGTATGACTAAGGATGCATTCCCATAGGCATTTAAATCCAAATCGAATCTGAATTCGGTATCCAGAATTCCCATTTAATTTTTGCAAATCCAAACAGTCTCCGAATTCGGTATCCACTGTTCCCATTAAATTTTTTATTCGCAGATTTTATGAGGACTATATTGCAAAAGTCCTGAGGGAAAAAGTCCTGAGAAAAACTAGACTCCTCCCCCCCTTTTGGAGCTGAGCCTGCTCCCCCCCCCCAATGGGAATGTTCCTGGACTATCTGAGGAAGAGATTTAGCCTTTTGGCCAATGCCAGCCAGCTGTGGGTGGGATTTCCCCTCCCTTTGCCATGTCTGAAATGCTAGAGCTCCGCAAGAAAAGGCAAAGGCCTTGATTTCTAAAAGCTAATAAGACATATGCTGGTGCAGCTATAATTGATACATTTGTTTCAAAGGGAGAGAGCAGCTTCTCTCCCCTGAGCCTCTGATTGCTTTTCTCTGTCCCCCCTCGGATACAAATTTATCAATGTTTTAAAAGCCTCTAGCCTTGCCTTTCTCTCCTGCCCTTCCGTGGGAGCTGTTAAAGGGAGAAACCACTTCTGTTCTTCCACTCTCCTGCTTCAGTGCACATGCTGTCTTCCTGGTAACATGGATGGAGGTTACCAGGGAGGGAGAGAAAAGGGAAGTGTGATTGCTCTGATTGCCTGTGTTTCCACCATTCAGCTGATTTTCACAGGGTTTGCACAAGGAGGTACAGATTTTAAAAGGTCCTGTTTCTCTCCTGTGGGAATGACAATATTCGTGTTCAGGCCCATTAATCATCAAGCAAATGGGAACAGCCCAGAATGTATACTTGGCCCTGCATCTGGATTAAAATAGTCCTACAGGGACTAAAATAGTCCAACCAGGACTAAAAAAGTCAAGTGGGAACATGACCTAAGTGTGGCATGTGTGTTCTGTCATCTCCATGATGAGTAGCACAACACTTGCACTCCAGCCATCTCTTGACCTGTTTCACCACCTGGAGTTCCTCAGAAAATCAAGGAGCAGCTTGACCTCCATAGTGCAGGAGAGAGTACTCAGGAACAATCGTGTCAGCAGCCCACTGTGTCTCCTTATTCCTTAGGTCCATGGGAGTCTAAGTGAAAATCTTCGGCCTAGCTGTGCCTGCCAGGCTCCACCGTTTAACACTCCACAGCCAGCTGAGAACAGAAAGCTTTCTCCACTTGCCTTTGACAGTAGCCGGCAGGGAAAGCTCTCAGCTGAACAAACACCTAGCAGTGCCTCCGAATGCTGTGTACTCACAGCTGCGCAGACCATAGGCTGTAAACTGCCAGACATAGTACGAACAGAACCTAGTTGCATCGCTTACTCACACATGCGCTAAGGAAATGTAGAAGCTACTCTGCCCTCTTAAAGTAATGGCAGTTTTGAGAGTTGGCAACGAGGAAATAAGCCCAGGTGGATCTCCCTTGCTAAAATAGTTAATGAACAACCGGCCGCCAAAAACACAAAACCCAGCTAATCAGCTGTTTTCTGAATCTCAATTCCCTTACACTAGGAAATGAGGCAGGGAACAAATTAGGGGTAGGAATAATCTCCCTCAAGGAAACAACCAAATCCCATGTAAAAAAAAAAAAAGCCTTGCCATCTTAATCTCAGATCCAAGTTGATAAAAACAATTCTATTAATAAACATCAAGTGATCCTACCCTTTGGCACTTTAGATCTTTTAATCTGAGCAGCAATCCAGAAGTATACCTGGCTGTTTAATGACCAAGGAAAAGTCAAACTGGGGCTGCAGCTGGAGGGCTATTTATAACTTATTGGCTGCGCCCCCTAGCATTCTTGGTATAGTGCAAGAGAATAACCCATAGGTATTCTGCTTGAGCCATCTGAGAACACTGGCTCTCACTTCTGGCTAGTGGTGCTGGCTAGTGTGCCCAGATGTCCTCTGCATGACACATGCAGATGTGTCTGTGTTATTTGAATAAGAATAAAAAGTCAAATACTATGGGACTAATACTTATGGGACCAAGTCGTTTAGATGCTAGCTTTTATCGTGTACATTTTTTCATCCTTATATTATTAGATGGAAGATAACGAAGGCATGGTCCAATCTTAGTGAAAGGTTTAGATTATGTTGCTTTTCAACTGCTAAATTGAACACGTTTGTATCTCAGACACTTACATCAGTGGGCCACAAGAACCGCATTGCACTTTCAGTGGTTTAAATTAAAAAGCCCAGGATGTAAAATCAGAGGAATAATCATTCAGGGAAAGCCTGGAAGAAAAAGTTTGTTTTTAACTCAGTGATCGCTGCCCCCTCAAAAAGATAATTTCTGGACTCTGAGAAAAAGATTCCCTTTTCAGAAAGATAAATAGCTATCTTAATATTCCTTCCTAGAAAGCCTGCTTTGTGAATGTTGCAGGAAAGGGTAGAATTGTCTGAGGCAGCTGGAGACAGTGGCTTGGCGGGAGATGAAGGAAAGAAAGCCACAGACACAGAACAGGGCATTTCAGTTAGGCCAGAGTGCACATTGGCTGTTTTGTGAAGGAAGAAGAGGGCCGTTTCCTATGACACAGGGTTTTGTTAGCACAGGAGTTCAATTGCCAGCCTTCAAGCTGATACTCCAAAAACAATGTCTGATGTCAAGAATTCAGTCACAAACCATTACTCTTCTTCACTGGTGTATTATGCCACTTTCCAAATTCACAGGCAAATTGTTTCTCAAATAACCCACCAAAGAGACAAAGCCAAAATATAGTGAGGGAAATTTCATTGCTCTGAATTGGTTGTTACTTTCAGACTGATATAGTGTAGCTGAACATTATGCTGTAATTATCAAGTAGGAGATGGATAATTACTCTTCCTGAGAACTGCAGCAAGAGACTAAGATGCAATCTAACCCTCCGCTTCTAGGTGGCAGTAGAACACTAGAGAAAGAGAACTTCCAAGCCTGAGGGACACCAAAAACAATACTGCTCCTTACTTACTGAAGGTCCAAATCATCTCAAATCAGAATTTAAACAGCCTGGCATGAAAAAAAAAAAAAAACAGAACTGGATCAGAATAAGCTACCACTAAAATGAAAACTTTCTAGGAATGGAAGAGAATGAAGCTGATTTGTACAGTTGAAAAAGGGGAACTGCAACAACATCTGAACATCTGTAAATGATCTAGGACTGCAAATGTATCTAGCACTCTTTCAAGGATTATTTTGATAAGAAATTAAACAAGAAATAGCAATATGTGTTGGTGCATGTGTGTGTGTGAGAGAAAGAGTTTAAAATGGCATTTGGGTAAGTTCCAACTTTGAGTTTAGATTTATAAAGCCAAAACCTGTCTTAGCAGTTCACTACCAATCAATTAGAAACAGTGCTTAAGATTTCACTTTGGGCGATATTCCAGTTAGACTATTAAAATGTTGTACAATAAGTGGAATCTGCCTTGTTTGGAAGCTTTCTCTGGTAATTCACAATATATTTTTTTAAAAAACTCACTGAAATATAAACATTTTGGAGAGCATTCATTTCTATTTGATTTGACATTCCCTCCTCCTTGCCCAAGGCAATGCTCCATATATACATAAAACAAACACTCCAGCCCCCACAAAACATAAACACTCGATATGGAAAGTCACCAGCAATTATTACATACAGGAAACCTATTCCTGTTCTCAGAGAACTAGGGTATTAATCTGATGAGAGAGCAAAAATGATTGTTGAGCAACATGCCTATGGGACTGGCATGCCTGTGAGTATCCACCATTATGGTTTAGTAATACTTGTTGGTGACATGTATGTTTCTTCACACATTTTGTTTTCTTTTTTGTTACAAATGAACTTCCATAACAGGATTTCTTAAAAAGAGACAGATTTGTTGACTAAACATTTCCCGGTTTGAAAGCACATTTTATATTTTTTGTAAACTGAGTTATTTGAATATGTGATCCATTCACACCTGTCTACTTTCTTCTGCCAAATGTTTTAACTTTTTAATAACATCTTTCAATCCAGCAATAAACATGCTGTTGTGTAACACAGTAACCATGTTCAGTGAACATCTACAGTAGTGCAAATATAGCATCATTCTTTTTGCTGTCTGATATATCTGGTACATGGTTTTTTTCAATTAAGCCAATTATCATTTTTTAAGCCTTAGCATAAAGCTCCTGCATTTAAGAGCTTGTGGCTGAGCAAGAGCCATTTCCATCAGTTAAACCAGTATATCCCAGACCACTTCTTACAATTATCTAGACCCATTTCAATCTGGCTTCTGGGGTATAGCATGGAAGTCACCTTGGTCTCCCTGGCTGATTATCTTATTTGGGAGAAAGACAGAGTGAGTCTGGTTCTCCTGGATTTCTTAACAGCTTCCATTGACAAGTATGGATAACTATGGGTAGTTTCATTTTCAGAAAGATATCATAGTTGATATCAAAAGTTGCAGAAGAACCAACAGGGCTGTACCCTCACCTAATTTCCCCTGGAGCAGGCCATCAACCAGAGACGTTTTCGCACGGGGCTGAACGGAACGCGGAAAAGACAGCTGTGGACACGTCATCCGCATTGCCCGCGCGCGGCTTGCGTTCCGACGTGTCCGCAGCTGTCTTTTCCGCGTTCGAAATGTAGAGCACTTTGAAGTGCTCTACATGCGTTCCAACGCGGACGAGCCGCCCGCAGCCGTTCGGGAGGAGAAGCGTTCGCGCCTGCTTCTGTCTCCCGAACGGCTGCGGGCTCGCCTCCGACGCCGCGCGGCTTTGACAATCAGCTGTTTGACAAACAGCTGATTGTCGATCTGCCTCCGCGGCTGTCTGCGCGCCCCTTGCCGGCATTTGCCGGCTAAGCCAGCTTCGGGCGCTTTGAGCATTCGCACCCAGACGCTCCGGAACGCGTTTACACGCGTTCTGGCGCGTCTGTGTGTGAAAGGGGAAAGCGCCCGAAGCTGCCTTAAGCTTTCCGCCTGAACGCGTTCCGTTTCGAACGCGATGCAGTGCGGAAATGCCTCTGGACAGTCAAGGCAGTTTCCATACCATAACTGTTGCCTGAAGCAACATTGGAACGAGTCCAGGTAATCAGCTCCCTCCAAGCATGCGTCCCATGGTACAACCACAATTCTTGCCAATACTTTGCTCAGAAAGCGTTTGCTTGTGCGTTTGCTACAAGGCAGTAGATGTTTAGCTTTTCTGGACACAGGGAGGACTCGATCCTTCCTAATTCCCTGATCCAAGTATGACCACATCCTTAAGAGGCAGTGGGACCACATCGTTCCTTAAAGATGCATTCATCACACCTTGGGTCTACCTTTAACTGATGTAGCAGTTACCTTAAAGAATTATATAGTTTTCTCTTACTAAATCTTCCATACTGTCTTCTGAGTAGCTCTGTTTAGTTTTTTATTTTTCCAACAATCTAGTTGAAAAGTTACTATCTCTTTTTGGGACTTAAATCAGAAGAGATGGTTTAGGCAGTATTGGATTGAATGGGGGCTAATAAATAAGATGGAGGTTCTGTGTGTCACAGGGTCTCCAGTCCTTGAAGTTGGGAGGCATCCGGTTTTCTTAGATCCCGCACTGACACTTGAAGCTCAGATGGAAGCAGTGGTCAAAGTGCCTATTACCAGCTACAGTTAGTTCATAGCTATGGACCCCAGAGATGATCTGGGCATAGTGATCCATGATATCTTAACTTCTAGATTAGACTACTGCAATGCCCTTTACACGGGCTTCCTTTGAAGACTGTTTGGAAGCTGTTGAGGAGAATGGTTGGCTGGATGCACATCATGGTGGTCTTAAAAGAGCTGCACTAGCTGCTAATTTGCTACTGAGCTCAATTCAAGGTGTTAGCTTTAACTTATAGGGCCCTAAATGGCTTGGGCCACAACTATACTAAGGAACATCTTCTCCCATATTGTTCTAAGATATTCAGGGGAGACTCTCCTGTTGTACCATCACCTTCAGTAGTCAAAGGGGTGGACACCTGTGATAGGGCTTTCTCAGTGGTAGCCCCTAGACTATGGAATATTTCTTCCCCCTAAAATGCATCAGGGACCTTCACGTCAAAGATTCAAAAACATGTAAAGATACACCTATACGAGGCAATAGCTTTTATTTTCCTTTTTCAAGCACTATAGTGTGACTATCTTATATTGTTTATTTTTGCTGTAACCTACTCTGGGATCTTTGGGTATAGGTCAGGATAAAAATGCAAACAAACAAATAAATGGTGGCATGGCCATGGTCTAATCTTTTTTTGTAATTTAGATATATAATATTTATTCTCCTCAATAGAGAAGCTTTAGGTTTGTAACTCATAGATTTTTTATTGCAAGCCAATACAAAAAGTATAAACACATCTTTTTTAGAGATTTCTTAAATCAGAAGTGATTTATTATTTTATATTTTTTGCTCTGAAAAGAAGCACACCTGTTTATTTATTTCCAGTACTCTGCTGATACTCAGTGCTGAAGTAATTAAAAATGTCCCCAGCTTGAATGAAAGGCAGAAAATGAAGCTGGTCAACTGAAGATGGAAGCTGAACACTCAGAGGAAAAAAGTTATTCTACTGCCTCTCTAGAAACTATGCTTAGAAATGACATTACTTCCACTCTGTTTGTTATGTGGCAGCATGCACTCAAAGATTCATGTTCGATACAGCTAAAGGAAACCATATAAAGAAACTAAGACTCAGTTATGGATATGGCAATATGGATGACAACATATGCTTCAAAAAGCACTGGCAACCACAGAACTATAGGGAAATGTGTTCATATTTTAAGTAAAACTTATGTCTTTTTAATCAAATGATCTGATTCAAAAACAAACCACCCTCTATATATTTTGACAGGAAAATAATGTGTACCAAAGTCCCAGACCAGATTTGGAGTTCATAGCTAATGTTGTCAGCTACAATGAACACTTTAAGCACAAATTTTAAATAGCTTGTTTACACCAGAACGAGTAATTTTATTCTTAAGCTCAAAAGTTTCTGTTCACTCAATTGTTGTTTTTATTTAATTGAAGGCCCTTTCTCCACTGGTTCTGTATAGGCCTCTGTTGTCTGCACGGTGGTTCAGAGTAGCTCATCTTAATTGGACTGCGTCAGGGATCAGTGCTAAAGCAGCAACGAATCCCACTTCACCTATAAATCTTCTTAAAGTAGTCCAAAAGTGTAATATTGTTGGTCCACAGAGGGTATGTGAACAGCACATCCTGTGGTTTGGTATACTGGGTTGTACATTTTTCTGGTAGTGCACCAGGAAGAGGCACCTCAAGAGCAAAATTCCTGAATGCACTGTTATAAAGGCCCCAGAAGGAACTTTGAAGGCTGGACTGGAGTGAGCTGTTTGGAATGTGGACTGCCCTGAAATGAGATATCAGCAATCCAACCCACCTTGGGATGTGCTGCCTATTCTGGATGAGGCATCCTGTATTAACATGGGCTAGTCTTGGAGAGTGTAGAAGTAGCTGAAGTGTCTAAATTGTGAAGGGATAACACACTGGGAGGGGGGAGGGGCAAGGCTTTCAATTGTGCCTCCTAGTTCAACCCCCCCTTTTTTTTTTTTGGAGCTGAGGAGACCCGATAACCAAACAGATCCAGAAGTCTGTTTAGTATGCTGAAACAATTGATGCATTAGTTCAAATGCATATTACGTCTTCAGATGGTACTACTGAGCCAGTGGTTCTGGAGCTGGACTCTTATTTTGGGAATACTAAGTTTGATTCCTCATTCCTCCATGAAGCCAACTGGGTGACCTTGGGCTAGTCACAGCTCTCTTCTGAGGTCTCACAGACCCACCCACCTCACAGGGTGTTCTGCTGTGGTGAGAAGAATAAAAAGCTTTCTCAGCTACTTTGAGTCCCTTTAAAATCGGGGTAGAAAAGACAACTCCTCTTCTTCTGCTGATGAAATGCTATAGAAAATGGACATATGCCAGAGGGCATTCAAGAAACCAGATGTGTCACCACCCCTAAATTGATCTCATTGGTAAGGACAACTCTGAATTGCTGGCACTCCTGTACAAACTGTGGCAGTGTGCAACAGAATGGAAATCTGGGGTAGAAATCCCTACTGATCTTTGCTCTGTTATCTACATTTCTGAAATGAGACACTACTGATGCTGCTTGAAAAAAAAATCATGTTTAAGTAAAATGCTACATGAAATGCTCTTTGTTTTGCCTGTGGTATTTTCCTCGTGATTACAGGGACATAGTTTATTTGTAAAGAAACACAATCTATGTATTCACAGATAATCTACCCCCATTGTCATTTCATGTTAGAGTAATTTCATTTTACCCTGCAAGGGCTTTTGTGCCTTTTCTTTCAGTTGGTGCAGCAGTTGGACTTTTAAAAAGCCTAATTACTGTAATGGTATCATTCTAGTTAAATTGTTTTCAGTACCTCATTATTTTGCTTCTGCATTTTGTTCAAAGTACTGGCTTTGGCTTTTAAAGCTTTAAGGTACTGAGACAGAACAGCCTTGTGAATCAGTTAATCAGTTAGGAACTCATTCAAAGAACCTACCTAAGGACCTCCCATATCCTAGGTGATAGGCAGGACATAAAAAACTTGCATGCATGTGTGAACAAATGTGTGAATGCTGAATAAATGCATATGATCTTTTGAAGTTTTCTTTTAGGCACAAAAGGTTATTGTGCTCTCTTATTTTCCCAAGGAACTAACAAGCCTAAAAGCCTTTCTGAGGATCTGGACTAGACAGGGGCTGGTTCTGATCTGTTTTGAACCAGCCCCCCCCCCCAATTCCTGAAACTTGCACAAGTTTGGAGACAGACCTGATGTACAGGAACAAAAGTTCCTGGTCTTGGAGACCCTGAGAGGCTGACTTTGGCAGTGAAGCAAGACACACTTCCAAAATGGGTGCTCTATGGCTCAAGTAAGCTGGTAGACCTTATTATGAAGGTCTTCAGTATTCTGGATACCATCTTTTGCAGGCAAAGCATACCTGTGGCAGCTAACAGGAGCAGGATCTCTAAAGTCTACATCAGTGTGCTAACAAAGGAGGTCCAAAACATCCAGAAAAGATCCAGAAGAGGTAAGTGTAGAATGGCCCTTACTTGCAATTCTACCAGCTGTAATTAACTTGAGTTTTGGTCCTTTTAAATTTGGATTGCAACCAAATTGTTATGGTACAATATCTTCCAAGATTTGTCTTTAGTTTCTGTGGTATTACACTTAATATTAGGAACGTACACAAATTCACATTCAAAAATCTGATTGAAAATTCACATTTGAAAATTTTCACATTGAAACCAATGTGCAGGCATTTGAACATTTAGACAATCAAACAACGCAAACAATGCTTTGATCAAATTTTCACACTTTCCCAATATTTTACTGAAGAAAATAGGCTTAAAAAAATAGAAAATAATCTATGAAAAATGTTCATCCACAAAAGCAAACATTCAAGTGAATAATTCAATGGCAAAATGAATTTTTGTGCATTCAACCTGACTGCAAAACGAACATTAATTTTTTCATCTGTGCACATCCCTACCTAATACTATTGGCACCTGGAATTACTGACACCTTTTACTCCCAGATGGATTTCAAATTGTGTATTTCAGTATTCTGTGATCGTTTAATGGTTTAGCTTTAGTTCTGTTGTCCCTTGAGATAACCACAGATAATCTGTTATTTTGTTTCAGTCATAGCAGTGTCAGGCATATTGTGACCCACTGCTCATTTATTTAAATTTTAATATTCCATAATATTTTTGACAAATTTTGATAATTTTGATACTTTTTCCCAGCTTACATACCCATCAATTTCCTTTACAATCTGTATTTTTTTACACTGTACAATTATTGTGATTTTGTTCATTTCTTATATTGTATGCAGTCTGTGTGACTTCACAGAATGAGCTAATGAGGTAATCTGCCACTTCATCTCTTCCTATACATAATTTTAATTATCATCGTCATTAGTGCAGAATATCTTGAAGTAATCAGGTGGAAAGCAGAGCACCTTAGATAAATAAATGGAGGACATTAACTTAAAAGTGAAACAGCTGATAAAAATAATAATTTCTCATGACTACACTTAGATGCCAGGAAAAGTTGAGTCTACTGATTTTATGAAATGCATAGAAGTCACTCTGTGCCTGTTGCCAAACTTACTTTAAAATGAACATCTTTTTTTAAAAAAATCTTTGATTACTGCACTGTTTAAAATTTTCATAGTTTGTTAATATTATGCAAAAACAAACTCTCAAGGGGATGGTAACTGCAGCTGTTTGTCAGCAAATAATATTTAAAACTAGCAATGAACATTTCTTAAAGTATTTTAAAATGCCTAGTATGTCACTAACCCCACAATACAAAACTATCCAGTGAAGAATAAATATTTTTTTACAAAACAGATAGCCAACAGTAAAGCTAAAAATACATTGTAATCAAATACTAATATTTAGTGGTGGTGGTTAGATCCTCTTGAACCAGGCCTGACTCTTGGTGATACAGGGACAAATTTGCTTGGATTTTTGCCACAACCTTTTTCTGGGAAGATGTGAAGAAGTGAACCTGTGGCTCTTTGTCTTCCAGGCAACTGCTCCACAATGGGACTATGACAGTATTTAACAGTTGCCAAATCTAATGTAATCATCTTCAAAGAGCATTCCAGGCCAGTTAATGTCTGGAATGGCCCGACCCATTTGCACTCTGGGCACAGGAACATATCACATTCCTGGCAGGTATTATTCCAAGCCTTGAGTCCAGATGTCAGTCCTATCTGCAATTAGGTGAGGGCATGGCGTTGACACTGCGCTAGAGAAGGGTGAGCCAGGTAAGGAAGCAATACCTGGAAGCATTTCACTTATACTGCTCCAGTACCATTACATAGCCCAGGACAGACTTTGGGGATTGTTCTAGGCGGATCATGGTGAGAATAGTGTTTTCACAAGTGTGAAAAAGCTCAGTAATTTAAAACAGAGTAAGAAAATCCTCTCCAGAAGATCTACATATAAATTCAAAAAATGCTGGCACCAGGCACCACCTGTATATATCCATATGTTCATAAGTTCAGAGCTTAAAACTTTCCATCAGCCACCCATCTTCATAGCCAGATTTTTCCAAGAAGGCATTCTTTAATTGATGGAAGAGGTTTTAAAATTAATTTCCCCCCTCTTTGTACTTGAGTGCGTCATAGTTAGATGACTTGTGGAAATTTAATAACTCATTCTCCAAAGATGAATGCCCTGAGTTCGCAACCAGCATTTACTTTCTTGTTCTTATTTACTTCTTCCAGTAAAATACTTTCGTGATAGACAGAAATATACTTTATGTAATCTCTGCTACAATGTATTTCCTGACTTCTTCCACTTGACATTATGTTTAGTGTTCAGGAAAACATTCATTGAAACTTTGACCTTTCTCTGCCTAGGCTGGAGAAATGTGAAGTGAAACTCAAAAGGGGGTTGGACTTTTATAAATTCCATTTGCTTATAAGCAAATGAAAATTACCATGTTCCTGGTTTCCTAAAAAAATTATTCCAAGCATCATATATGGCTTTTGCTACCCATACACTATACAGACTATACAGTAACAATTGTCATTTCAGTTTATGGCATATAACTAAACTGTAGGCAATGAATCAGACCAAACTACCATTTGTGTCGGAACCTTCCTACTAAAACAGTACTTAGAACACTGATGGCTAACCTTTTGAGCTCGCTGTCTCAAAATTCACAAGAAAACCTAGCTTAACTCGGGTGCTGTGTCATTTCTAGAAATATCCATAATTCCGTGATATTTGTAGCTCTAGTAAAAAAGTTATATTTTTGATATATGTATTTATTAAGGGCAAAAACGAATAATTCTTTACATTAGTGACTTGTTGCTGCATTTCATTTGCTAAATCTTCAATTGAAAGTTGGCATTTCACACACTTCAAGTACAAGCAAGCACTACACGCCCAGGTGCCAGGGTGACCATGTGTGTCACCCAAAAGGGCTTGGCTTGTCACCTGTGACACACGTGTCATAGGTTGGCCATCACTGACTTAGAAGGAACTCCATCCTTTATACTATTCAGAAGAATGAAGAAAATACTATCCCTCCTGCTAATATTGATTCAGAGTAATACAGAGTGAAGAGAAAAAGGATAGGGATCATGATGAAAGAAAAGCAGTCTGGAAATATTTGAAGGTACTTTTGTCCCCAGTCAGTTTGATTATAGAATGCAAATAATTAGTCCTGATTAACAAAGGTTGCTAAAAGTGCAGTAATTTCAGAGTTCTGACACTGCTTTCTGAAATAAGACCCACATCCTAGGAAAGCTCAAACACTTTATTTGCTCATGTGAGGTAAATGCCATGTTTACCTACGGAGGCCTTAAATAAAGGGCAGACATTTTTATATTGTGTGTGAGAATGGCAGTAAATAAGTATGTGGATCCCATGGCTCCAGAGCACGTCTGGTGTTGTTCCAAAGAACTGGGTGGATGGTGCCTGTGACAGCAGAAAGACCTGATACTATGCTGAAGCGGGTACACTACAGGGCACGGAATCTGTACAATCATTCAATAAAAATGTACATCATGTGACATTGTTTGTGTTTTGCTGGGCATCTGGTAGCCTTTTCTTAAGGCATATATGGCTTCATCTTCAAAGATACAGGAGATTTAATTTGTATATCCTTGAATTTTCTCACCCTTTAGATTGCTGTGTCATGTATGTAATTTTGAAATAAATAACCAAAGACATGAATCCAAGCATTTACTCAATAAATCACAGCAAGAAAAAACATAGCAAAAAGAAATTGACTTTTTTCCAATCCGAAGCCCTTCATTTTTTTTTTTTGGGGGGGGGGAAGGAGGAACTCCAATCCTTCCCACTATCTTTTGACATTTTTTGGAGCAGTTTTTCTCCCTGAGCCCAATCTTTTTCTATCAAGCCTGATGCTAATCCCCATTCAGCTATACTCCTTAAACTAATAAAAGATTAGAGTGACATTTCAGAAAGGGCATCACATTAAGCAGCAGCTTTCACCATCTCAACAGATCACACAGAGCAAAACACAGCCAGCAAGCAGGCCATTAATCTTATGGTAATGAGGTGTCAGTCCGAATGGAGACCTCCTCCTTGATCAATATGAAGGGCACAGGAATAATGAGGACATTGGTGCTTAGCGCTGTGGGTAACTTTGCCAGGAAGGACAGGATCCATAAAACACTGTGATATCAGAAACAGCCCTGTGTCAGCGTAGCATTCTGTTATCAACAATAGGGAGCAAGCACCAGCTCTGATCTGTCACCTCATGTGTTGTCTGTAACTAATGAGCCTTCCCCTACGTTCTAATTAGTGGCATAAAACTGCCTTTGCTATAACATGGAATCAATTAGGATTAGCTACAGAATAAAGGCTCTGCTTTCACGGCTATCCTACCAAGCTATAATCACTGGTGAAAGTAACCAACAAAACCTCTTACGATGGGGAGGCAGGCACGCTCAGACCTAATGATTGTTCTTTCTGTTTTGGTACAGAGCTTGCTGCAGCCCTTGGACGGCCTAATTAGCCAATGCACCACCAGCATAGAAAGCAGCCGACTGAGCCTGCCCTCACTCTGCCAATAGACAACACAGCTCCCTAAAAGGAACAGACGGCCGTTCCAAACTGAGCTAATTACCCATCTTGCCTTGTATCCGGAGCACGTAAAAAGAAAGTCGCACGAAGTAAACGAGATACTGAAAGCAGTTTCCTGTTTCACCATACATAAAACTGGTACTTTTACACTTCCTGTGCAGGAAGTAGGGGATCTCTTTAAAGAGAAGATACAGGATCAGGTTCCTCTGGGGAATAAGGGACTAGCAGAATGTGAGAATATATGCTGGGTTCCAGAAACTGGAGGTAAGAACACTGTCCTTTGACTTTCCGATTGGCTTTATCCAGGAGTCATTTTCTGCACTGCTACACAGCTTCTGCACAATAAACCTTTAAAATGTGGGTGGTGTCCCTGAACATTTCTTTCCTCAATAGACTTATCTCCTGGAATATGTTAAATGGTTGCTGAAAGACACACATATGGCACTCATGTACTTTGCATACTTGGTGTGTTGCTGTGACAAACGCAAAGGATATAAACCTTTTTTTTTGTGCCCCTCTTCTTGTAAGGGTAACAGCACTTTTGTTTTCCACACTGTTCAAAGATAATTGAACACACTGTCTAGACAGGAGGAAGGAGGAGAATATGGCACCATTATCTGTGGCAATGCTACAACAGCCCCACTATATCACCCCCAAAACACACTAAAAACTATTTCTGGAAAACACAGCACTGTTTACTTAGCTTATGGACAGAGCTTTCTTTGTCACTCTGTCCACTGCACATGGGTGGAGGCTGAAACCAACAGCTAGACATGTGTGGTGGTAGCGATGTGCACTTCCATGTATTAGGAGGCAGCTGGATACAGTGTCGTAGCCAGCACTGTCTATCTAGCAAGCAATAACAGCAGAGGGGCTATATTCTGCATTATCGTGGCTAGTGGTATATCTGGCTGCGGATCAAAGGTAATCTGGTTTGTTGCATAGAAAAAGGTGATCCATAGTTTCATATGTACAGTTTTCCCCAAGCTATTTAAAAAACCTTAGCTCAAAAAATTTGGAAAACTTTGTTGGTGGCAACAGAATAAGGACCAAAATACACTACTGGGACACAGCAATAAAAGGATGGTGTGTAAAAACTACCAGCGACCTGCTATTTAGCTGTTTCTTTTCTCAAAACCAGATAAGGCTTAGGCTTATCTGAAGGGACATATTCTCCCATATAGACCTGTGAGGGTACTGAGATCTTAAGGAGAGGGCCTTCTTGTATTTCTTTTTCTCTCAGAGGTGCAAGAGACAGGATTATGCAACAGTGACTTTTCTGTGATGGCCCCCCAGTCTCTGGAACAGCCTTCCCCTGGAGATTCACAAAGAATCTACATTATATGATTTTCAGCTCCTTGTTAAAATTTATTTCTTCAACCAGGTATTTGATATTTAGCTTTCTCTGGATGCTGTCCTGTCAGGGAAGGTGAGATATATTTTAAATACATTCTAAGCATATTATATATATTAGTGAAAATTCCAAACAAAACATACACAAGGACACACAATAAGGTGTTTAAAGAAAACATCATTTCTTAATCTTTTCCCAGTGGACTTACCTGTATATAGTTGTAGGTGGAGAACTCAGGGTATCATAGATAAGCCGCACATGACCTTGATATAACTCTAAAGCAAGAGGATCATTATCCCCTTTGTATAATAAGATGCCATTGTCTTTGTCCGTTGCTACCTTTAAATGACAAAATGAACATAATCAATTGTGACGTAAAACGAATAATGCTATGGACATGGAGTATTTTCAGATTTTCTTAAAGTAATTATTATTTCATGTGCAGTTAATGAGGAGTTTTTCTCAGTGACTTTTCCCTGAGGAAAAACACACAAACTCTTTTAGCTCATTGTTTTATGCTTAACAGCTGTGGACGTTCCAGTAGGCGTCTGTGTATATAACACACGTTAGAAAACAGCACATACAGCTACTAGGCTTACTATATACAAGGAGATATGTTAGCACAAAAGTTCACAGATTAGTTAGAAGAAGAGTTGGCTTTTCTACCCCACTTTTCTCACACATTTAAGGGGACTCAAAATGGCTGACAAAGCTTTTCTGTTCTTTTCCCCACACCAGGCACCCTGTTAGGTGGGTGGGGCTGTAAGAGCTCAGAAGAGAGTTGTGACTAGCCCAAGGTTACCCAGCTGGCTTCATGGGGGAGGGTGGAATCAAACCCGATATTCCCAGATAAGAGCTTGGTTCTCTAACTAGTAAAGTGAACGTGTTGAGTTCTTGTGCTGTCACAAATACACAAATACACACAGACACACATATACTGTATATTGATACTAGGAATCATTAGTCAGAAAAATATAAGAAGAAGCAGAAGAGTTGGCTTTTCTACCCCGCTTTTCTCACCTATTTAAGGGGACTCAAAGGCCGTGTCTTCACGGCAACCTTATGTCGAATTCAATCCTCGGAGTCCCCACGGCAGTTTGGCTTAACACACTTTCTCTGTGTTTAACCACCACAAAGTGTGGTGAATCTCAATCCTGATTTCAACAGGTCTCAC
>MTQE01002208.1:60061010-60073780 GCA_014337955.1 Aspidoscelis marmoratus
TTTATTTATTTATTTATTTATTTATTTATTTATTTATTTATCATCATCATCACCATCACCCTCATAATTATTTTACAAAATATTAGCAGAAAGACTGTAATGAACATGTGCTTTTATTATCCTAGTGACAGACAAGATTTACCTGCTTTATAGCAAACCCTGCTTGCATTCCTCAGCAAGCAGATAAAGCACATTCAGTGTGCTTGTAATATGGACACACCAAAAGCATATGGCTTGTTCAATGTGCTGGAAGCAGTCTCAACTCTGCCGCACCCTGTTGGAAACCCGTCCCCACCAGCACAGTCACTACTCCACACAAGTTGTCAATCTTCTGGTATTCTCACTGTTTGCACTTTTGCTATCCAGTGCAAGAGTAAAAACTTTGTAGCATTGCACTCCAGCACAAAGACAGAAATGCCTGTTGCAGTTTTATGCCCCAGCAGAAAAGCAGAGGAAAAGCTAAGACTGAAAGTTCAGCCAGGCCTCCTCTTTTGGGGAATGGGTGAAGAGTCCCACTCCCTCACTGGTTGTCATAATCAAGGAAACTATGCCCTTTCATTCTCACTTGAAATGCCGAAGCCTTGCCTTTGCAAAAATGGAATATGTACATACCGGGGAAAAAACCCCTCTACTTGAAAAAAAATCAACACATATTTCCTGTGCAAAGAAGCACTCAGCAGGTAATGTATATCTGATGTTAAATACTGCACATCAGACGTGCAGTCACACTTCTAGGTGTGACTTTGTTGTGAAAACTGTTTCAAAGTGTGGAATAACTTGTGTGGAGCTAAGCCCTATGCCTGTTCATACAGGAACCAAACCTCTGTCATGATCCTGAGGCAAAGCCTTCTTCAGAGCGTGAGACTGAACTGTACAACAGGGTGACTTAAGAAAAGAAAAAAGTATTCAGAAGATTCTAGACTGAAAGCTGGTATTTCACAAAGGGAAATTTTGCACAAAATACCAAGTTGGGTCTGTACTTATAAGAATACCATTCTGTGATTCCACAGTCCCAAGCTAAGATAGTACCACTGGTTGCATTCATGCTTATTTTCATTGCTGTAGACCACCATAAGCAACCTCTGTTTTGCAGTTTCAAATAATGACACGGTTAATGCCCAAGGCAAGTACCCCTGCACTTTCTTATAAGTGCATCAAAATGGATTTTACATGCACCAACATCAGAGGACTCAGCTGTACTCTGAGCATTTGCAATTACAATTGCTGGCTCTACCCTCACCACACACACACAAGACTCAAAACTTCCAGCAGAGCAGCCTGCCAGGAAAATACAGAAGGACATATTCATGTAAAGAATAACAAGCAGAGGTATTTAGTTAGCAGGGTTCTAATCTCTAGTTTAAACATCAGGGCTTAAGAACAGTAGATTTAGTCTTCAATGTTTTAAAAGAAAAAGAGCATGGATGCAATGGGATGTTACAGTAAAATATGTTTGGACACTGAAGAGGAAGGACAGCGCATTACAGCAAAAGGAGTGCAACTGATGCTGCATCTCCATTATGCAACCAAAGGTTCTTACTCAGGCCCTCAGGACAGCTGATGCCCACTGGAAGTAATGGAAACTGGTCCCACTTCACTTGCCTTTGCTGTGTAATGGAGACACAGCCTCAGTGCTGCGTGCAATTTTTCCCTCCAAGTTCACGTGCTGGCATTTGCCCCTGAGTCTAGAGCAGGGTGTCTCTAAAGGCAATTTGCAGGGAGTCAAGAGCAGGTGAAGGATCTGCCTTTGTCTTCTGCTTGAGACACCCAGATGCATTTGATGGGCCACCGTGTGAGATGAGCTCCTCTTATGTTATGTTTTAACCTTTCTTGAATGCTGCAATACTGACACAAATGTGCAGTGGATTTTTGAACTCCATAGGTGAAGGAGTGACAGAAAGGGAGTGAAATAGGCAGGAGGAAACTGCAGGTCTTGTATATGCAACAGGTATGGATGTGTTGATTTAGCAGCTGTTTTCAGTATCTATTTTCTGAGGGTCTTATTGTAAAAGTGGATAAAGAATTAAATCAAAGCCAGGTATATTTGTCCATATAGTTGCCAGAAGTCGATCCCAAATTGTTGGCACCTTACAACAACAATCCACCCATCCACCCATCCACCCCACCCCCACCCCCAAAATACTTTTAGGAACACAACTTTATCTATTAGGAACACAACTTTATTCCAGGAGTACCTGCATAAAATCAAGAGAAAAACTGGAGACAGGACAGGCAGGGATAGTAAAGAAGTTTAGTAGTTTGATTACTTGCCACTTTAGAAATCAATATGAATCTTCATAACTAGCAGAGTAATGCAGTGGAAGTGGTAAAGGAGGGAGGGAGGACAACAAAACAATGACCAGTAAATTGCTGTGGATGCATTTTCAGGAGAAAAGTTTGTAAGTGCTTCCACATTTCTGTTTTACTACAGTACTGCTTTTGTGGGTGGGGGTAGGTGCTATGGCGCTTTTGCTCTCTGTGTGATTGTGTATGCTCTTAAGTACAGAAATATGTTTGTCTGGAAGGAAGCAACCTCAAACCCTCCAGGCTGTGACTGCTGAAGCCATTTGGTGAAGTGCCCTTATCTTTGGCATGCAGTGAAATTTTCACAACAGTGGTCAATTGGCAGCTGTCAGAACTAAACTTGAAATTGTCAGACACAGCCACAGAATCTCCTATACCGTATATGACAAGCAAAATCTCAACACACAGGATGATGGGGAGGGGTGGCGAAATAGGGAATTTGTGCAGTCTGAAATAAAACCTGAATGTTCCAGATCATCTTCTAAATCTACTACGCATTTATGTTTCTTATGTAAACGGCTAAGGCTGGAGAAAAACGTAATATTTTAGATTCAAAGGAAGTAGTTTCAGATAAGAAACCCTGTCCATCTAGACAAAGGAGTCATGAGGTCAGTATGGAGGCACTTATCAGATTTTGTGCAAACATATTTCCAGTTTTCAGGATTCAGTCTGAACATATAAAGACAACTGTAAGGCTATGTTCATAAGCCTTGCTCTGATATAAAGGCCTTCAAGGATCTGACACAAAATGCTATGAATAATGGGTGAGTGCTTTTAGGGTCTTTCTGCACTTACCTTTGATGCAGAATAAATGGCTTCATAGACCACTCTAGGGCTTCTTTTGTCCACAGGCTGAGTCAGACTAGAGAGGCCCCACTCCCTGCTACTCTGCTCCATCTGCATCAAATGATGTATAATCCAAATCAGGAACCCCCTGATCTGTAACTGGTAGCCCTAATTAAACAGGTCCACTTGTACTAGCAACTGGTAATCTAGATCACGGAGGCATGCAGAAGGCATATGCCTCAGTGTTCGATTTTACTGGACGACCCTTTTTAATGGTACAAAGACACACTGCTGAAATGGGTCCCCCAAGGGCTCTGAGGCCAGGAACTTTTGTAGAGCATGCAGAAGCTGGTTCTGAAGTGATCCCCGGGACCACTGCAGCAGCTAAATTGGAATAGCTATTGCAATGCAGACAGTGTTGTTTCTTTCCATGAGTCAGATTAAAAGCCACCTCTTGATCTGTACTGCCCCTAGTCTTCGCCTTCAATGTGTAATAGTTTCTGAAAGAGAATGGAATTTTAGGTGCAGGATTGGTTTGGCTGATTCCTCCTCTTTACCTACTCAACTCTAAGCAGCCTACAGCTTTCTTTCAAAATTAGGAAGCTTATGCATCTGTACCTTAATATGCCTTCACAGCTAGCCAAGATGCAGGTTGCCCAAACCTGTAGATATCTCTGGGTTGGGGTGTTTACATGCATCCACCCTCAATCAGCTCCTGGGTCATTTCAACGACCCCAGCAATCACCTTTCCTTATAAGATTCTTGGAAAGGTAGCTTGCCCCTGGGTGCCTCCTTCTCCTCCTTCATGTAGAAGGAGGGAGGAAGTAACTTACTGGCTTCCAGCTGGATGCCTTTTGTGTCAGATCCAAAATGGCCAGGTTCTGGGACCATTTCCGGTCAAGTGTAAAAACAACCCAGCCAGACACACTTCAGCTGCAGGACTTAATTTCATCCTGGAGCTGCAAGGCCTTAGGGTGGCATAGTGGATGCTGTTTGCTTAACTCATCACTCACTTCAAGGGTGGCTCCTGCACATTTTGCACAGGCTGTCTTGTTGTCTTAGTGTAGAGAAAGTTGTCTCCACAGACAAAAACTCTTGATACGCTCTGGAATACTTATAAAGCTCATTAAAAAAAATGTCTGGGAGCAAGCAAGCAAGCAAGCAAGCAAGCAAAGCAAGCAACTATAACATTTAATTGCAACATGCATGCATACTGAATCAATGGTCAGTTCAAGTAAACATGCAAGGTTTTTCAGTAGGAAGGTAGAAAACATGTTTGAAGCATGGAGAAAGAAAAGAAAATCAAAGGGAGACCACAGGTCTGAGAAACTAACAACTAGCAGTGTAGATAGGTAGGTAGGTAGGTAGGTAGGTAGGTAGGTAGGTAGGTAGGTAGGTAGGTAGGTAGGTAGATAGATAGATAGATAGATAGATAGATAGATAGATAGATAGATAGATAGATAGATAGATAGATAACGTATTTTCCGGCGTATAAGACGACTGGGCCTATAAGACGACCCCCAACTTTCCAGTTAAATTATAGAGTTTGGGATATACTCGCCGTATAAGAAGACAACACCTGGCGTATAAGACGACCCCTGACTTTTGAGAAGATTTTCCTGGGTTAAGAAGTAGTCTTATACGCCAGAAAATACAGTAGATAGATAGATAATTAATCTACACAAGGATGCATATGATATATGAGTCAGGCCCATTGCTGAATGCAACATTTGAAAGTGAAGTCTGAGAAAAATAAGAATTTATTTCATTGTGGATATGCCAAAAATAATAGTTACAGTGAATCTGGAAATTAATGGTACAAGCATTAGAAATCCATTAGCTCTGTGCTTACTTATTTTCATCACCTTTCAACAATGTGAAGGCCTTTTGTGACTGAAGTTCTTTTTGTATTTTAGGACCCTGAATAACTTTTCTAAAATGTGGGAGAAAACTTCAGATAAGGCTCTTTACAATAGGATTGTTGCTTTCTACAAACTAGGAGGGTACAGAAATCGTAAAGTGGCAACTCCTCTTGAATGTATGCATGTTTATATATTTGCAACAATTTGCAACACTTACATATGGCTTAGAAACCCCCCAAAGATGACTTGATGCACTGAACTCTTGTTCCAATAATTCAATGCGGTCAGTACATGGCCAATGGTATTAACCTTGAGAAAATTACTTTTTGTCAACCTTGGAAAGTTGGATTCCATGTAAACAACTTAACAAGCTATGGAAATTATAGAAAACCAAAAACCACATGTTATTTAAAATGTGCAAGCCTGTTTTTCAACTATAACATTTAATTGCAACAAGTGAAGAATTCTATAGTGAAGTCTGGTTTCTGGCCAGGCTTGTATCATTCTGGTCCAAAAAGTCCGGCACAGGTTACTGTCTCAGTTACAAGCTCAAGTAAAGGTCTGAATTCTGACTTTTAAAGCTTTAAACAACCTAGCCCCCAAATATGTGACAGAGTGCCTCCTCCCATATGATCTTAGAGTGCCTCCAGACATCATGTTAAAAATGCATGGTTTACCTATAATCCGAAGTAAAGGCTTCCAGAAGAAAAATGGTTTCCCCCCACTTACAAATGATACTCGCATTTTAGATGCCTCAGTCAGCAGCAAGGATTTTTCTGTTCATGTGCCCTCAGCCCTTCCCTGCATGCTCAGCTCTGATAGGTCCATGTGTTCTTGGGTGAAAATGGTTCTCATGGGTTCTCGCACAGTTTGCCCCAAAATACCAGAAAATGTGGAGTAACAGAATACTCCACAAATCCTTAAGACTACTATTTTTAAAAAATCTGCAATATCAGGTTATAATACACAGCTACTGTGAAGAATTTTTAAACTTGTCTGTCATAGTGAAAGCCACTGCCCATTCCAACACGCATTTTTAACTCTGCCTGGACATACCCCTTATCATCACTAAAAATCTTAGAAATTCCATTCCTCTATAGATGTAATATACAGATTAAATTTGATGGAAAATCTGTGAAAGATGTAGAACAAAGCCCCTTTAAAACAGATAAAAAAGTAGATGACCAAAATGCTGTAGTACTGATAAACATGATAAAAGACTTATCAGAAAGCAATATCACATACAGCGAGGCAATCTATTCACAAAGTAGCAACTAAGACAAATTATTCAAATAGGACACATTCTCATTCTGTTCCCGTATTAAACATAGGGAAATTGAACCTTCACGTTTAATTGTTTTGTCTGGATTGTTACGCCTTATTTAAATGAACTAAACTACAGGGCTACTGGTCCTTCCAGAATCTGCATTTTAAGGCTTTCAATGGCATGAAATCCTTCCTTTTTTTTAATGAAATCCTGTGTCTTTCTATTAGAATCAGTAAAAATAAAGAATATTGTGAACATATTAAATTTCTATGAGTAGCTATAATTGCTTTGCTTTGAAACCATTTATTCCTATCAGGAATTTTTATATCTTTGGAAGCATCCGCATGTTTGGTAGCAAGTGCTCAGAAGAGGTCCCAGTAAGGTGACATCCACATGTCTGAGGTGCTCACAGGCATACATCACTCCAGCAAAGACTCTAGAGGGCCAGCAAACACCTTCTGCAGCACCTTTCCCAAGAGCAAGAAAAAACACGCTGAGGGTACTCACTGCCCTCAGGTGCTCTTGTTGCTGCCCTTCAGGTACATCTACTTACCTTGCCTGCTATGCGCAGGTGTCCCATCAAAAAAGACCGGCTTTGGGAGGCATTTTGTTGTGGTGGACACCCTTTCTTTGAAGCTTGGGGCCAAAGTGTGTGACATGTAGACATCACATGCCTCACTCCTGCCATGGCAGCAACTGCTTTCGCTTTGAAGTACTTGCTACCAACTTGGCCACTGAACCTCCACTGCAGCTTGGCCGCTACACCTCCATTTTTGAAGCTCTGTAGTAAAAGCCCTTGCTTGCTTACATATTTCATTGACTCTGCTTTTCCTTTGCTGTAGAGGTAAGCATGTAACCATGTGAAAATGACTGGAGCCAGTATGGTCTCGGTGATCTTGACACTTAAACCCTCCCTTTCATCTATTTTGTCTTTTTGTCAGTACCAAAAGCCTAGAAAGAGCCAAAAGCAACATACAAAAAGTGCATACAAAAAAGTAGCCTTGTGTCAGAAAAGTGGCTAACAGACAAACAGAAGAACATTCTAACTTTAGAAATTGTACATTTTGCTTTGCTTACCTGAACCCTTGGGGACATATGCATGTGTACCCATTGACAGCATCTACACACAAGGCACCGTGACGACATTTATGCTCTGTACAGTCGTTGTCATCGGTTTCACAATGTTTTCCACTGTATCCAGGTAAGCATTCACATCTGCAACAAGACCATCAATGAATCCACACAAAATCAACTCTTTCACAAAATAATCTATACATTCAAGCAAAAAAGGCAGAATACAGTTTATAAACCTGATAATGAACAAAAAGAGCATAATGGCAGGCTGGATACAAACACCTGCTAGAAACCTGAGAATATCAAAGGAAATAAATTTGTGGGAAATTATTTTTCTTGCTTTTCTTCCCTTGGTAACCTGCAGCTTTGCCCCCATAGGAAACTCTTATGGGTACCACAGTAGGTAAACAGACTGCACCTTAACCAGGCAGTTGCAGACTTAGGAATGCAGTCCATCTCAGTTTGGAGGGACACCACCTCTCCCAAGAGCTTTAAGAGCATAACAGCATAAGAGGAAACCTGATGGATCAGTACAGTGTCCTGTCTCACACAGTAACCCACCATTTGCTTCTGGACATCGCAAGCAGGAGACAAAGGAAAAGCATTCACTTACTCTTGAATCCCTGCAAGTTACCTTTACAGGTATCCTTCCTGTTTCCAACCTGGAGATGGTACCTAGGTATCTATTCTGGTTGCTATTGATACACTTGTCCTCCATGAATCTGTCTTTTCCTTTCTTAAAGCCATCTAGGCTGGTTGCTGTCACCACCTCTTCTGGTAGTAAATTCCAGAGACCGATGACTCTCTGGCTGAATCCCCAAAAGACTTATTAGCCCCTCTCAGATTCCTCTGCAGTCACTCTGTTATAGCTGACTTTAAAAGTCCCCTCCACTTCCAGAATAAGCGTCCCCCTGGCAGCCACGATCTAAACGGACTTTCCATCCCCGTGGTAGCAGTTTTCTCTTTCCAGGCATTCTCCCCACCCCCACCCCCTCTCTTGTTAAAAGGAAAAATCGCCAGATCTCCGTCTCTTGAAACTGCTTCCTGCCTCTAGCAAAGCAGATGAGCGCTCATTCTTAGTCACTTTCATTCACTTTCAGCAGTTACTTTCACTTTGTTCTCTGTTAGAAAAGGATTTTCTGCCCCGGTAAAGTCAGCGGCTGGAGGATCAGGAGCGCGATCCTTCGCTCATTCTCTTTTAAGGCTTCCCTTGAAAACAATGTTGCCATTCTGAGCAATTCTGGCTCTTTTTACAAAGGAAAGGAAGCGAACGTGCTGCATTTCTCAGATGTCTGAATGCTTTTTGGCTGTGTGTGCAAGCAAGCAATCCCCCCCCCCTTTTGCCACGGAGCGTCCTCAGGGCAGATATAGTGAGCAAAACCCGCGAATCGCCGAAAGAGCGCTGAAACTCTTCTTTAAAGTGCACGTATTTTATCGCGGGTGTCTCACTTTGCTAAGCTCCCTAAGCGCCTTGTAAAGCCCGGAATGGGGACGCTCAGAGCCAAAAGGAGTGTCCTGGCACACTTTAAATTCCATGGGGACAGGGCTTCTGAGTGAAAAAATACTTCCCTTGTCAATCCTAACTCTCCTGCCCATCAGCTTCATAGAGTCCCTCTTAGACTTTTGGTGGACTCATGACGTTGAAGGATGACAAAATGAAAGAGAATTTGTATATATACCTTTTTCATTTTTTGCCTTCAATAACTAAAGCACTGTTTAAGTGTGGGTGTGAGTGTGCATATGAAAATGCATGGAATTATGAAATATTTGAACTGGCAAACAGAAGACATTTCTGGATATTTTGCTAAAGGGGTTGTTTGAGTGAAACAGCATATCTTTAAAAAGGCAAGGTTTTATTTTAATGATGGTTGGCCATCATTAAAAGACAAATGATCAAAGACAGGTTATTGAAAATCATAATTCTTCTAAGACAGACTGTTTTAAAATAATTTTATCTCAAGAAACTATTAACTTCTACTGTTTTGATATTTTTGTCTTAGAACATTTTTATGGGGATTTGCCTCTCACATCTTAATATTACTTTATCATTATTTGGTATTATTCTCCTACCTTCAGATGACAACTAATTTCTATAGTGGATTGGTGAGGCTTTAAGTAACAGCAAACTTAAGCTATTGTACTTTTTATTACAGTTGTTAAATTGGTTGTGTTAAAGTTGTGTCAGCATTTCCATTGTAAGCCCTATTTTCTGAAGTTTATTGCTCAGCCATAAAAAATGTGCTGTAGGCTAAAATTTGGCATTCAAGGTCTCAGGCCAGGGGGAACGGATCTCTTTGGGCAGTCTCTCAAAATCTCAGACAGTATGTTTTGGACAGGCTTGAATGTATTTCAGCTTATAAACCACGTTTCAAACCTCCCAGCTGGATCTTGCTCTACAGCTGGAAAATAATAAGCATATCATTCAAACCAGAACAAAAGAAGAACATTGATTACTTCTCCGGTTTAGGAAATGTTACACATTCTGGTGACGATAATATCCTCTGAACTGTAGATGTCAACAGCTCAGTTAATTCTAATGTTAGTATTTTTACTTCTAGACTGGTTCTGTCTCTTTAAGAAAGGCGCAGAGGTTAGAAAGAAAGATGCTTCATGATCAAAACGTGCCTGTTAGTTCGGTGGGAAGTTAAGCACAAGCCTGGAGAATTCATAGACTAATTTTTATGTTTGTGGCTGTATCAAAAAGACAGAGCCTTTTTAAGGCCCAGAGGCAACTTCTGCACCACACAGCTTGGCACACAGTGTGGAGATTGCTTCCTGAAGATAATGCTGGGAATATAAATCATACTGGCAGCCCACTTTCATTACTGAAGCCCAGTCCTGGCCTCTGTTCAGAATGCAGGAACGAAAGTTCCCCCACTCTGAAGGATTTTGGCTGGCAGGAATTCCTCAGTGCACCTGGAAATGGGCTGTTTCTGTAGCTTGGCAAAGTGGTGCCAGAAGCCTCACTCCATCTGCAGATGGAATGGGACACAGGGTGGCAATGCTGGAAGACCACTTGGTGTGCTTCCTAGAAAGTGCCCTGGCCAGAAGGTCCATGTTACCAAGGTGGGTGGGTTGCATTTTAAATATGCTGTGGTGTTTATGCTGTGATGAGCAGGATATACATTTTGTAAACAAACAAATAAAAATTCCCCAGGAGGCAAGGCTTCCCAAAAGAATGTGATATTTGTGTGGAGCCTGTTTCCCAAGCCCATTTCAAGATTCACCTTCTCGCATAAACCATGAAAAACTGGGGTAAGTTTGGTGTACTGTAGCTTATTATCAAAATATCTTTCACTAACTTTTGACTGGTTCCAGTGCTAGAGCAATGAGACATTGTGGCTCCTCAGTCATGATGGTTTTAGTTAGGTATTTTGCACATTTCCAGATTCGGTAATTGTGTTCTTATTTACTGGTGACTGTTTTTAGTGCATGCATGGAATAATGCTATACTTATCAGTCTCAGCAGAAAAAGAACTGTAGGAATCACCAGGTCTAACACAAAGATAGGCTCATTAAATGCAACCCTCCTCCCCAAACTAGATAATCACATATAATGGTTGCTCATTCTTGCAATCTAATAAAATACCAAGAATGGGAGCTGCTGGCCAACAAGTCGCCAAGCAAAATCCAGAGGGGTTACTCTGTTGTAGGAATAAACCAGTGAATGTTAAGGTACATAATACATTTACAAAGGCAAAACAGTAATAACTAGAGTTAGGGTGGCCATACATCCTGCTTTTAAAAATAACAAACTGCTCTATCAAGAATGGGCAACATTCACTTCAACGTTCACTGACCGCTTCAAAATTCTTCTCTTCCTTCTCATGGTCTCTAACATTAGAGACCATAAGAAGGAAGAGAAGAATTTTGAAGCTGTCAGTGAACAGTTAACACATGGGCAGTTGGCTGAGTAAAGAGAATCATGACCACTGTGCACTTTTAGTGAGATCTGGTCTGCTCGCTGTGAAGGCATGTCCGCATTGTACCTCTGGCCTAGAGTGGGATCAGTCCTCCCTCCCGCGAGGAATCCAACTGTGCTGAATCCTTATCCATGTGGTATGGTATTGTTGTACAAAATCAGGCCGGTAAGTACAAACAGGCCCATAGTGTATATATGTTTACCTAGAGTTTAATATACACAAATTGTAAGCAATCTGATGCTCTGATTTGCCCTGTTTGTGTGTGAGAACAAGTATCTGCTCTAAGACAGAACTGTCTCAATGGCAGGAATATGCTGCTAGACTTCAAAAGCACAGATTAATATTACAAAACGTAACTAACAGCTTTTGAATCTAATTGTTGACCATTAGGGGAACAAGATTCAAGATCATCTGGCATCAGATGGGCTCCATTGTCTCACTGTGAGTTATTAACAAGTGAACCAGCAATCGCTCACCTTTCTGAACACAGAATAACTCAGCTTCCTTGCTATATCAAAGTGTAGTTGATATCAAAAAAGAGCAGAGATTCACTCTCTTCTCCAAATAAGAAAAGATGTCTGAATCTTAAGAGAATTTGTTGAAAGAGGATTGTAAAAATACTTATCTCTTCTGATGCTTTTAGCACTGTGTTCTCTGCTGGTTTCTAAACCACAAACCTGGGTTTATGTCACATAAGAGGAAAAGCACAGAAAGATGGAGGAGGAGGCATATAAGGAGACACAGGCTCCGTCTCCATGCAATACAAAGCCTGTTAAAAAGCTTCTTTTGACATGGAACATCTCCATGCTTGGCTTTTCTCCGGGCTTCCAGCACCACAAAGGAGGAAAATGTGCGGAAGGAAGACCGCCCTTTAAACAAGACTACCAATGCACTTTTTGTAAGCTGTGGGTATTCCTAGCAACATTGTGCATGGAGATGCTCTGTGGCAAAAGAGGTATTTGGGGGCGGGGATTGCCGGCCACGGTCCCATCTTTCCTCTTTTTTCAGCCTTCTCCCTCATTTTCTCTTCAAATAAAATAATCTCTCGCTCTTTTTGCCTCTCATCCACAGCCAGCATTCAAGATCTATACTGAATGCAAGAAACAGTAGGCGGATGGAGATCTTGTGGAAGCAATTAATTATGTTACTTACAAGATCTCCGAAAAAAAGTGCCCTGGCTCTGCCGCCGCTGCCGTCTTCACACACAGCCTTAAACATTCACACATCTCCCAGAACTGCTGCACCTTTCCTTCCTTTCCCTTTCTAAAGGTCAGAACTTTTAAAGAGCCAGAATTGTGCAGAATTGCAACATTGTTATTAGGTGTGAAGTGGGTGGATTGCTACAGTGAAACCGCTGCTGTACAGGGTGGATTTTTACAGTGAAATCACTATCTTTGGAAGCAAGCTCTGGATCCCAAAGTGATAAATGTTTCTGGTGGGGTTTGCAGGCAGGGGAGAGCGCAGTCTCTCCTCATTCCTGCCGGCACCCTATCAACCAGAGAGAGGGCGGGGAGAAAAAGATGCGGGCAAAGAAAACACGCTTCCGTGGGGATG
>MTQE01002208.1:60073910-60125733 GCA_014337955.1 Aspidoscelis marmoratus
AAGATGCGGGCAAAGAAAACACGCTTCCGTGGGGATGGTAGGTGTGTTTTAAATGCATGTTTTGCTGAGCCTCATGCAGATGCTTAATTCGGAATTGAACAGCATTTTTAAAGTCTGCTGCAATACAGGGACAATAGAGGGCCACAGTGAGTCTTCTGCAACACTTGGAGGTAAAACAGTGCCACATTTTTTCTTTTCACTTTGTTATTATGTTATGGATTAGCTCTGGATCATTTAAGGCAAAGCTGCTTTACTAGATTTTGGGGTGAACTCAACTAGATTTCCCACAAGCTTGGGGAATTCCTTTTCAAGTGGTGAAATTGGTATTATTTATTTATTATTTATTTGTTCAATTTCTATGCCGCTCCTCTCCGAAGACTCGGAGCGGCTTACAACAAGTCAACAATAGTAAAATAGTTAAAACAATAACAGTTAAAAACAAAACAATAACGCCAAACACCCACCCTCATACCCATTCCCGAAACAGGGAGGTCTTAACAAGCTTTCTAAACTCTAGGAGGGTGGGGGCATTTCTTATAACGTGCGGGAGCTCATTCCACCATACTGGGTCCGCCTGATGGTCTCTTGCCTGGAGGACTGAGGGTTGAAGAAGCAGCTCGGAAAATGGATCCTGCAAACTCTAACACACAAAAAGCACCTGCCTTTCCCACTGAAGGGACAAATCCCTCCTAACTTTGCTGTTCTGTGGATCAAAACTTAAGAGGTTATGCTCTTTGCTGGAATTTCTGGGAGAATATACAGTATATAAATGCTGGGAAAAGCTCTCTGATTATGAGGAAGCTCTTAAGAAAGGTTTGCATGTTCCATGCTGCAAATGATAATAAGCAAAGAAAAATGCTACACCTGAAGACTCAGCAGACAGGTTTGTCATTCTGTTTTGTGCATTCAGTGGGATTTTAGCTGAGTAGGCGGCAGTGGAGTGGAATGAAGAAGAAGAAGAGTTGGCTTTTCTACCCCACTTTTCTCATCCGTTTAATGGGACTCAAAGTGGCTGACAAAGCTTTTCTATTCTTCTCCCCACAACAGAACATCCTGTGAGGTAGGTGAGGCTGTAAGAGCTCAGATGAGAGCCGTCACTAGCCCAAGGTCACCCAGCTGGCTTCATGGGGAAGGGTGGAATCGAACCTGGTATTCCCAGATAAGAGTCTGGTTCCCTAACCACTAGCAGCATCCCAGTCCCTTCAATTCTGGCACTGGTTAGTCAAATGTAAAAGTCTGATTCTAGAGGTTAATGTTAATTCCCTGGCCCTAATGGACAGGTGGCACTGAGGGGAGAACCAAAAGAAGCGTGCAAGAATGGTAGAACTAATTAGAAAAGAAGAGGAGAAAAAACACTGGGAAAAGAAGACCAATAATAACAATAACAACAATAATAGTAATGATGATGGTTATGACAATGAAGCACCTAGCTGCAACCCTACAGCACAGGATTAATTCGAGAATGTTCTCCAAATGTAGGGGCAAACTGTCTTCCATGGGAGAATTTTCTGTAAATTCAAGTCTATCTGTACAAAGAATTCCTTCCCTTTCCCTAAAACCAGGAAGCATCTTGTGGAACATTAAAAACCACTAAATGTTTTCTGAGACCTGTTCTCTCTGTTGAACATCTTCTTACTTGCTATTCATTTATGAATAGCACGTCCAGCTTCCTCCCCCCACACACACTATTCAGGTTTACAATTTCATGTGCTATTGATGAGATCACTAACCTTCCAACACTTCTATATTTGTTGTCCAGACTACAGACTGACCTGGTCTTTGCTTATTCCTTCCTTCCTTCACATCATAACATCATCTACAGAGTTTGCAATTTAAAACAGACACTAACAGAGTTTGTTTAATTTGTATCCCAACCATAACAGCAGTTTGAATAGAAGGAAATGTAAGCATTGGCACAAGAACTGAAAAAAAATCAAGTTGGAGATTGTTACCGGCTGAATCTTTATGGTCCTTTGTGATTGCATCAGTTGTATGCCTAGAATGCAATATTTGGATGCCAGTGCATTCATAGGAGACATTTGACTTGGATAATGCACTTGCCACTCTGAGAGCACTCCAGAAGGAGAGATGTAGTTTTGCTTTGTTCCTGAGCTGGGGCCTGATTCTGGCACTGCCGTGCAGACAAGAGGCACCAGGAGGAGCAGCCCAGTCCCACTCTGAAGCCTGCCAACATTTTGCTGGGCTCCAGAAGATTACTTATTTTTGGAGCCATTTCCACCCTGCAATTTGGGGGCTGAAGTTCTTCTGTTCCGCAGCCTGAAGGGTAGGCTGGCATGCAGCATCTATCATGAAGGCAGACGCCAGTGCACCCCATGATGCCTTACCCCGTTCCTGGTCCAATCAGCTAGAAGCAATATCCATAGAGTGCACTGAAGCACACCACTTAGGTTTCCATTAAACCCAGGAACATCTCCTTCCTATAGTTTTGCAAAGATACAGCAAAGTAGTTCAGGCATGCTAGCACGCAAAAGGTATCCATCATAAACTGCTGTGGGAGGAAATAGCAGCATTTAATCCTGTTGCTTTATTGATCCCTGTTGTCCTAGTATAAAGTGATGTAATAATGAACGATGTGCAGGTCCTTATTCAAAGCTGCTATGGATCACTTTTATGATGTGTATTGGCTATTGCAGTAATGATAGAGCCACCACTTTCCTTGGAAGGTCTGCATTAAATCAGAGCTTTATTCTGTCAGGTAGTAATTTGACGCTCCAGATTAATAAAGTTTATTTATAACTATGTTCTAATACATACACACTGAGTAATTGGAACAACAGGACCATTTCTGTAAGAGATACAGTAAATTAGGATTATTGTATGAAAAATTTTAAATTAAAAAAATGATAACTTAGGGAGGGGATTTTAACTCCTTTTGTTTTTCCTCCTATTTAGTGATAACAAGATATGGGGAATAAAGGCTACAAAAGTGCTCTATGGTACTGCCACATTTAACTATCTGATATTTTTTTCTTCTAACACAGGCAGTGTATGTAGTCTAACTGAAAGCCAGAACTTTCCTTTTATATACTACATATTATACACCTTAAGAACTTCTTGCATTCTTATACCTGAATCTTTCATGGTTTTTCTCTTTGTTTCCAAACACGTTTCATTCCAGGCTACCTCTATATTTGCTACATGCCTGTCTATATATTGAGATATTCCCAGCCCAAACAAAGATTTAATTCATGGTCCAAACAAAATAACCAACTATGTGGGCTTAAAAACAGAGGGGCATATCGCTAACAATTACTTCTTCACTTTTTTGTTGTAAGCTAAAATGATTAATATACATTTATAATCTGGCAATATTCTAATATAATACTATGTATATCATTTAGGAAACTGTCATCCTTTATTACAGATACCGGGACTTAATAGTTCTAGTACACAAGAATTATTTTATCAGTTACAGATGGAAGCCCTCTTGATCTTCCCATATATAGATGTTAACTAGGGAATGGTCAAAAACTTCTCCATAGGTGCAGGAATGGCCATGCTATTTTTACTTCCTTCCAGGTTGTGTTGACAGGGCTCGTACAATGATGGATTAGCTGAAAAAGGAAGCCTGAAGAAAGTTCAGGAAATCAAAAGTGTCAAGGCTCACTTATGTTCTCGCTTAGAAGAAGTCATGTCAGGTCCCAACCTAAATCATTTAATTGTGCTCTTTCTTAAAAGTTATCTGGGGCTTCTTCATGTCGTTCCATTTTGCAACAAGAATTATTACCATTACACTCAGAGTAGAAAAAGAAAGCTCTGAATTGGGAAATGGCACTTAAAGAGCAAGGAACTATACAGTACATTTATCCTTCACAACTGGCCTGTAATCTAGCATACAAACGAAGGATTTATTCACACTTACATCATTAAAATAGCTAAACTCTTGAATACAGCCTCACTGTTGGGTAAATTCCATCACTAAAATGGAAGTTTGGCATAAAGGCCAATTGCAGAATTTAAGTGCAAAGCACAGAAATTTCAGTCAGTCACAGGTATGCTTGGAAGACATGGATTGCATGGACCCAGCATAGTTTCAGGCAGGGCTATGGCACTGAAATGGCCTTGGCTGCTCTGACGAATTACTTTTGTCAGGAGAGAGGGATGGCGTCATATAATCCTTCTGATTCTCTGCAATCTCTCAGCACCTTTTGATACCATCCACTATGACAGCTTGGTGGTGCAGTTTTGAGGACTGAGAATCATAGGTGTTGTTTAAGGTGGTACCACTCCTGTAGCTGAAGCAGACTTCAGAAAATAGGCATGGAGGATATCTGTTCAATACACTGGCAGCTCAGATGTAGGGTTCCCTAAGGGGAACTGTACTCCATGTTCTTTAGCAACAAATGGTGCTCTCCTTGCTATGCAAGTGAGGTCCTATTAACATCCTGATCACATTCAGTTTTAACTCTTCATCCCACCTGAGTCATAAGAGGAGGGGAAGGCTGCATCCAGATGTTGGTTACTTATTCCACTATATTCCAGAACATCCAAATACAGCTGTATAATTCCTGCCATTATACTGAGGAACAATAGTTGCTTGGAGTTTGTAGAAGAGTTAACACATTGTAAACTGTCCTCTGAGGTTCTTTCTGAGGTCCTTTCCAGAATAGGGGCTTGCTGTCTGTATGCTAGTGCAGACCCCAGCAGACCCCAGGTTGTGCCTGCTGTAGTTTGCACTAGCATACTGTTGGCAGGTCACTATTCCAAAATATAATCTGGCATAAGGCCCAGCACAGAAAGGGTCTAGACAGTTGTTGGACTGAAATGTAGGGGGAGGAGAGCTGGTATGGAGGTTCTCAGGGAAAATTGAGGTAAGAATGATCATCTATCTGTCTGTCTGTATGTCTGTCTGTCTATCATCTCCTGTACTACACTCAAAGATCTCAGGGTTGTATACAATAAAACCAGATAAAAAGTTCTGACTAGGGGCCTGTTTGAACTTAGTCATATTCTGAATTACATCTCAGGATAGAGGTCTGTTGCTTGCATGCTAATTCAGAGTACAGCAGGCCATGCCTGTACTGGCATGCAGACAGCAAACCCCTATGCCAGAACATATTTCGGAATAAAGCCAAGTGTGAACAGGTCCTAAAACAATGGCGGTGTCTGCATCGGGATGGTATGTTGTTCCCTCAGGGAAAGGGCAGGATAAAGAGATGTGTCTTCATTTGTCTTCTGAATGCATACAATGAGGGTGCTTCACATTCCTCAGAGGGGAGAGCTAAAGGAGTACCTTCTTCCTTACAGATTCTGCATGAGTATTAAAACTTGTAAGGCGATGGATCTTTTATTCTTGTCATGTAAGAAGGTCTTCTTTGTGGTGGCCTGAATATTACAGAATATTTTCCCTGTTTAACAGCCTGGCTGAAATTCTCTCAGCTCTATGACATTTAAACTTGTCCCCATGTTCCTCTGTAGTCTTGGGAGGCTGTGTTTTTGCAAACTTTCACCAAATTTTGCAAAATCAGGGCAAGACAGGTCAAAGGACAGTTGTGTACTTGCAGAACAGGAATAAGTGCTATGGCACTGTGGCGGGTGTTTGGAGAGGCAGAGGGCCATTCTGGGGGGAATCTATGAAAAGTAATTAGAGTTATTAAGAACCGGGTGCCGTTGGACAATGAGGGGAAGAGAGACTTCAGAGAGCAAAGATGGGACAGTGTGGGAGAACTGAACTTGGGAAATTCATGGACTTTTTTTTCTGTCATGTATGGCAGGACAAGCATATGAAATGTTAATGGTGTCGCTTGCCATTTACAAGCTATTAAATGGTATATTCACACAATATCCGTATTCTCATAAATACCCTGTAGTACAACTGAGTTCCTAATCAATAAAGTTATGTAATTTTTTTCTACTGAGCCAAAAGGATGGGATTCTGCAGTGGATATTTGTCTTGTCTGTTTTAGGGTGAGGAATCTACCTCCTTCCTAAGTGAGGTCATATCACTTAGGAAGGAAGTAGATTCCTTACCCTAAAACAGACAAGACAAATTGCTAGATGGCGGGGGGGGAAAGGATTATTGTCTACCTTGGGATATGCTGAGAAGGATTGGAGTACAAGACTGAAGAATGTAGCTGAAAGCAATGAACCATCATACTGAAAAGAGCTGCACTAAAGGGTATAGCCCTTCTTTCAGATGAAATTTCACAGGCTTATCACTTTTATATGCGTAAATAGTAGAATTTTGTGTACTCAGGTATTCTTACTGCAGAACGCATTTTAACATGGCTCAATATGAGGTTATCAATATATGGCTGCTTACCTATAATCTCTGTCAAGAGAAATGCATTTTGAATCGTGTTGGCAAGGGTTCAATTCAGGAACACAGTGATTGATCACTTCATCACATAGCTCTCCTAAAATATGAAACAAGAGGGTTTTTAATACAAATCTGTTGTGAGACAATTGTTTTTCTTGAACTACTTTCAGTCAAAGGTTTAGAAAAAACATTCTTAAAACAAAAGTGATTAAAGATTTTTTTAAAAAACAAGGGAATTGGCAAGCCTGAAACAGTTGAACAAATAAATTTGTGGCACAGATTTATTGTAGCATCAGTTGTGTCTCTGGATTCTGAACAAAGCTCTTGGATGCGTGTTGGCTTTCAATCACACTATGTTCAGATATAGAGCACTTGAAAGGCAGGTAATAAAGCATTAATAACTCAAAACATAACGCAAGGGGAATTAATTCCAAACAACAACCAGCAGCATATTAACCTCCATTGCAAGATCCACACAGAGAAGTCAGTATGAGGAGTATCTCTGTTCATCTTCTGACTGATGGCTGGAAGGTAAGCGGGTAACAAACCATCCCATTTCATCCCTGAAGCCATCCTTCACAGGCCAATTGGCAATGAAAGATACCTTGAAATTATGAGACTGATCCAACCTCATCTAAGTGCATTCTGATTTAACAACAACCTTATGGTGCCTTGATTCTGCCTCCATGTGACCCTAACTTCCTCCAACTTCATACTTTAAATGAATCAAATTCTCACAACGTGGAAGATTTTTTATGTATCCGCTTTACATTGGTGCACCCCAGAATCTGCAAGAGTTCACTTCATAACACCAATATCAGCGTACATCTCAGTAAAGCAATATAAACTAGGAAAAGAGAAGATCATGGATACTCAAAATTAGGGTATGTTGAGGCATGCAATTTTGGATCACATAACATTATAAAAGAAATGCATAAAGTCCTCCTACTTTGTCATTCCTTGGCCTTAAAACCTAGCAATGCTTCCATAGCAACAAGAGCTCAGTTCCCATTTGTTGCCTCCAGCCAGTTTTCCATAGATCCGATTGGTCAGAAGCAGTAGGAAGCTGGGATTGGCTAAGGAGTTTCATAGCTATCCCACCCCATCTGACCTTAACTTCTTTTTGCCCTGGAGTGATTCTTGTGTAACTGCAAAAAGGATGCAAAAACAAAACCTCAAAAGATTTCAGAATAGGGGAAAGGTGATTTTTTTTTGTTTTTTGTTTAGTTTTCCCAAGGGTTTCAAAATCACCCCCAAATCACATGTCGGAACATACCCTGAGATCACGTTCCTTGCAAGAGACATTGACCCCAGCTTTAACTAGTACTTCAGTTGGTAGCATCACTGGAGCCAGGAACAAAGACAACTAGCCAGGAACAAAGACAACTAGTGACTCATTTATTAATGTCCTGAGTGACAATATTCACAGCATAAAAATGTTTTGAAATAAGCATTTCACTTGGATTTAGAGCCAATATTTTGTTCTCCTAGAATATCACCACTTTACTGAGAACAGTAAAACTTTAATAACACTCAACAGAATACTTAATAATTCTATGAAGTTTTTAATCTACTAAACCAGAAGTATATGCTGTCTCTGTAAAATGGCTCTTAAAGGCAAGGGAACAACTGCTGTTAGGCAAGATTCATACAACGGTGGGGATTGTATGCCATTCTTCAGGAACTGTGCTGAGAAAAGCACTCTTTGTAAAGCAATGGTGTGTTGTTTGCATGCTTGTCCCCATTCTGGTCTGAAAACATTGCAGATTGGGAACTTTTGTTTCCTGGCCTCCATGTTGAGTTTAGGACTGTCCAATTTGAAACAGAATTTTGCAGCCTGCTACCTGACATGGCTAAGACAAAGATATAAGGTTGTCACAATTGGAGGAGCATGCTTTAAGATTGGATGGATGCATACTTGTGATATGACAAAGTTAAGGTCAACATTGCCTTTAAGATCCACAGAATGAGAAATGGTATACTTTGTTATAACCCGAAATAAAATTTCCAAATGATGATGTATGTGTAGGTATTAGCAAGAATGTATAAAAATGTGTCTTATGTTTGTTGGGAATATGGTTAAAAAGAAGGAACTTTTTATCTTATGTGGTGGACTTGTTCAAAAGCAAAAAAGTATTTATATAAAATATTATACAAAAAATATTCAAATCTAGGGATGATAAAGAATGGGATAAATTTAATGTACGTTCCAGCATGAAAATTAACAGATATACTATCAACAGAGGAATGGACTGTGAAATGGTAAAGTTAGCAGAAATGGGCAATTTTTTTGATAAGAGACAAAGCACTAATAAACATCTTAAATAACTGGCACACTTTTATTGACTTGTTGATTACAAACTTTTAAGAATAATAAAAACTTAATGGAATAAGAGCTGTTGTGAAGATCTGAATTTCTTTGGAAATTCAGTCAAAGTCAGGGCAAAGTGTTACTTGAACATTATGTTCAAAAAAGATGGTGGAATCAGGATTACATGAAGCGCTGCTGCTTAATTTATTGCATTCATATTGTTTGAAAGGAATGCACAGTGCTATATTAGATTCAAATGAAAGGGCCAAATGAATATACAAAAATATACAGTTGCATATGGTTACAATACATCTCTTAACTGCTGCTTTCAGTTCATGGCTTTCTGCTGATTCTCAGTCACTGCAAAGTACTAGGACCCTATCATGTATCAATCTGGGATTTTCTTATGAAAGGTAGAAAAACAGTTTGAAGTAATGCTGGAACTGTTCGAAAGCCAGCTGACACCTGTACAGTCCCCACCCCCACCCCTTTCTAAATTACTGGTTCAGTCATTATGGTATATACTATCTTTTTACAGCATCTTCTTTTATACTATTATGTAGATTAAGTGTCAATCTGTATCAGATATTACTTCTACCTATTGAAAAAACAGCAGGAAAGAATTTCTGCTGACATTATAAAAACAATATAACATTGCTGCATCCAAATTTAGTGAAAATAGTAAAAAACGGGGGAATCCAGCCTCCCTTCACAGCATTACTGGTATAAAGGATCAGAGCTTGGCAGACTGTTCCAATGATGGAATGAAACGCTACCTTAAGCGTCCTGTTCTTTTAATCTGGTTTCATCCTATAATAGATGGACATTGTGAATTTATTATTTTTTCTATATGGGTTAATGACCATCATAATAAATGCAACTTAAGCATTCTTAGTTTTAAGAATCCTATGGCATCTTATAGAAAAAAGGAGACTCCAAACCTGAAACAAATTTTCTAACAGCACTGATTTGTTAACGTGTTATCCCAAGCATGTTGGCTGCTCATGCAGTTCAATGTACTAGGTTACAAAGCAACAAATTTACTAAGGTGTCATGTTTGTCCTTCAGCTCCAACCTTTACTGGTTGTTTCATTTCTACTACCAGTATATTCCGGCATATAAGACGACTGGGTGTATAAGACGACCCCCAACTTTTCCAGTTAAAATATAGAGTTTGGGATATACTCGCCATATAAGAAGACGACACCCGGCGTATAAGATGACCCCCAACTTTTGAGAAGATTTTCCTGGGTTAAAAAGTAGTCTTGTATGCCAGAATATACTGTACTTCAACCAAATGGCATTAGAACAAAATTTAAAACGAATAAACTAAAAATAATAACAGTTCCTGATGGTGTGGAGAGGAAGCTGTTTTCTCAATCCAAACCCAGGGTAATGAGGTGCATCTTCACTGATCTCATGAACATACGAGGTGCATGACACATCTCAGAGGGGATACTGTTCCACAATCTGGGGGCTACCAGAGACTCCTGGAACTCCATTTCATCAGCCTCTGAAGGTGATGGTACAACAAGGAGAGTTTCTCCTGCAGATTTTAATGCACATGCAGCTTGATATAAGACAGCGGTTCTCAACCTAATGCTGTGACACCTTAATGCAGTTCCTCATGTTGTGGCAACCCCCAACCATGGGAATGGAGCAGCTCGGATGATGATAGGGCGGGAAGGCGGGAGACTCGTCATGACCCCTCTGAAAGGGTAGTTGCAACCCCCAAAGGAGTCCCGACCCACAGGTTGAGAACCTTTAGATATTCCTTTAGATATGTGCAGCCCAAGCCATTTAGGGCCTTGGCGGTTAAGTCTAGCTGCTGCATCCTGCACCACTGTCAAGAAGCTTAATTCTGGAATAGACAACACCTTAATCTCTTTTCAATAAAAAAAAAAAGTGTATAAATGCTATCCTGTTGAACCACAATGATAGTGTCAGGCCTGGTATGCCTGTCATAGGATTTATGGGAGTATTATAGGCCCTTTCTGCATGGACTCTTAATCTGGAATTAATGGCTCCATTGTGTTTCATTTGCATTAGACCAGTGGTTCTCAACCTGGGGGTTGGGACCCTTTTGGGGGTCGAATTACCCTTTCAGAGGGGTCGCGATGAGTCTCCCGCCACCCTTCCCTCACACCTCCCAGCTGCTCCGCTCCCGTGGTTGGGGGTCTCCACAACATGAGGAACTCCATTAAGGAGTTCACACGCGTCTGCACAGCTGCCCAGATCATGTAGGCAGCATTAGGAAGGTTGAGAACTGCTGCATTAGACAGAGTGTGATCCAGATTAGGGAAGGCCTGTTTGAGATAACTTCTAGAACTGTTTAATTGGATCCACTGGCATATCAGAGGGCCCCAGTATGCAGGAAACATGCAGAAAGCACACTTACCATGTTCTGGACTATGGAGAATGCATTTCAGTAGTGTGCGGTGCCAAACTGTCCTAGCCGTCACACATGTGGGAGTCTGGCCTTGGAGCTTGCATGAACTTCAAGCCCATGGCATGGATTGGTCTGGGCCAGCACTGTCATTCAAACAACACTACTCCAGACCACATCTTTCCATGCCCAGAATAAGCATGCATGACTGTTCCAGGCCAACTGATTCTAACCACAGAAAGATAAATGCAAAAAGGCTATACATTTCGTATTCTGATACTGTGGCTATCTCCAGAGAGCAGAGTTTAAAGTCGCAGCTTAAGGATACTCTGATGTATCCTTAGTGCAAGCTGAAAATTGATCGTCCTCACAGACAGTCAATGTCGCAGTTTCCTCATCGAAGGAACAAGATTTCAGGCACTGCACATCCTCTCATTGCATGAGAGTTTGTAGAGCCAATCAATTTTTAAGCTGCACTTCTGGGTTTAGCAAGTTCCCATTTGTGCTTCTGTCTGCACTTAAAGAATACTTTGCTCCAAGTCAATACTGCACATCGTGAGTACTTTCTCCAGCCTTTTGCTCCCCACATTCTGACACTGCCATGGTTTTAATGTGTTCCCAAGATGTTGTTGGTTTTAATGTGTTCATTTTATATGTTGTAACCCGCCCTAAGACCCAAATATAAATGAATGAATGAATGAATAAAAAATAGAGCAGCTTCATTAGAAAGCCCTGAAGTGACGATGAAAAATCATGAGTACTATGTGACGGTACGATTGGGACTGCAAATGGAGTTCACAGTTCAAGACATGTCCGGATGCACCCCATATATCCCTCGTGTAAGCACCTTGATTTATGTAACTGCATATCACTGTATAACTTATGCATCCTGTATAATCAATGGTATAACTGCAAGTGTCAACAGGGTGAGAGGGATTGGTGCTGAGCAGTTGGGAGAGATGAGCAAGAGATGAGAATTCGGCCTCTCAAGGCCATCGCCTGAGAAAGTTTTGCTTTAGTTAGATAAAGCAAAGAGCTAAAGCTGCTGCTTTGATTCCTGCAAGGGAGGGAAATGATATCTGTAACTGTATTCTGTTAAGTTTCACTTTCAGCAAAGTTACCATGCATCATGGACATTTGAGTTTGAATACAGCTTTCTTTTTTAACTGAAAGAAGTGTATTATTATTTCAGCTTGAATGCTGACAGGATCTCACCAATACGGTAGTTTTTGTCACCTGATCACAGCTGGCTGAGTATTTTTTGGTCATGTTTTTCCCTATGTACACTGTTCATATTTAAAGTGCCTTTACTTGATGTTCTCCATTAAGAATTTAGGCTGCATTCACATGCTGTAAAAAGTGACTTAGAGGTTTTAGTACACATGTGTTAGTGCCTCAATCCACATTAAAGGTAAAAAATTCCACTTTCAATATGCCCTCTAACCTTTAACTTTGATTAGAGAGATGGGATGAGAGCACCAGTGCTGACATGCTACCATTTCTATGCCATTTTTGAGCTGTCTTTTTAAAAAATGTGTTCAGATGCAGCTCTAGTTATGAATGAAAGCTATTACAAGAAAACTGATTTACATAAATTTGTTCTTATCTAACCATGACTTGCAATTAGACTAAACAAGTATATTAAATATTTTGTACTTAAAGTTGCTTCTCTGCATCTGAGGCTACTTTCATATCAGGGACAGTCTGGACACAATGTGCATTCAAATTAGAAATGCCACTTCAGTACTAATCCAAAGGAAATGAAGCAGTGAGGTGAGATTTTTGAACCATTCCAAAATTAATCATGACAATGGAAGAGAAACTTGATCGACCGAAGACAGCCCTGTGTGAGCTTCCCTGATCCCTCATTCCCTCTCTGCCTGCCAATTAATGTTGTTGCATAAGAAAAGGTACTGCTACAAAGATATAAGACACAGCTAGAGCTTTCAGCAATTGCTTTCTTGCTTGTGGCTTGATGGATTAAAAAAAAATCTCTTGTAAGAGTAAGCTTTGCAAAATTCAGGGTCAGAGCTTAGACCGCTTGAGCCGTGTATACACGTGGCTGTGTGGGCAGGGTGGAAGGAGAGAGAAGCCAGGACTACATGAGGGTTTAACATCAATCTCACCTTCAAAGTCTTTTGCCTTGCCCAGTTTGTTGTCGATGTGCATGTTCAGTCTGCTCTGAAGCTGTTTACAAGTTTAGAAATCCATCAGATGGGGGAAAGCTTTTGAATGTCTAAACCTCCGCTGTTTTTTACTTTGATAATGCCATTTGGCCACTGTGGATGTGCCAGGTGTCATTTTGCACATGGGTCGTTACCGCTTCCCCATATGAATGCCTGTTAGGACACAGGGACACCCAAGCTGTCTGAACAGGAAGGATTCTCCCCAGCCCCCTGACAAACTATCTTGCTTAGCCAAGCCTCTCTAATTCACTCTGGAAAGGGAAGTGGACCCGTACACCAGGATCAGAACACACAGAACACCACAGAATACTGCATGATGGCCATGGAGTGCTCTGTTCACAGGAGGAGATGACATCACTACATGCACATGTGAACATGGCCAGAAAGACAGTTGAATAGTGAATGGTCACAAGTTCCTCACATCAGGTTTGTTTCACTTAGAAATCTATTTAGTTATCTTTACTTCAGTTATATGCTACATTCTTGCCTGCAACAGCAACATGCAGAGCTTACCTTGTCTGAGGGTAGTTCTCCACCCCAGTTTGCTTATATCAGTCAATATGGTGGAACGTTTGTTAAGCAAGTAGCTATTGATCGTTGCTCAAAGAGCAGGAGCATTAAAACAGACTCACTCTCAAACCTGGAGTGTGAAAACTGAGCAATTTTTAGCCTGTGCTCCTTTGATTTGGAAACAATGGCTGTGGAGGCAGCCCGAATCTGGTAGCCTTCTGAAACACAGATGCCATAGGGAAAAACTTTCTCCTCTCTTGTTCTGTAATCTGGTTGCTGATTTGTGTGGCAGAAGCCTGGCCTGGACCATTGGTCTACCACCTAATGAACAAAGTGCCAATGATTTATTCTGATCTTCTATGAGTCCAGAAGTAAGATAGCAAATAATAATGATAATAAAAAAATCAGAGCAGCAGAAAAGTAATCTCCATAAAGTTGGCTCCACTTAATTATTTTGTCAGTTCATTGCAGCTGAACTGCTGCATCAGATAAGTGCTATTGATTGTACAACACAATTAATTCATAATCTCTATCTTATTGGAATTAAAGACCAGATATATCAGTATCTCATCACCCCCCCCCATATTAATCTTTATTCTATAATCTTAAGAGACATTTATGGTGCAGCCACATACCATGTTTTCTATATTTTCTACTTAGGGCACTCCTCACATTTGTTTCTAATTTTAATTAGAATATGAAAGAAAGCATGGAAAAATTTTTATGCTTTATGTAAAAACATGTTTTGCAAAGGCACAGGAATACACTTTCTAGGATAATTCCACCACAGGGCAAGAATATGGGATAAAGTGAACATTACATAGTTGGCTAACAGTTGAAATGGACTAAAGGAAAATCAGCACAAAGGTCCCAGTTCTGCCTACCAAAATAAAGTGTCGTTAAAAGGTACCTATTTTCAGCAGCAGCTGGTGCCTCTGAAGCAATCACATGGCCTGTTTTGTGGTGCAAATCACTTACAGAGGTGTTTCTGAAGCAGGGAGATTTTTTCCCCACCTTACACGGAGAGGCTGCAAAAAATAGCATCTCCTTGCTTCAAATTGGGGATAAGATTGACACAGATGGGGGTGCCTCCCTCATCAACAAGCAACAGAGCCGCTTCACTCTGAAGGGGAGACACAGTCAAAATCTTGAAAACATACTTAGGTTGTTATCCTAAACTCACTTTCCTGTAACTAAACAGTACTGAACCAACGTGGTCCCAGGACAATCCCAGGTTTTACATGCTGTCTGGATGCAGCTTTAGCTACATATGTGAATACATGTTCATGTGTGTGCGTATGCATGTGTGGGTGGATCCATGCGTGTGTGTGCACACACATATGCACAGACTCTTTTGCGGCAATGCCACATAGCCCTAGGATACTGCAGTCATATCCTGCAATATTATTGCAAGAAAATCAACTCTCAAATTAGATTTTGCAGATATAGCAAAAGGACTTACCTGGTCAGGACACTATCCTCCAGGATCAACATTGTGGAAATGTGTGAGGCCACACTGGACCTAAAATGATAGCCACACACGGGTGCAGGCGATCACACACTGCTGGTTTTTTAACATCCATCTACACATCACAACATTGCCGGAGGAATGACCCTAACCCTGAACCATGTGCTTGCCCAGATGTCTGGGCAATGAGTGCTTTCTTCTGGAATGTTACTAAGTAACATTATATTTAGACAGCATCTGCAGGTGGCCTACATCTATCTATTCATATAGTGAGAAATACTAATTAAATATGTCATCTTCCACATTCCTGGACCAGCCTGGGAAACCCACAAGTAGGTCCTGTCAGGTTAAGACAATCAACATAATTCTTGATGGAAAGTTACCCGTATTTTCCGGCGTATAAGGCGACTGGGCATATAAGACGACCCCAACTTTCCAGTTAAAATATAGAGTTTGGGATATACTCGCCATATAAGAAGACGACCCCCGACTTTTGAGAAGATTTTCCTGGGTTAAAAAGTAGTCTTATACGCCAGAAAATACAGTATTTATTTAGAAGAAGATTTGGCTTTTCTACCCTGCTGTTCTCACCCATTTAAGGGAACTCAGGGTGACTGTGAGGTAGGTGGGGCTGTGAGAGCTCAGAAGAGAGCTGTGACTAGCTCAAGGTCACCCAGCTGGCTTTGTGCAGGAGTGTAGAAACAAACCCAGAATTCCCAGAGAAGAGACCGGCTCCCTACCCACTAGACCAAACTGGCTTATTTTACTAGTAGAAAGTAAAGTAAAATCTGTATCAACTCTGTTGTTGTTGTTGTGTACCACCAAGTCATAACTGGCTCCTGGTTGACTGCATGGACACTTTTCCTGGTAAAAGCATAGAAGTGGTGTACTATTTCCCACCCACAGGGAGATGCTCTGCTTTCCAGGCAGTTTGCTCTACAACTGAAGTTACAGCCTCTATCAGAACCAGCACATTTTTATTTCAGTAACCCCTTAAGTTCCCAAAGAAATAAAGTTTTAAACATCTCTTAGAAATAAAAGATGAAGTGACATTCTGGCATAACAATGGGACAATGATTTGATAATGTTTAATAACTATGTTTTATTTAATAATGTTTTACTGATTTTATCAATGTTTTGTCCTGTTTGTTCCACTGAATCCAGATCGGATTGTTTTACCCAGGGAAATTTTTCTGCCTGTCAAATGGCAACAAGCTGTGGAGGAGACCTATAAGTATTCTTAAATTTGGGGCATGAAAAATCAGTACTGTTTGATCCTTATGATAATTACATAACTCCCTGAGAACTGAAATACAATTCCTTTATCCTAGCTGGCATTATATCAGATATTGTTGGCTCAGCTCTGATATTTCAAACAAGGTTGAAACTGTATTTGACCCTCATTTAATTTAACTATAAGCCAATTATTAGCTGTAGGAGGAAGCGATCTTCCTTAGAATACGCCCAACTGCAAAATTAACCTACATACTACTCTGAGACAATGGATATCTCATATTTCATGAGATTGTACTTTTTTTCTATGGTCTCTCTCTTCCATGAGCCAAGCTTTTCATCTAACTTCCAACACACCTTTACAATTAACCCGCCTTCTCTTTTTAGGAGTAGAAAAAGAAACATCTCGGTTCATACTAATGGTTTCAAAATTCTTTTAAGAAAAGCTCCAAGGTGAGGACAAAAAGCAAGGCAATAATAAAATTTTCTTTCTTCAAAATTACAAAATTCAAAGCACTGCATTTGAACTAATGAAGACAAACATTTTGGCAGTTAAACCAACCAACCCCTAAAGGTTTACAAGTGAGCTTTTGTTATGGGCTAAAGTGGAAGATGACTGAATATTTTTTTTCCTCACAGCTTGACTTTTTGTGCCATGAACTTTAGATCAGTGCTATTCTGAGCAGAGACAGAAATGACTCACTGAAAGCTGCTATCAACACCAAAATCCCATCCTAAGCTTCTGTTGAAAATTATTTCCAGGAGACGATAGAGATACAGTGTTCCCATCCAATAGGGACTCTTGGAAAACAGCTTTTGCTTAGCTAAAGAAAGAGAAGAAGAACTGCTGTCTTTCCCCCTAGATTTATAGATATAAAATTTTAATATAAAATTGGTATAGGCACAACAGAATAACAATCACTAGCCAAATAACATTGGTTACTAAGACTTCCTCACAGGCTAAGACGAAGCAGTTTCTGGCAGAAAGATAGTTAAAAACGCCAATTAGTTTTCATCCAGGTTAAAGGATTTTTCCAGCCAACCACTTACACAAATGTCCCAGCAGGGCCCCAAACAACTTTAAGAGTTGGGAAATTTTAGATTTACTTACTAAGTCACTCAAACCTGATACTTATTGAATCCCATGACACAGAATACATTCTGAATTACAAGGAGTCTTTCACTAAGTGTCTAAAGCTGAGAGAGTAACAAGATCAGTTCAAATTTTCTTGGATTGAAAGAGTATATTTTTCTTTCTTTCTTTTAAAAAAATGCACAATAAGTATTAAGTACTTGTGATCTGGTAGCTTAAATGTTAAGATCTCTGTGCAAATATAGTCTCCACTCACAAAGGGAAAGAAGGTTAAAAACTAGGAATCAAACAAAAACATCTCAAGCCTTTAAAAACTGCAACAACATTATCCACAATGCTTGCTCTCTCTATGGCTGTGTCCCCATGCAAGCTGGTTGATTTGCTTGGGCTGCATGTCATAGAAATCTACATTGTAACATGTAATAAAGTGTCCCCATGTGGTTTGGGGCAACGCGGATTCAAAGCGCACGTGCCTGTCCCCATGCAAGCTGCTTTTTGTGAACCCACATCTTTTTCTTCCCACCCCCTCTCCCCTGATAGAAAGCCGAGTTGACGTCACGATAGCCCATCCCGCCCACTGCAGCAACAGCGGGAATGACAGTGGCCACCCCCCACTCACAACTGGCTACAGTGATGCATGAGAAGGCGAAGGACACACACTCACAGACAGGGGGGCTCTGACAGGGATTCCACCCTGTATGTGTGTGTATGTATAATAAGGAAGGACAGAGAGAGGGGGGAGGAGGAAGATGATCCATTCACAGACAGGGGGGCTCTGACAGGGATTCCACCCTGTGTGTGTGTGTGTGTGTGTGCACGTGTGTGTACGTATGATAAGGAGGGACAGAGAGAGGGGGGAGGAGGAAGATGATCCATGCACAGACAGGAAGGCTCTGACAGAGATTCTCATACATTATTGTAGCCGGTTGCAAGTGGGGGGTACCCACTGTCATTCCTGCTGTCATGTGGCAAGCAAGGAAAGGGATGATCTGTGTTGTGTTTGTGAAGGTGCAACTCAGGTGTTTGCCTGTCATCGCTGCAGTGGCTACATCAAGCAGTGCACATGGCAGTACCAGGGGGCAGAAGTGAAACCCTGCCGTTGCCAAGCTCCACCCCAAATAATCCAGGAGCATCCCCATGAACCCTGGGCAATACATGTTTGCTCCCTATTTCGCATGGAAAACACTTGCTAAGGTTTTTTTTTTTTAATATGTGTTGCCTTGGGTGGTCATGTATTAGGGCTTTTCATGTGGACGCTCTCAAGGTGACCTTGCGATCGCCTCAGTTTTTTCAGCATGGGGACACCCCCATCTCTCTATATTCTTCTTCTACTACTACTATTACTACTTATAAACGAAGCTGATGAAACGATCGACCACATTCTGAGCTGCTGCAAAAAGATTGCACAGACGGACTATAAACAGAGGCACAATGTAGAGACACAAATGATATACTGGAACTTATGCCAGAACTACAATCTTCCAGTGGCAAAGAACTGTTGGGATCATATACCAGGAAAAGTGGTAGAAAACGAACAAGCCAAACTACCGTGGGATTTCTGACTTCAAACTGATCGAACACTGGAACATAACACGCCAGACATCACAGTAGTAGAGAAAGATGAAGTATTTATTGTTGACATTGCTATTCCAGGCGACCGCAGGATTGATGAAACACAGTTAGAAAAATTTACCAGATATGACTTGAAAATAGAACTAGAGTGACTTCTGGCATAAACCAGCAAAGGTGGTACCAGTGGTTCTCAGCACACTAGGGGCAGTGCCGAAAGATCTTAGTGGGCACTTGAAAAGTATTGGCATCAACAAAATATCCATCTGCCAGCTACAGAAAGCCATTTAGCTGGGATCTGCTTGTATCATTCGCTGACACAACATTCAGTCCTATGTGCTTGGGAAGGGCCCGACTAGTGATAACAATGATCCAAACCAGCATTTACCAAAAATATCTTGTTTGCTGTGCATTACTGATGTGTTATGTCAATAATAATAAATAAATTATAATTATTGACATATAAAATCCTGGAGATCCATGACTGTCATCTCCTGGAACTCCTAGATTTTACAGGAATATTCCATCAAAAATCATTTCATTCTCCAATGAGTCAACACAGATCTGGCAGTTTAGGATACAAACATGACAAAGAAAACCAGGAATCTATTCCAAACTGTGTCTCGCACTTAAATTTTTATTTAAAAAAATGACCCACAACAAGCTAGCTGAATTTTCAACCCCAAGATTTGCTATTTTCTTCTGCTTAGTAAATAGATGCGGACTGCATATGAAAAGCTGGAGACTCCACAGACTTGTGCATATGCCACAGCAGTGAAGTTCAGGATTCACAGTCTTCATACGCAGAAATACAATATTTTTGTAGTGCCTGCTTTTTGTGGACTCTTTTTGGGAGCCTCTCTGAGCATCATTTGGAAAAGTGGCATACTAACAAACATGGTGATAACAATGACAACTAACTTGACAGTGACTAAAGAGAGATGCTATATAGAAACTATAGAGATAGAACCATATGTTTTTGCATCAAGGTTTTGTTACTCAGGCATGCTTGAATGAAACAGATTATCTAGATCCACTCTATTCTAGTTTCAGGTAGGATGTAGCACTGATACTACCTTGATTTTCCTGATGCATGGCCTTTATTGGGAAGAAACAGGGGCAATACAATCCTGTTGGTTCTCCTTGATCTCTCAGTGGCTTTAGATATCATTGACGATGGCATCCTGTTGGAGAAACTTAGGAGCTGGGACTTAGAGGCAATGCCTGGCTGTGGTTCCCCTCTTATCTCCAAGGTAGGCTCCCAGAAGTAGCAATGGGGAGCTTTTGCTCATCAGTTTGGGAACCTTTATGTGGAATTCCTCAGGGATTGGTTTTGGCTTTTGTGCTATTCAATACCTATATAAAGCCACTGGGAGAGGACATCGGGAAATAATGGAAGATATGGACCAATACATTATTCTTCATCCAATACTGTTCTTCATACAATAGACAATCTCTCTCTGTCATATCCCCTGTCCCACAGACACTAGGTGACATTTCAAGATTGCCATACACAATTTTCTTTACATTTCTTTCCCTAACATAACATCCTTTCTTTGCTGATACCATTTACTTTTGGATGGTCACATGAGTCACAGTGATTTGTGATCCAGAAATACTTTTTCTGAACAATAACAAAATCTCTACTGGGAGAGATGAACAACCACAGGAAGCTTTGCACTGAATCTGTCAAAAAGAAGATACCTCTTAAGTATCTGCCAATTTAACTCATTGGCTACAGACTGCAAAAGATAGCAGCAGGGACGTTTCTCATACAGCAATTTGTGAAAGTACAATGTGTTCCTTAACTTTTTCATATCTTAAATACAGGTGATGGAGCAAAGAAGGGAGGAGCCAGAGCTTCTGATGACTTTGGGCTTCCTGTGGCTATATAGGTTTAATACCTTCCTCAATCATGGGATTAAAAGCTTCCAAAAATACAGTGCAGAATCCCTATACCATATCAATAATGGTGTTTGCTTACCTGTATAGTTAGGCAGGCAAAGACAGGAGTAATTGTTTATCCCATCAAGGCAAGTTGAATTATTCTCACAGTCATTATCTTCACAATCATCTGGATTACTTTCACACTTTTGCCCCTCAAATCCAACAGGGCAGGAACAACTTTTTAAAAGGAAGAAGAAAAGACACCATGATTCATTTATATTTTACATGAAAATGAGCTGGAAATAAAAACAAGAGGTTCTTTTAAAGTTCTTTAAAGTTCAAACCAAATCAAACTAGAGGATTAGAGCAGATTTTATCTTTAATGGCACAGAGACATAAGAACATAAAAGTGCCCTGATGGGTAAGATCTATGATCCATTTAGTCCAGCTGTCGGTTCTCACATTGGCTATTCAGCTGCCCAAGGAAACCCATGAGCAGGGCATGGACACACAGCTTCTCCTCTGGAGGCATACCCCCTCCTACCACAATTAGAGCTAAAAGCTACTGATAGCCCCAAATTCCATGAATTGCTTCAGACCTTTTTTGAAACCCATTCAAGTTAGTAGAAGCAGAGTTTAACTATGTGCTGTGTAAAATAAATCAATAAATATTTTTTTTCTATCCTGATTTGTCCAGTCCAATCATATTCAGCTTGTCTGTGCCACAAATTATTTCACACACCTTTATTGCTCATCTGCTTCCTGGACTGAAAAGCCCCAGGTGTTACAACTTTTCATCATAGAATAGCTCCTTCAGCCCCTGGATCATCTTAAGCTATTTTCACACGGTGTGTGATGGCATGGTATGGGAAGGATTTCTTCTATGCCCTGTCTTCTGTGCTTCCCAGAGAAACAAGGTGGCCGGTCCTGCTTTGTCTGAACCAGAGCTGTTTGAGGCAGCTGATCTTACAGCTCATCATGAATCCTTTTCACAAAGCCCAACCTGTTTTTCCGCACACCATTTCTTCAGGAGGCCCACAGAGCCTTTATGGCACTCTGAACGTGCCACAGAATCACTTCACCCCCTCATAGCTTCACCTCCTCAGTATCTCAGATAAGTGTGGCACCTACATGCCCATACTCATGCTGCTGCCATGGTAATAAAATAGATTAACATCTTATTCTTCCCTTGTATTTTCAGGTGCAATAAGAAATGCTTAAAGAAGCACTCTTTGAGCAAATTTGAGCCTGTAATGATAGACATTTTTACGCTGTCCTTGCGCTACCTCATTTTGAAGCCCAAGAAAGCTTACTTTTTCATGATTTGGGAGTTCATAGCTCTGAAGGTATCTTTTTCTTTAAGACAGGCTGGGCAGGAAACTGCATAAGCAAAGAAGTGGGGAGTTCCAACTGAGTAGCCAATTAGTGGTGAGTATTCATAGTCAGGGTAGGTGTTGCCTGAGTTGGAGGCAAATATAGACTGAAGATGATGGCAATATAAGCTGCATATTTCAATAACTATTTGGATGGCATCTTTGTGTGTGTCTGGAGATGGGACAATTTCTTTGTAAATGGACAACAGAAAAAAGCAGTGGCTGATAACACCCTTTTTATATCTTTTAGAGAGTGGTTTTTGATGTATGCTATGCGATTTTTGTGCATTTTTTCTGTACATGTGCATGTCTGGCAAATTTCATGACCTTTTTACAAAAAAGGTTGAAGATAGGGAACGTTGAATAATGCTGAATAAGAGAACCCAAAGGATAAAAGAAAAGAGGCAGGCAATGTTGTACAAGTTACCACTGCTGAATAAAAAAAAGTTTCTGATTACTTCATTTTTAGAAGCAGTAAGAAAGAAGGACTCTTTATAAGCAAGATAATCAATTCATCTTAACTCTCTGTTTTTTCCCTCCCAAAAGGGCTTAAGGCCAAAGAGGTGGAAAGCAATATAGCACGACAACAGAAAAAAAGCTGAACACTAACAGTCTGTGGCAAAAAAGAAAAGCACTGGAAAAATTATTTGAACTATGTAGTTGCGCAGGAAAACTACTGCTGCGTCTCAAACTAAACTGACCACTCATCGGTCACCAAATGGAAAGGACAGGGAAGGATACATCTTCACGAGGAAAGACTGAAAGCAAACTGCTGAAGTCAATTCTCCTTAAAGCACTCTAAATCTGTATGAAATATTTTCTTTGCCTGTCCTTTACCTCATTAGTGCCAATAAAAAACGTCCTCTTCCTGACCCTTTAGAAATACACAGGATCATAAGAGGCAGATAAGAACAGAGAAGAATAGCTGGCACAGCATCTTTCCTTGCCAAGGGAAAAAAAAAATGGAGGTTGGGGACTGGAGGATAAAAGAACTCTAATTAAAGTGATCCATTCATCATGTCTCCTAGTTCCGTTACAAAACTCCATTTTTCAGAGGTTTATATCCCAGCCATAAAGATCCAGGCTGCAACTTGGCACACAAGGTCTCAGCCTGGGAGTACAGATTCATTCTTTCAACTGAAGAGGAAATAAGAATTAGGATTCCTTGCTCTATTTTATTTATTTTATTTTCTGCTTCACTATCCCATATATGGTCTCAAGCCAGTGATATTTAATCTTATAGTATGAATACTTACTTATTCAATAATAATGAGCCATCTATTTTAACAAGCTTAAGATGGCATATATAATAACCATAATATTGAAATTCTATTTTCTAAATATAGTCAACAAGAATTACCAGGAAGTCAAACGATTTCAAATAAATTGCATCTACATCTATTCACAACAACAACTGTCCATCCACAACTTGGCACACTATGGAAAAAATAACCAAACATGGTGCTTTTGAACGCTTTCCAGTCCACAAAGCGCCTCTTCATGAAGGAAGCGGAGAAGAGTGTTATTAACATGGTACCCTTCCTGAAGGGAGGGTGTGCTTTTGGGAGGCAGGTCCTTTTTCTTACTGAGAATGCTTTTAGAAACACTACAAATGGCTGTGGATTTTGGCTATCTCAAGTATTCCTGAAAACAGGGCTGTGCTATGTGGCCTAAAGACATGCAGAAGGCATGTCCATCTGAACAGTGGAGGTTGCACAAAAGTGTTAGACAGTTTCTGTCACAGTTCTTCCTACCACCCTCTAATGAGCTCTTAGAGCAGGCCGCTTACTCCATGAGCACCCACAACACCACAGGGGTGCACGGATCCTGTGCCCATAGGGAACCCCCGAAGGAGTTACAAGAGCACCATTTGCATCTGCCTGATACACTGCCATCTTTACATCTGTCTAGGCAATGTCTGGCACACATGTATATAAATGGGTAAAGTTAGAACTCAATATTAATTTCATATATTTATTTTAGTATTCACTTTTCTGCATCTAAAGATACCAAGTCCTGAAGAACCATTATGATCCTGTAATTAATATAAACAAATAAATAATAAACCAAATCTAACAGTAACAGCTAACTAGATACCAGTGTGATCAAATCAGTATTAAACGTATCAGCCATTAAATATAAAATTCAGGAGAAAACAAACAGAAACTTACCCATTAGTCCTTAAACCACAAGGCTAAGCAGTATTTTTTTATCGAACAAGAAAGGCAAGGCAAGACTTAAGACTTAATTGTTTGAAAGTTTGAAAGATATTTTGTTTAAGAATTCCATCTGATCCCCTGGCCTTTGACAACACTGTTGTGGAGCCCTGTTACAACAGTAAATATGAGAAGTGGAATCACCTGCTGTTTGGGTCTCTTATGCTACCTAAGCACAGCAGGCGAAGGAAGGGTGTGAGGATGAGGTTTCAGTCATAACAGGGTGAATTTCCTGGCTCATGTCACCACCTTCCCATTACTTAAAAGATAATTTTTCTGGTCTGTGACTACAGGAACACGGCTCAAATCACCTGGCATTTCATACGACTGAAAGCTCTAGCATAAATTTTCCTTTACGAGAGCAAAGATTTGACAAGTTTGACAGCTGAGCTCACGTATTACCAACTTCCTTTAGGAGTGGGAGGAATGTGCAAAAATAGCCATTCCTTTCATAGACCACAGAAGAGCGCATTTGAAAGCTGCATTCCCTGAATAACATATTTCATAAACCCACATGAAAGGGTAGTTTTTCATATAGAAACACACAAGGTATAAGAATGCAGCTCCTTCTGCTACCACTAGTAGCTGCATATTAACTTACTACTTCAAAGTTTTAATCCAGATTCAATCCACCTTCAGGGAAAAGAAAAGTCAACAAAATGACTAGCTGTTTTCCTTCCACATTATCTAAACCAAAGGTGCATTTTCCGAGTTAGAGGATTTAGAAGGAAAAATTCCGTGTCATTTTGCTGATTCCAAGTTTAAATCATAGTTGCCTAAACCTCAGTCATTCATGAACTACCTTCATGGTTCTTAATATAACCTGAACTATTATTTATTGTTTAATGTTTAAATCAACTTACTTTGCATGTGTCTGTATGTATGTGTGTTTTATTTAAACTTATTTAATATAAAAATGTCTGTCCATGTACCACATAAAAGCTGGTAGCATGTGTACCGTGATTTCAACAATGTGTAAACCTATCCACTTGAAACCACTGTCCCTTTACAAACTAGCAGTTGACACTTTCCAAGGACAGAGGCAGGAAATTGCCATGGTCATTTTACTGTGCTCACCAAAGAAGAATGCTAGACCAGGCTAAGTGCAGAAGCTGCAACTTATTTGGTTCTTGCATCCTAAAAGGACACTTTGGCCACACAGGTGTGCAGCTAGTGAACCTCCCCAGTGATCCCTATGCAACCTAAGATCCTGTGTGCACTCTCCCACTTTTACTGATGACTCAGAACTTCCATGGCTGATCTCCTAGCTATGTCCCTACCTGGCCAGGGAAAGTCTGTCATTGTTGTCCATGTCCTAGTAACCTAACATTTAATATTGTAATCTGCTACATGAAGACATGTTAAAACTCCGCCCTCCGTGCGCACCTGCTTCCGTCATACAGAGGGTGCGTCCAGACACCTTAATACTGTGCAGCGGAATGCGCAGTCATGGTGGGGGCATCACACACCATGATCGAGGGATTGTAGTGGAGATGCATTATCCCATTGTAACTGTGAAATTACGTTAATGCAGGTAAGAAAACATTTGCTGTGCAGTATAAGGTAAATTTGAATCTTTCTTGCTAGCCTTGGAGGGATGGTGAGAAGAGACAACAAGAGCAGGAAGGGCAGCTGAAGTATGATTAGCTGCCTCATCCTACATGATGGTGCCTCCCCCCCCCCCAACTCAATTCTCACAGCTTCCAATGAGGAAACTACAGAAACTGCTTTTAGTCCGGACGGCGGGCTGTCACATTGTAGCAGGTAAGCTGTGATTTTTCCTATAACTGCAGGAAGGGGCCAGGATGAGCAATACTGCACAGTGTCGTCCCTTCAATTGATGGTCATGTGACCAATCACATGACTACCAGGTCTGCACCTGCTGCAAAGCTTTCATTGATGCCTGGAGGCACCCTATCCACACTGACTGCAAATTAACAAAATTATCTGAGCACATGAGGAAAAGGCCTTAATATATTTTTTTTACTCAAACTTTCCATGTGTGGATGATTGAATTGCTTACTCCATTTTTAATCTCTTTCTTAGTACTGTTTTAAACAAATATTGTTGCATTCTTGTTTTTGTTCTGATTTGAAGTTCCCTTAGAAATATTAAAAGTTGGCACACATTTCAGAAGAACCAAGCACGGTCATCCTTCTTAACAAGTTTTTTTGGATAATTGAGGCTAATGGAGAATGTTTTTCAATTCCTTGCAAAGAAGCAGATAGTTAAGATGGAGTGAGGCAGGCTGTAAGAAGGGATCTTGACAGTTCTGCATGCAATTGCTTCAAACTACTATTCCTGTTCAAATAGGTGGGTCTAAAATGTTCAACTTTCCTGGAACACACTCAAATTTAATGCGTGTACTTAAATGAGTTTTGGTTTTGTGTAATAATATTTTCTGTTTCACAACAATGATAAAGTTACATCATTTCACCAATAACTTTCCCTGATGAAATTTGCTTTCAGGTACCTGAATCCTTCTTGATTAGTATCAGTGAGAAGGCAGGTCCCTCCATTATGGCATGGATTCTGAATGCAGGCATGAATGGGTGTGCTGCAGTCTTGACCCTAAGAAAGGAAGAAAGAAAGAAAGAAAGAAAGAAAGAAAGAAAGAAAGAAAGAAAGAAAGAAAGAAAGAAAGAAAGAAAGAAAATATAAGTTCATGAACGTTTCTCCAGTTTTGTTATTATTTTTACAGACGATTTATAGACTCAAATTTATTTTGCTTATTCAGTGGCCCAAAGGATACAGCTTTCAGAATCAGATCACATATCTTGTATTGTACCCTCACACAATGTAAAGTCATGCGGAGAAAAAAATAACAGCAATATCCCATGTTGTTATTGGTATTATGTTGAGCTCTGTGGCTCCTATATGTTATTCCACTTGTAAAGTGTTAAGCATAAATATTAATAAATGATTAATTACAGCAAACACCACATTCATAATTTAATCAGCATTCCAGAGAAGCTGCAGATAAAAAAGATGCAGGAAGTAAGATTATTTCAAAAGATTATTTACAACCAATTTTTTTTCTGTTGCAAGCACAAAACTATTGTTTTCACCTAACAGAATTTCCTAACAATAAGTATCTCTGGAAAGTTATTTTGCTTTGTGGCTATATTTCCATGCTAGTAGAATAAACGCTGCCTCATTTACTGTCTTCCTATATATATTTAGTAATTTAGTAAACTGTTTTACAAATTAATGCTCACACTCAGGGTGATCTCTAAAAACTTTTTTAAAAACAAATTGAATTGATAAATGAGAAATATAGTGTGGTCCTTCTGTTGTTGTTTTTAATAACCATTTTGTATATATTTACACAAAACAGTGAGCCAGTGTATTTTGCAAACAGTCTTTTCAGGGTTGCATTTTGTCTGCAGAGTAAACTTCCAGGTTCCACAGATCTGTACACTAATGTGGATCTATGAGACCATGGGCCATACTGGTCCACTTTGTCTATATTATACAGAGAATGATCCAGATTAAGGAAGCTGTAATGTGGGTCACTGGTAGACCCATTTAATTGGACCTACAAGCAGTCCAGCACAGTCCTGATCTGAAACACAGGGGGGGGGATGTAGATAGCATGCCTCTTGTGTTTGGGACTAATGAGGGGCACCTTTCAGCAGTTTGTCATAGCATGCCATCAGAAAACACGCCCCAGAGACCCTGAGGCTAGGAACCTTTATGTGACCTTCAAGGCTACAATGTGGACTGAGCCATATCAGCCTTAATGGTGTGGACTGCGCCCATTCCTTCGGATAAGTAAGCTGGGCTATTCCAGGCCCACTGATCCCAGCCAAGCTAGGGTAGGTGCAGAAAGACTCTATGTCCTCACATACTAAAATATGGAGTAAGGCTGAAATCCTATGTATTAATTAGAAGTTCAGAAAACGAAGTAGTACTCTTCTTTCAGACAGAATGGTATGTGGAAAAGGCAACTAAAATATCATCAGTGGCCACCCATTTTTATTTATAGCATTCTATTATGAGGATTGCTAACAGCAAAACACACATGTTTGCAACAATCCGGAGAGGTTAAAATAAAAATAATTATTTAGATTTGCTAATAACTCAAGGCAATGATTTTTTTTTAAAAAAATCAATTAATCTTATGTGAGAGTGAGGGGTACAATATTTAAACAGGATTAATTTAAGAGCTGAATGTGGGAGTTCCAGATTCAGATACAACACACATCTGATTATGAGGGGATGAAGGGGAATGACTTGCACCATTCCCAGAGATATCTGACTACTGTTAAAGTGGGTATTGTGGGTTAAAGGTGCCTTTGAGTTAAATAGAACAGAACCGGATTTTATTTTTGGCCTTAAGCAGTCAGTTATCAATTATTTTCTGCAAAAAAATCTGGCCATTATCTTGGAGGAAGCACTTCCAAAAAACAGCATGCACATTACATAAATAGCTTTAGGTATTTTGGAGCAGTTGAGGCAGCCTATCACTGAAGAAGCAATTATGTTCAAGAAAATTATTGGGTTTTGCCTTGTAAAAGAAATAAACTAATTTAGCTGTTAATTAATTGTCTTGTGCAAAAACAAACAAATATTTTTTTCCTGTATAAGAGAAGCAGAATCCCCTGCAGTGGTACATTAACACGTACCGAGTTACACTGGGTTTGTGAAGAGTTTAAAGGTTACTGCAATGTTAGCTTGTATAAATATTTCCCAGGATAAAGAATGTATAAAGTTGTATAAGAACCAAGGTATTTCCTGTAGCATTTAATGCACTTAAACTGGAAACAAATTCTTATCAAGGTTCCTTTTTTTTTAAAGGACTGCTTATTGTTTTCAGTGTCCTCTAGATGGAAGACAGAAGACAGTGATGTGATGATTTTTTTAAAAAAAGCTCTGCTCAAATCCGTGTGACTACAATGGAAAAATTATGTCAGCAGAATTGTCTCCTAAGAATAAATATCACCATTTCCCATCAGGAAATAATTTGTAGCAGACAGCATTCCCTCAGATGCCACTTTTTCAGTCTATCTGAGAATCCTTCAGTCCTGCATGAAAAAAATAATCTCAAGTGGTGATACAAAAGTAGCTAGAAGTAGCTGGCTTGGATAGATACTTTGTATTGGTTCTCCAAGTTGGTCATGTTTTCCACACGAAATCTTACTCATTTGTTATATTCATTTTCTTAAACGTGCTCAAAGTTGTTAACGTGTCTGCTGACTCCTTTCTACTGCAACTTGTTGGTTCTATTCACAGTCAAATTATGCATTTAGGTGATTTGGCTTTGCTCTTCCGAGCAACAATTTTGGACATGAACAAAGAAGGCACATGTTTGAAATAAATATTTACCTATTGGATGATATTACTTGTGAGGGTGCATTCTTGCCCATTTCCGCAGAAGCAAAAGCTACTAGAGCAGGGGTTGCATTCCAGGGCAAAACGACCCTTTCCATATCTCCCTCAAGAAGTTAAAACAGTACAGTGCACAGGGACAATTTACGTAGCCACCATGAACTGTCCACCAGCGCAGCATGCTCCACAAGCAGGCTTTTGATTGGCTTCTCAGCTTCCCGCCTCTTAACTATATATGGCTCTTGTTATAGCACTATTGTGACGGTTTCAGGGTACAGGCTGCAAACTGTTTTGCTTTCTGGCTTTGCAGGCTCCTTGCAAGCTGCAATGGCCAGCCTTGATGCAAACAGCTTGTTGTAAGACCTAGGCAGAGGCTGCAAAAAGGGCGGGAAATCCTGTGCGGGCCCTGCTGCAATGACTGGTTGCAGCTGCTTTTTGGAGGGAAAAGCTGTCCGGGGATCTGAGTGCTGGAGGGGCTAGAGTAGGAGTTCCCTCCAATCAGGAGTTTCCAGCAGCATTTTATTTCAGCGGTTTTCCCCAGGAGGTTACAGCCAATCAGGGTCAGGGAGATGTGTATAGATGAACAGAGAAGACAGCAGACTGGGTCTTCATGCTGGTACAAGAGCTGAAAGGAGAAGAGAGCTGAATCCTGAGGGAGCTGGAACCAGTAGCTGACCAGGGGCCTTTTGGCTGGAAGATCTTGAAGGAAGACTTCAATAGCAACTGACCAGGCTGGATGATCGGACAAGCAAGGACGGACTGGGCCTTGTGATCATCTGGAGCCACGTTCTGGTACACTGGCTTGGCTTGAGCTGTAGCAGAGCAAGCCAGAGGGGGAGGAATGTGGAGAGGTTTGTCTTTTAAAAGGGGAACTATTTTCCTTTAGAGAAAGGGGTAGCTCCTAGCCTTAAGAGACTTACTGAGTTAAACCTGAGTTAAACCAACAAATACCTGAACCTTATTTTCCTTTTAGTATTGCTTGTGTATAATAATAAACTTGTTTTGGTTTACTGTTGAAACGCTTGCTACCAGTGTTTTGTGTCCACACTGTAGTATTCACTTGGCCATTGCACGAACTCAGCATCCTAACAGGGCCAAGCTTCTCCTAGAGAGGGCAGGCACTAACTGGATCGCTGGGCATCGTGACAACTATCCATGTAGTAAGCCTGTTCTATCTGGTTTTCCCCTGGTTCACCAAATACGGGCATCCAGAGTACTTTTCCATTGAGCAGATGTATTATGTACAACAGGCATAAAAAGCCTGGACATGTTTCAATAAAGCTTGCTGTTCTATCCTCTTCACAATCATCCATGCGTCCGTGCAGTTACAACAATTACTGAATTAAATTTGGATATAAATAAACAAACAAGATTATATAATTTGATAGGTGCAGCTCAAAAAAATATTGGTGAAAAACTGGAAATATGCTGACAATCTAACAATAAGGGAGTGGCAAAATAAATCATGGAAAATTATGGTAAATGAATTTATTACATGTAAACAGCGTCAAATGGAAGATAACAACACTAATCAACATTTTTGCCAAATATGGGAACCATGTATAGAAAGACTGTTAGCGCAAACAAATACATGTATCCCAGAAAAGAGTTTTCTATTAATGTGGCTGTATGTCTAGATAATAGCCACAATTAAGTCAACTGAATTGGTCTATCACAGGGGACGGGATGTATTGGTACATTTTGTGTTTTTTATTGTTGTTTTTACTTTTGGCATGTATATATGTACGTAACTAAAATATGTTACTGTCTAATAAATATTTGAAATTAAAATAGATAAATACAATTATGCATTTAGGTTTCACACTGAAAAACTCAAGACTACTCAAGTAGCATAATTGACTGGAAAACTGGAAAAATTGGGAAATTTCTATTCTGAATGGTACCCTAAGTTCTCATTGTGGGTTATATATAATTACAACTTAATTAAAACCAGCTACTATGGTAATTTTCACTCTGCCAAATCACTGGCACTTACCTGCTGCTGATCTGCATCAGTGGGTCCAGAACAGCCTGCCCACTGATTCAGAAGGTGGCAAGGCATGGTCTGGATTAGTGCTGCTAGCTGATTCAGATCAACCCATGATACTGATGCAAAGTTCACGCAAAAGGATGGGGATGCATGAAATGAGAAATTGTACTTACGTGAAGGTTCATTTTCGACGGGGTCACGAAGTTGGCATACATAGGTTAATCTCCTCCTCCTGTCTCATCTTAGACCGAGAGGGTGGAGCTTTTCTCTGCCTTACTTAACCCCTCCCCTGCGTCGTAGCCCCCAGTTCATCTCGAGGAAAACTATCCCCGATGTTCATAGGCATGTCAGTACCCCACCGGCAAAATAATGCTCCTAGGGTGGGGGCCAACTTCGTGACCCCGTCGAAAATGAACCTTCAGGTAAGTACAATTTCTCATTTTCCGACGGGGTCCCTGAAGTTGGCATACATAGGGACGTACCAAAGCAACCTGTCCCTCGGGTGGGAGCATATCACTTAAAACGTACTAGTATGTAGCTAGATACCTGACTACAGAGCATGTTGCAGTACTCTCCTTCCGAATGCAGCGTCAGCTGACTGTATTTGGTCCAACTTGTAATGCTTAGTAAAGGTAGAAGGCGTGCTCCAAACAGCCGCATTACATATCTCCTGTATAGAGGCATCTCTAGCAAACGCGGCCGAGGTGGCTGCACTTCGGGTAGAATGGGCCCATACCTTCCCAGGCACCTTCACGTTCTTTGCCTGATAGGCTTGCAATATGCAAGATTTAATCCAGGCAGATAAAACTCTAGAAGAAGCCTTTGTGCCTAGCGTGGCTGGATGAAATGAAACAAATAGGGACAAGGTCTTGCGAATGCCCTTGGTTCTGTCCAAGTAAACTTTTAATGCCCTTCAAACATCAAGTGTGTGCATGTCCTTCTCGAAGGGATGACTTGGCTTTGGACATAAGGAAGGTAAGTGAATTTCCTGACCTCTGTGGAAGGGCGAATTCACCTTGGGTGTATATGCCGGATCTAGTTGTAAAATCACTGAGTCTGGAGTAAATCTACAGAGCGGTTCCTGAATAGATAGCGCTGCTAAGTCTGAGACTCTCCTCGCTGAGGTCATAGCTACTAGAAAAAGGACCTTAAAGGACATCAATTTTAATGATATTTTGGTAAGTGGCTCAAAGGGGGGCTTCTTCAATGCTGATAAGACTAAATGAAGTTCCCAACTCGGGTATCTGTGGACTACTGCAGGTGCACCTGTTTTAACTCCCTTCAGAAACTTTTTAATGTATCTGTTTTCTGAAAACTTTATAACTGGAAAAAACTCCAACACAGCTTGTATCGCAAATACCTGCCTCTGTAGAGTATTAGCGCTCAGTCCCTTCACTAGACCGGCATTAAGGAAGGCCAGAATATTCTTAACCGAAGGATTGACAGGGTCTATCCCTTTAACCAAGGCCCAGGTAAAAAACTTCCGCCACGTAGTGTTATATATTCTGTTCGTGGAAGCTCTCCTGGATCTTAACATGACCTCTATAACTGATTCTTCAAAACCCAAGGCCTGGAGACGCCTCCTTTGAGTCTCCAGGCCATCAGAGCAAGCCAGGCTGGGTCTGGGTGTTGGACTGACCCTTGAGTCAGTAAATCGTGTCTGAGCGGCAGAGTCACCGGCTGATCTGTCAACATTTGCAGGATCTGTGGAAACCATGGGCGCCCTGGCCATAATGGTGCGATTAGGACTACTGTGGCCTTCCGCGCCTGAACCCGTCTGAGAAATCTGGGGAGAAGAGGAAGCGGCGGGAAAGCGTAGAGTAACCCTTTTGGCCACGGGGCTGACAATGCATCTGTGTGTACTGCTGCCGGATCTCTGAACTGAGTCATGAACCGTGGAAGTAGATGATTGTCCGAGGAGGTGAAGAGGTCGATGACTGGTAGTCCCCATTTGCGTATCAGCGAATCGAATACCTCTTGATTCAGCCTCCACTCGAACTGTGACAACCTTGCTCTGCTCAGCGAATCCGCAACGGTATTGGTGGATCCCTGCACATGAATAGCAGACACAGAGGCTAAGTTCCGTTCTGCCCACTCAAAGATTACATAAGACAGCTCCATTAAAGCTCTAGATCTGGTTCCCCCTTGCCTGTTAATATGAGCCTTAGCCGTCATATTATCTGTGGCTACTAGGACGTGTTTGTTAGCCAAAAGATGTTCAAATTTCCTGAATGCCAAAAATATTGCTTTTAGTTCTAGCCAATTAATCTGGTGTCTGAGATCCACGGGGCCCCATCTACCTTGGGCTGTGCGTCCTTCACAGTGGGCACCCCAACCAATTAAACTGGCATCACAGGTAACGAGAACCCGAGAGGGTTCTCCAATAAGTACTCCTCTGTCTAAGTTCCTTTTATCATTCCACCAGGCAAAGGACTTGCGGACCTGTAATGGCAGAACAACCCTCAGGGGAGTTGACTTTGAAATATGATAAGCCCAGGGCAACAAGAACCACTGCAGAGGTCTAGAGTGTGCTCTTGCCCAGGGTGTAATCTGGAAAAATGAGACCATCTTTCCAAGAAGTGATGCCAAATGTAACACACGAGGACGTGTGGTTGTTCTGATCTTGGCTAAATCCTGAAGAAAGGAATGTATCCTTTCTTTAGATGGTGCAACCGTGTTTTTGCGTGTATCAAACAGGACCCCTAGATGGTTAATAGTCTGCGATGGGGTAAGAGAACTCTTCTCTGTATTGATAACAAAACCGTGGCCCTGGAGCACCTCCAAGGTGTCCTGCAGTGCACGAGATGCCCTGGCGGGGGATCTTGCTATAATGATCAAGTCGTCCAGGTACGCATAAATAGCCACGCCCTTGATTCTTAACATTTGTACTAAGGGTAACAAAATCTTCATGAACACTCGGGGCGCGGCCGAAAGGCCGAAGGGAAGCGCCCTATACTGATAGTGGCACCCCGCTACCTGGAATCTAAGGTACTTCCTGTGCGAGGGTAGTATGGCTATGTAGTGGTAAGCGTCTTTTAAATCCACACTGAGTAGCCATTCCCCTGCATGTACAGCGTTTCGGATAGACGACAAAGACTCCATCTTGAACTTTGCTGGCTTAATGAATTTATTCAGGAACTTTAAGTCTAATATTGCCCTGCAGGACCCATCTTTCCTGGGTACCAGGAACAGGTTAGAATAAACCCCCACGTTTCTCTGGTCTCATGGAACTGGCTCAATCGCTGCTATATCCAACAACTCCTTAACCTCGGCCAACAGGGCCCTCTTCTTCTCTGCATGTGCGGGAACCTTAGTAACCACTATCCTGTTTCTTGGAGTATCAGAAAACTCTAACGCGTAACCATTTGTAACCACTGAAATTGCCCAGACATCAGGAACATCTTTCTTCCAGGCATCCTGGAACAACTGTAGCCTACCACCAACAGGAGGCGGCCTTCTGCGACAGTCAGGAAGAGTAGTGCGACTGTTTTGCCCCTCGAAAGGAACGTTGGAAGGAACCTCTTGGGCGTTGCGCTTGCGAGGAAGAGGGCGCAGGCTGGGGATAATTCCTTTGATACGACCCCGCCCATGATGTCTGCGACCTATCCCTCTGCTTGTACGCTGTACACTGGCCAGTGGAGGACTGGCGCGAATAAGACCTTCTATAATAGGACCTACAGTCCTTTCCCTTTGTAGATCCCTGCAAAACCGGTGTAGTAGGTAAGACCATCTTCTTACTTTTAGATTCTATAAGAAATTCCTTCAAAACTTCATCTCCAAATAACTGCCCGCCTCTGAAGGGCAATGAGACTACTCGCATCTTAGATGCATAATCTATGTTCCAGTGACGTAACCATAACACTCTTCTTGCAGCTGTAGATGTTGCTAGTGCTTTTGATGTGAGTTGCAAGGTATCCAAGGAAGCATCTGCACAGAAAGCCAATGCGTGTCTAATTTCCTTCATAATAACCTTGGAGTCCTTAGACAACGTGGGATCAGCAAGAACGTGGTCAGACCATTTCAGCGCTCCCCTGGCAAATAACAAAATGCTTGAAGAGGCCCTTGCTGCTAGAGAGGATGCCTCAAAATTTCTCTTCAAAAGCTTCTCCTGCTTCCTCTCCACCCCATCCCTGAGATTAGTGAGCCCCTGCTGGGGAAACACGTGGTTGGATACGAGTGCCAAGACAGGTTGATCAATTGTAGGCACCTCCCACATCTGTTCAGGGGGTTCGGTTGTAAACATCTTGACCAAGTATGGAGAGATCCGCTTAGAGGAGCAGAGAGATTCCCAATCCTTCTTCACTAGCTTCTGAAAAGCTGCAGGACATGGCAGGGATTGGTGCTCTACAGGCGGTGGAAGCATTAGATTTTGCGCCTCTGTCAGTTCTTTCTCCTTGTCCATCTTTTTACCAACCTCGAGATTGAGGTCTACAACTAGATTGTCTATGAGTCGGGTATACTCATTTGAATCAAAAAGCTTATGACCCGGAGTCCCTCCAGTATCTCTATCAGGGTCATCCGACTCGTCCTGCGAATCCTGCGAATCGAATTCCAGATCCTCCGCTACCTCTGGATGAATCTTTCCAAAGGCTCTAGCCAACTCAGCTTGGGCCCGCCTAGTCAGAGGTTGCACATCATGCGATTCCACAGACGCCTGTTCTGATACATCAGACATAGGTGAAGGAGACCTTCCCTTATGGGTAGATCGAGTCGCTTCCTTTAACTTTCTGTCATCTCGTGAATGGGAATGCGCACGAGAAGTAGAATCGTCCTTCCTAGCCTTCTTAGAGGTAGATGGAACTGCTGACTCTGAATCACTAGGTCTTTTAACGGGCAGTCTCTTGTCCAACTCAGTTTGCAGGAATGATAGAAGCACCTTTTGCAATTCCGCCTGCTGAGTTTGTGAGTCTTCCTTTGACTTAGAAGTTGAAGTCTTCGTCTTTGTTTCAGACTTAGACCTAGCCCTGGTGGCCTTATCTGAATGCTTGATCCCTTGTACACGCTTGACCGTGGATGACTGAGTCTTAGACGAATCCTTTCCTTCAGGAAGAGACTGCATGTCTACTGTGTCTGTTTCTTGAGTAGACATGATCCTATCTCTGGAACCTGTTAAGAATAGGCAGAAATAAGCATAACGTTCCAATACAAAGAACTTGTCATCAGCTTCAGCTATCAACAGGATCACTTAGTTCTGATCCTGTTATGCATTTACCAACTGCAATACTGGATGATCTACCGCACCAAACTACAAGTCCCAGAATGCCTTGCGAATTTGTAGGCAGAAAGCGGCAAAGGGCTGGAACCCTTCTAAAGCCGCTGCCACAGCTGGCGTGGCCCCCCCGCGGGGCTGAATAACGGCCCGCGGCGATTCTACCCGCGCCCGGCCTAACGCGGCCGAGGATGCAGCCAGCACGGCGCGGCCTTGGCCTCCCGGCTACCGCCTCTCGCGGCCGCCTGGCCAACTCCTCCCGCCTCCACCGAGGCGCCCGTTATTGGCTCGCGGTGGTTTTCCCGCGCCCGGCCAAACGCGGCCAAGGATGCAGCTAGCACTGGCGCGGCCTTGGCCTCCCGGCTACAGCCTCTCGCGGCCACCTGGCCAAATCCTCCTGCCTTCACTGAGGCGCCTGGAGCGGCGTTTTGCCGCGGAAACGGCCTCCTCTGCCCTGTCGCCCATGCAACTCCAAAAGGGGGGGGTTCTCCTTCCCTCTCCTTTACCCCTGTGCTGGCATTAGCCGCCGTTTAGGCAGCAGCGGGCGCGGTACAGGCAGCCACAGGTCCTTGGGACTCCTCCATAGACCCCCAGCCGGCATGAACCGCTAGTAATAGTGGCAGCGGGTGGGCTCGGCGCGTTGGCATTCTCCTTTCCAGTGACCACCAGCCTTCCAAGCGCTACCAGCGCTTACCAATATAATGAAAGCTCCTCTTCTTAAAGGTGCAGGCAAGCTGCAAGCAGCGTGGCCTGAACGAGAGTCCTCTCTCGTCTTCTTTTATCGAGACGCAGTTCTCTAACTGTAGTAACGATCAGGATGAGGCTAGACCGAGAGATGAACTGGAGGCTATGACGCAGGGGAGGGGTTAAGTAAGGCAGCGAAAAGCTCCACCCTCTCGGTCTAAGATGAGGCAGGAGGAGGAGATTAACCTATGTATGCCAACTTCAGGGACCCCGTCGGAAAAGGGCCATTTCAGTGATAGCCCCCTGTCGCTTCTCTGAAATGTGTTGTGCAGTTTCCTTGCATACTTTTAGACATTTGGTAAAGATGTGCCTCCTTACTCAAGCCTTTGTTTAAACTGAACAGTTTATCCTTCTTGCCACTTTAATGTTAACATTATTTTAAAAATATTACATCTTGTTTTGTATTGGGTTTTAATTCTTGTAACTTGCCCTGTGACTCTGAAGTAGACAGCAGCATATAAATGTAAATAAATAAATGGTCAGATGACACAGTAAAATGTTTTCATTACTCAAATGATGTTTCCATCTGTGAAGAACATCATGATTGGTTTTGTTCATCTGCTTGATCTGCCCTGCAGAGGTGGAGGCAGAGACAACTTCTTTTATCATGTGATAGACATTGGTTATTTTGCTGTATAGTTCCATCCTCCCATCCACCAATCTCAATGAGGAGCAACAGAAGCAGCTGAGAGGTCGTTGTTGTTGTTAGCCTTAGAATCCTCTTGGTCTACTTGGATCAGACTGGAAGTCAATCATTCAAGTAACTGAATGACTCAATCAAAAATGAAGTGTTTGCCAGCCACTCTGCTCACATGTGTCCAAAAATTCTGACCTTCGCTTGTACATTCCACTGTACCGCACATCCAATCCTTCCATAGAAGTACATAGAAAGCACTCAGAGTGCTGGTTTTTCACGTTTTTGATCCTTCATTGCAAGATTCCATCACAAAATGGAAGAAAAACAGCACAGAAAAATAATGCTATGTTCAAAATGTTCCGGTGCCACTTTGGAGTTGGATTTTGGGTTTTTTTGGGTGGATACATCTGATCATATTCTAAGATACCTAAGCCTCATTTTTAAACCTCAGCCTTACAGGTGTGTGTGACATCAATGTGCCACAGCCTTTATCACCTCGGAGAAAAAGCTGGATATAACATTCAATATCTCAATACTTTGACTTGGGAAATCTCCAAAAGGTTAAAGTGCAATCCGCCATATGAAATACACTTGCAAACATGTAAAAGATCTATATTTTTCTGGTTAGCATTTAAACATGACTTTAGATATTCATGGAAGTTACAAATTATATGCAAATATCAAATGTCTGGATTCTGTTTTCTGTTGTAGCGACATTCACAAATATACTGAGGATTGCTTGCTCCTTTTGAATATAAAGAATCAATTTTCTTGAGAAAGGAATTCAGGAACAAAATATGGAACTTTAAGAAACAGAAGGAGCTGAATAGTCTCTCTCTCTCACTGTGTGTGTGTGAGAAAGCCAAATCTTGCTTTCATTTTGGCTTATTAGAATAAACACACATAAAAACCTAAAAAAACAGTTAAGACTTAAGACTTAATATTTTGTTTATTCAGATCGGAGGGCAAAAAGAAAGAATGAAATAAATCAACTGCTTTTAACTATACCTTACGTTTAGCATTGATGTCCAATGCCCAATAAAATATCTACTCTCTTTGTAACCGCATATTTATTATTTGAAAGTTGAAATGAAGTATGGAATGTGTTTGTGTCACACATACTGCAAATGTAAAAATAAAAAAAAATTCTGCACATCTTCTTTGGTAATATATACATATATTCTAGAGGCCAACAATCTCATTTTTTAAATTCCCTTCTCCAGGCCTCGTAAAACTGTTGTTATCATCAAGAAGAGGCACCATATGCTTAAGCTACAAACCAGTATTTATTCTTCATGGGAGGTTTGGATTTTTGATTACTTAATTACAAATAAAGTGTGTAGAGAGAAAAGTGTACTGCTACAATCATAGTCTATGAGGCAGAAGCCATTGCATCATGAATCCTTAATACGTATTAAGGGTCTATGTAGTACACATTCTGAGCTTTTGTATTCACATGCTAATGTGAATCAAGGAAGCCCTGCCTTCCATAATATATTAAGAAAGCCCTTAATCTGGATTTCAAGTAGTACTGTTTAATTAGTACTACCTGAGGAACCAGCAGCCCTGATCCAGAACACAGGAGACACACCTGTGTGTTCTGGGAATATTGAAGGGTGGTCTACTGTGTTGCAGCATAGCAACACTCCCCAAAGCACCTCTACAGGCCTCAAGACTAGAAACCTTTGTTCCCACCCTTCAGATGCATGGGGGTGTAGCTTCAAAGCTTGTGTGAGCTTGCGTGGTGTGGATGATCTGGACAAGTACTGTCAATACACTCATGCCACCCTGCAGTCTGAATCAGTGAGCCTGGCTATTCCAGACCCACTGGTCCAGAATTAACACATGTAAGTGCAGAAAGGGTCTTAAGTCACAATCACGTGCAACAAGAAAAGCAGTCCCAAAAGGCCTCAGACATGATAATCCACCTTTTCTAGCCTGGGATGTTCACGAGGGAGGGGCAGAACGACATGAGACTGACCCCACTACAAACCATCCATAAGCTACCTCAATGATACTTTTTTTAAACTGTGTGTGGATGCAATTTCAGGCTGTGACCAAACAAAGAAAAAAAAAGCACCTCTGAGGCAGGATTGTTCACAGAGCAGCCTTTCCCCTCTCTCGCTCATGATCGTTCCATACTAGAAAAGGATGATTAGAGAAGACATCAAAACATGAAGGCCACACACTGTCTCTCTAAGGCGCCTTTTAAAAATTCTGTCTGACCACAGCATCAGTGTACACGTGTGTGTGTGTGTGCGTGCCTTCGTATACAATGGAGAGACAGAATGGTCTGATTCAGTCTCATTTATGTCTGGCTAGCATTTGCTGCCTGACCAATTCCATCCTGATTTTGTGCCATTTTTTTAAGCAATTAAGTCTGCACTTTAGAAATCTTGCATAATCAATACTTCTGTAATTTAAATAACCATAACCATTTGAATAATAATGCATTTTTAAAAAATAAACATGCATTACTACCTAAATAATACTCCTTTGTTCTCTAAGAAAATTCATTATTTGCACATTTTTAAAATTAAAATGTATGAGTACATAATCTGTGTGCTACTGCTGTGTGATTACAGAGGTGAAGAGGAACCTTTGGGCCAGCATGTGCCCAGTGGAGCATGCCACCCATATTCTTTGCTCCAAGAGTAGTGACAGACTAGCTGCCACATTTCTGTCCTACCAATGCTATCCAGCTGGTTCAGGAAAATACTGACACAACACCTTTCTGCACTGGGCCTTACTCCAGATTATTTCTCAGCATAGGGCCTTGTGCAGAATAGGGAAGGTCCCACCCATTGCCTGTTGTAGTCTGTGCCAGCAGCTGGATACTAAATCCCTATTATGGATATAATCCAGAATAAGGGTTGATGCAGAAAGGGCCACAGACAGTGTCCACTGCTCACTAGGGAAGAAACAAAAGGAAAGGAGGCAGAAGAGACAATATCAGGATAAATACTTTCCCCTTTCCTCTTGTTCCTCTCACAAGACGTTTGCGTATTAAGGACCCAAATGATGAATCTGTAGCTTGTTGGAGGAGGGATACTCTCCTTAACTCTCTACCCAGGGGTACCCTTCAACAAATTTGTACTTGGTTTATATGTTAGATTTTTTTTTTATTTTTTAGTTTAATTGCATCTTCTTGAAATGCCAGTGAGAGTTCTGTATTTATTTTGCTCATTGGAGAGCACAGGTTCTTTGACGTTCATTTCCCCCTAATCTGGTGCTCTCCATATGTTTCTGAATGCAGTTCTTACTGCTTCCAAATCCTACAGCCAGAGGGCAAAAATGATGGGAGTGAATGTCTAGAGGGAACCAGGTTGATTGTGGGAAGTCTGTGCTCCTCCATAAGTTTTCTTTTCAGAAACACAGAGGTATCATGTCTTTGCCTCCTTCTGGTGAGATGCCAGGGATTGAACCTGGGACCTTCATATCCAAAGCAGATGTTCTGTCACTGAGTTATAGCAAATCCCTAAGCTATCTATTACTTAACTGCAGTTGGAACTCTGGTCTCTGACCTCAAAGCTTTATTCACAATATCTAGCTCAATTACTTCAACACTCAAGTTTCAGACCCATCAATAACTAATCTGGGAAAACCCATGTACTCCTTTGGAATTATTTGCTTCAGATAGGGAAATTGAAATAATTTTTAGTTATACTGGTGAGTGATCAATTAAACTCTTTTAGCATCCTTGCCAAATCACGCTTGAATTAGGGTAGCTTCCTTCCCACTGACGTAGCAATGCACTCCTTGGCCACATTTTCCCCCCTGTATCTACATCAAACAAGGAATAACAAACCTTGAGAAGGCAGTGTTAGGACAATTTATCAAGGTAAAGGAAATCGTTTCCAGATGGACAGATGTGTTTGATACTGGTTGGTGAGAAGGCAGCAAGGTACTGTTATTGAATTAGCATGACATTTTGGTGAATAACATCTTGGTGTAAACAGAGTGCTGTTCTCATATGGCTCACATTTGAACTTGTGAAATGTCACTTTTGTGTGAAAATGTGTGGCAAACTTTCTTTCGGAAAGATTTACTTTTTGACTCTTCCATCCCGTGTAGTCATTATATACTTGAGTTACTTTTTTCAAAACTACTCTTTTAATCTTCTAACCAAGATCTATCACACTTACTCCTGTGCTATCATAATTTGGCTTTTCCAGGTACAGCAAAATTATATTATTAACATATTCACACTCATAATAAATATAAAACCCCAAGATGGAAAGCAACAGAAAAGTTACACCTTCTGAAACACATACATATTACTTTCCATGTGTATTGAAACACCTCTGGCTGTGTCCAGACAGGATTAAAAATCTGCATGGAACGCACAACGGCTTTCAAGTTGCCACATAGGTTTTTACAATCCTCTGTAGTACTTGCGCATTATAATCTGATACTTCAGGACAAAAAAAGGACTTTACTTCAAGGTAAAGCATTTTTAGCACCCTACGTTATCCCAAATAATTAGTTGTTTTGAATTCACAATCCATATTTGTCCCTGCAAGATCTAACCCCCGCTCCCTGAATTACTTTTCTTTACTAGTCAAGAGACCACGTAAGATACTACCAATTGGTTCAGCCCAGAGATGACCATACCTTGTAGCCAAATGGGCAAGTGCATCTGTAAAACTCCACTAGATCATTGTTGCAAGTCCCATTATTTTTACAGGGATTGGATAGGCAAGGGTTACACTTGGACACAATATTGATATCAAGAACTCCTGAAAAGAAACAAAAGCATAGCTGAAAAGTATGATTAAAGCTTACATGTTTTCAAGTAACATTTATGTACTGTTTTCCATTAAAAATATAATCTCAAAGCAATTTATAAAATGTGGAGAATAAAAGCAGCCAAAACCATCAGTAATATAAAAACAGTATTAAAATAAAAGAAGGAAAAAAGACACTCATTCTGGAAAAGCCTAGAGAAAAAGAATGGTTTTCAGTCAGCACCTAAAAGCCACAAATATCAGAGGGCACATCATAGAGAAGGTCCAACTGAGGGCAGTTACAAGATGCCATTCAATAATTTGCAGCAGTATAGTAGTGATATCTCAGTTCTATTATACTGAGAGTAGCAGTCTGCTAAGTAAGCTCATTCCAAATTGTTAAGGACCTTGTAGATCAAAGATAAAACCTTATAGGCAACCAGTGCAAGTGCTAATCCCAAGTGTGATACACGCATGCTAGACGCCTCACTCAGCAACACGGCAGATGTTACACAAGTTTTTGATGCATATGGAAAACCAAGATTTGGGGAACTGCAGAAATCTAGCCTACTAAAGTAAGTCAATGGCACCATGGTGGAGAGACTCATTTTACCAATGTAAATCAACTGTATTGTTAAGGGATCTTTTCTGCTAACATAAATCAGTAGCACTGCACAGTTTTCAGTGTACCGTTATATTACAAAAATGCATTTTACTATCTGTGTATGAGCTGATATGCACTGTACAAAATCTGGTTTTATAAGAGATGTCACATTATCACCATGTATGAGCAAACCTTGCTGTACAAAAGTCTTTATACGAGAGCTGACTGCATTTAACGTATTAATAATCATATTAAATTAGTGAGCTGTTGTTTTATATGAAATTCATGATTTCCATACATATATACAGAATTTACAGAAAGGAAGCCAATGAAGCTATATATGTAATGTAGATTTTACTATATGTCCTAATAAGAGAGATCATCTTACCCAACTTTCTAGGAATGACCTAGGTGAGATCACTTCTTTTGTTGAGGGTAGAAAGAAAAGCAAAGTGTTTCTGTGTTAATGCTTGCTGAGAAAATGAGAAGAATCTGATAGTATCTGGAACTAGTAGCAGTGAGCCCCTCCCTCACACCACAGAGGAGTGGTTTAGTGGGCAGCAGAGGTGGTACTCTGCCCTCTGGGTGACTCTCCAGCCTGGCTGGGCAAGGACATTTCAGAGGAGGTGATTCTTTGTAGGACTGGGGCCTTTTCCCAGCTGCTCTGGATTCCACCTGCTTTTGGCTTTCAGTTGCCGGAAGCTCTGCCCAAGGAAGAGAACCTTGCCATCTCTCCTGTGGGTGGTCAAGTATTAGAAGCCTAGACCACTCTGCCCTCTGGATGACTCTCCAGCCTGGCTGGGCACAAACATCTTGGAGGAGATGATTCTTTGTGGGATTGGAGCCTTCTTGTCAGATGCTCTGCACCCAACTTGGTCTCAGCTGCCTCAATTTGTGTGTGTGGTTTTGCTTATTTTGCAATGTTTCGTATGATGTGCACTTTTTATAATGTATTTTTATTATAATGTTTGATTATTATTTTACATTGTATATTTTCTTTGTTGTAAACCGCCTTTTCATTTTCTTTTTGAAAGGTGGTACACAAATAAAATGGAAATGAAAAATGAAATGAAATTTAGGAACAGGAAGAACATAAGAGAGTATCTCACTAAGAAGCCAAACCAGGCAAGCGTGCAGTTTCAGCAGCAGCAATAGATCCAAACCAATCCACTTTTGGCAGTAAAAAATTAGCCTGCCATTTGCGTGTTCCCTCATCTTCCTTGAAAACATTTTCTAACACCATGGCTTTGCCTCTAACAATGTGTCAGTTTTAAAATTAAGAATCCAGTAGTTTTGCAGAAACCAGAGTTTTAAAATAGGTCAGTCAAGGAGGAAAGAAAGTACTTTGATTTGGAGAACAGCTTCATTGGGCTTCAAAAACTGAGGCCAATTTGCAATTAGGCCTTTAGTCAACAATTAGTGCAGCTCTGCTGAAGAACATACACACGTCCACTAGGCTGCTACAGCTTAGAAACGTGCTCACCCTCACTAGAGGTTCATTAATTGCTGGTCAGGTGTGGAGCTCAATTTCAGGCTCCACATCTTTACCAAAGGCTTACCTGCAGCATCTGGTGTTGCAACCATTCGCACGTCTTCTGGCTCACTGCGTGGGAAGGGGGGGCGGGAAGTGTGTTGTCTATGCAGGCGTGGCTGCATTGCCGGGTCAATTGTTGGCCACTGCCATGATTGGGCAGGTGTTCGTGGGCTGTTGCTGCTGTAGCAGGCTAACTAGGGACCAATCTACGTGGCATTGGGGCACACCGCAACAACACATCACCAGGATCAATCATGCCCCTCTGCATTGGCCTGCAGGCATGTCACAGAATGTGTCACACAGCTGGCAGCAACCAATTGCAGCAGTGAGGAGATGGAACTTCCAGGTCTCGAGGTGGTGGTGTAGGTTGGTCAATGGCAAGACCATTCACATTTCTGGCCAGTGTGAATGGTCCTTCTTTACCTGACCTTGACCAGCCTCTGTTTTCCTGAAACTTCAAACCAGTTACAGGTTGAACCAAAACAGCCTATTTCAGTCTCTGGCTTTCTCTGCACTCCTGTGTTTGTGGAGAGCTGTTCCAGGCTGGAGTGGCCCCACTGGCCTGGAAAAAGGCCATTCACACTCACTCAGCCTGTTGGCTAAGAGCTAAGGTTCCTGGTCTTGGATTCTCAGGGGGACCAATTTCAATTGTGCAGTTTGATGTGCTGCTGAAATGAGTCATCCTATTAAACTGGCAGGCGTGTGGCCTTCTGCAGACCTCAGTTCTGATTCAGGGGACCCTGTAGAAACAAGTCTACTGGTATCCCAGCCTAGGGGAGCATTGTGTGAGCACTTTCATGTGATTTTCAAGAGTTGGAAATTTTCATGTGATTGGAAAGAGTTTCTGCAGAAAATCTCAGGGGTGGTCCTCTAGATTTTGCTCTAGATAGGATAAACCTCTTATCACATCTTACCATTGGTCACATGAACTGAAGGAGATGTCAGCTGTAGGTTTGCAACATTTTGAAGGTCGTATATTGAACATTTTGAGGGGCCTTTTCTGTTACCCACAGACTTTGGAACAGCCTCTCTCTGGAGGTTTGCCAGGCACCCACATTGTATAGTTTTCAGTGCCTGGATAAAACATACTACTTCACACAGGCCTTTCGTGTTTAGCTTATTCTGTGGTCCTGCTAAGGAGGGAGGGAAGCAGGGAAGGGCTATATTTTGAATATGTTTCAGGTAGATGAAAAATATTTTATTTCTTATTGTTGCGATCTGCACCAGGGATAAATAAAGCAAATAAAATAAAAATAAAATATATCCACTCCTAGTATACATATAAATACGTATGGAGTCATAATAAAGATTGAAATGCTGCCCAACCAACTAAAGTTCTTTCTTTGTGGAACAGTAATAATAAGATTTTCCCTAGCCAGTGTCAGACAGGAAACACCAGTGGCCAATGTGAGACACCCAGATTTGATCCCAGATACAGGAACCAGTGCTATATGTGATTCTAGAAATCAGCTGTCAAGTAAGATGGATGAGTAATCTGTTTTATGGTGGTGTATATATTACGGGTACACACAATATTTAACAGAGAGTGTACTGCACACTCAGACCTTGGACTAACCTTTGCACTGGAAGCGGTGAGTTGGTGTGGTAAGCAACAGCCTGTCTGCCATGTCATCTGGACTGCTGCACCGTGCAATCCCAGGCTCTTTGTAGCCTGCCTTCACCCATTCAGAAAGCCAACGTAGGTTGCAGTCACAGTGCAAGGGGTTGGTACCAAGTGCTCTAGGGTGGGTTACAAAACAAGCAAATATTAAATTATATCAAAATAAACAGATGATTTAACTTTTAAGCAGATGTGCCACAAAGGAAACTTTAGGGTGATTATACATAAGAATAAAAATCAGAAGCAATTAAAAAAAATAGAGGAAGAGAACTCCTTCACGTCAGATGCATGCACATTTGGTTTGAAAAACTAATGGCATCCCTTCTCAGAATGTATGTAATGATGCAGAAACCTTGTCTGACTCTGATTTCCAGCAACAAGGAACAAGCTAGTCTCACTGTGAATTCTCAGGTAACTGGGGAAAAGGATTATTCTAAACACATAATTGGGGCGATAGGATATTAGTATTATGTATGAATTCCTTCCTAATAAATAGATGAAAAATGTTCTAAAAGAGCTAAAGTTGCTTACTCCCAGTAACAAAGATTAGAATGAAAATAAAAGTCATTATTTCAAAAAGAGACATGCTTACAGAGGTTTCCTCTTCTTATTTTGTCAGGCTTTGCTTCCTACAATCATTTTGTCTATCAGCTCAGTCTGTAAGCCTTTCAACACTTGCAGGGCTCTATGATCTTTTCTGCACTTGCTGGTAGTCTGGCCCATAGAGCTGTTTGAGGCGGGGGGGAGATCCAGTAGCACTAAGTACCCATTAAAAACCCATTAGGGTCCCATTAGGCTCAGAGGAGGAAGCTCGTTTCCACTGCAGACCCCATTAGAGCCACATTTGTTTCCACCTGCGCTAGGGAAATCCAGATTAAATGGGTCCTGAAGGACCTATAACCCAGATTTCCTGTAGACCCCATTAAAAGGGTCCACAATCCGGTCTTTGGCCATGAAATCCAGATTATATGGTGCGCATTCGCACCGCAATTGGGTAATGGGGTCAAGGGGCACCCATGGGGGGGGTGCACCCATGGGGTGGTGCCCCAAAACCCAAACTTCAGAGCTGGTGCCTAATCTCTGAAGATGGCTCCGAAGAAAACTCCAAAGAATGGCATAGACTTCAGAGCTTAGGCCAGTTCTATGAAGCCTTTCTACGGAGCTTTGGCCAAGCTCTGGAGAATCTCTGGAGCAATTTGCCCCCCTCCCCCGGTGCGTCACCCCCCCAAAAAAAAACATGGGGTGACAGACGGGCCCCACATGGGTAGAGTTGGAATTGCCACATGGGTGCTTTGACGTTTCCACTGCAAGCATGCCTAGCTTCTATTGCTATTGGTTGCTACACCACCCGTGGAGATGCATCGGTGAGGAGAGATGGGGTGTGTGTGTCTTCATGGGCATCCCCAGGGTTTGGTCTGCTACCTCAAACATTGAGCCTGGTTCAGATTGCCAACAGAACCTTTTGATGATGGTGCTGGTGGTGATTACTATTAGAGACTAAAGTTAAATCCAATTTGACACATTCCTACTTTTAACTGTAATAAAAACCTTGTAGATGAAGGAGTTTGCTGCTGCTCCATCACCATTTTCTGCAGGAGTAGGCACTTTGTGGTGATCCTGCAGGTCTTTACCAGCACTATCTTCCACTCAGGTGCCTTGTATGCAGAGTGTTTTTTACCCACTTGTTTGGAGATGCCACATATGTGCATGTCTGTGCTCCATAATGGAGATGTGGAGGCCACCATGTATTTGAGTGCTTTTTGGTTTCATTGGACATTCTCAGAACAAAAACTCTTGCAATCCATATAAAGTTTTTTAGGACAGTGATCTAAAAGTCTAGAGTACTGATCCCAGTAGTTTCAGATTAGTTCTGACATAGAGTCTTCACTCCACAGGAGTGCTTAGCAACCATTCCTGGGCCGGAAAAACACCCCATTTGGTTCACCTCCCAAGGAGAGTGTTGGGAAATGATTCACACACAGAAAACCCTGTATGTTTACTTTTCTGATAGAGATAATGCAAATAGTTTCTGGAAACAGAGTTCATATTCCATTGGTCTTTTGGGGGGAGAAAAACAGAGGGAATACTGACAGATGAAATTCCACTAATGTTGTTGATATAATTCCACAGACGTGACTGATTAAACAACTCTGCCATAGACAAATTCATGCTGAGAGTTCACGAGTTGAAGTACTAGCAGGGGTTCATCCATCAAAATTAAATAAGTGCAGCAGCCGTCCTTCCTTGAAAGGCCAAATACTCCACTATAAAAATTCAACCAGATAACAAACATTTTGCTCTACTATCTATAAGACGTTGCCCAAAAGAACATGCATGCATGTGCATGGACAGGAACCATGTAGACAGGGAGGGAATGAAAAGAGAGAAAACCATATACTGACACCTGACAATTTGCATGAATAAAACCTAAGAAGTGGAACGGATTAATTGAAAAGAACATGAAAATTTCAGATTTCTTCATCTCTTCCTGTGAATCATATTAGAAGTGTGCCTTGTCCTGAGCTGGGTAGAGTTCTAAGTTAACAACAAACAAATTGTTTCATTTAGTGACCTTAGGTGGAAGCAGAAGATCAACTTGATTTCCCAGCTGCTGTAACCTTCAGTTGTGCAGTCTCTAAGATGTTCATTGTTGCTTGACTACAGCTAATTTACTAAAGCTATATTTTGAGCTATGAGTTGTAGGATTACCCCAGAGATACTTACAGTATTTCTACTTGTGAGGTTCCCCTCATCTTAGCCTGGTATCACCTTAGCCAAATGGCCATAATTCTCACATAATACAAGCCCCACTGTCATAGAATCATGCACCAAACCTTGAATTCCTACCAAACTATGAACCTTCAGTTTATATTTATGAAGAATCCTGGATAGTGTAGGTAACTCCAGGACACCATCAGCTTTTACAACTGTTTTACAACTACTAATAAGATTAGATGTTCTAGAGAAAATTAACTTGCAACCACTGATGTGTTGGTGTGTCATCTATCTCATATGTACTAGATACTAGGGATATGTACTAATATACATAAGATTCTAAATTTGGCCAAATTCAGGTGGATTCTATTTTAAATATGTATTAGATATTGTAATATATTTTATTTTTTATCCTGTGACCTTCCTTGGAATCTTTGGGTGAATGGCAGGATGTAAATTCTTAAACAGATTGATAAACACAGCCTCTTTGCTGGGCCTTAGGAAGTACTGTATTTTCTGGTGTATAAGACTACTTTTTAACTCAGGAAAATCTTCTCAAAAGTCAGGGGTCGTCTTATATGCCGGGTATCGTCTTCTTATATGGTGAGTATATCCCAAACTCTATATTTTAACTGGAAAGTTGGGGGTCGTCTTATACGCCCAGTCGTCTTATACGCCAGAAAATACGGTACTTTAGGATCACTGATGGGCAGTAAAGAGGAGAGATGAATGGTCATTTACTGGTTTGCCTTTGCTCTCTGACAAACATGACAAACCAATCTTCTGCCTGGGGATAAAAAACTCACTTTGATCACCTCCTATCAGTTTAGAAGACTTTCACTGTCAAATATAGATGAAAAAAAATGACAGTCTAACCATGAATAGCACAGACAGGTGAATACATCCAGTTCGTGCAACTTCTCACCATAGTTTGCTGACATTTTTGCATTTAAATATGAAAATAGGTGACCATTTTAAAAATATAATGATTCACAACCATGATTACTGTCATCTATGAAGTTTTTCAGGTTTTGAAGGTAAAATCGTTCACTGAAAATGAAGTGCAGTGTAAGATTCTTGCATGAATTCTGTTCTGTAAAATGATTTGTATAGTGTCAAATGGTGGGTATCAGTACTTACAGATGGGAAAGTGACACAAGATCATTAAAAGACCCTTCAGGGACACTGGAAATGTCATTGCCATGAAGAGTCCTAGGAGAAAAGGAAACCATGTTAGCATACACCACAACCAATTTCACCACAACCAACTCTTCAGTAAAGAGTGTTTACTTTCTAAGATACAGCACATATAAAACTCTGGAAAAATGTTTTGTCACTTGTGCAAACAAAAATAGTATGATTTTTAAAATAGAGAAAAAAAAGCATAAGTAGTCCCTAAAGGTTTTACAGCAAACCTTTCATGTGAATGCATAGAGATACAAACAAATCAGTCACTGAATTTATTTTTTCCATATCAAATATATTCAGTTTATTGATATATATTAACATTATCTCTACTTGAGAACAATTTTGTGCCATCTACTGCAACTAAAATTTTATTATAGCATACACTGAAATCTGGAATTGCATTTTTCTAATTCTGAAAGAAAATTAATATGTCTACATGAATAATTATATAAAAACTAGTTGATTTATTTAAGGACACAGCTTGCTAAATCATAATTGATATGTATATTTTATATACTTTTAATATTTTATGTTATTTAGGCCCCATCCAGATGGGGCAAATATAACGCCATTATGATTCTACAGTGATGGGCTAGCCTCACGTATCATACGCAACCTCACCATAAAGCTTTTCTACCCTAAATAATGCTTTTAACTGTTGCTCAGAAACCCAGTGCTGGTCATGATTTTCCCGCTGTAGAGCTTTTTAGGGAGCTACTTACCTTTCTGGATGGAGCAGTGATTGTAGTTCCACCCGGCAAGCATGCATTGAGGCTGAAACAGCTGGCCACACATGTATGAAAATGGTGATACGCACATCTGGGAATTTGAGAGCAGCCAAACTGCCCAGATTGTGCATCAACAAAACACACAAAGACAGTGCTGTGGTCAGCACTGTCTAGGAAGGAAGCAATAATAGTGTGGGACTTATTAATTATGTTAAATTGTATTATATTTTATAAAATATTGGGTGTTTTTCCACTGTCACTAAAAGTACCCATTAAGTACCCA
>MTQE01002208.1:60125847-60136476 GCA_014337955.1 Aspidoscelis marmoratus
CCCATTAATGAGTACTTAATGGGTACTTCTAGTGACAGTGGAAAAAACCCATTGTATCTGTGTTTATCAAACCAATAAACAAACACATGGGGGAAATCCATTAGCTTTATTATTTTAAAGAATATAAACATATTTTTAGTGATTAAATGATGATGTCTTCAATTATAATTTCAGATTTTCCTGTTAGTTTATCTGCTGTGAAGAATGAGTTTTCTGTTACGACTAAGCTGCTATCAAGGAGGTTAATATTAGAATTACTGTATTTTCTGGCATATAAGACTACTTTTTAACCCAGGAAAATCTTCTCAAAAGTTGGGGGTCGTCTTATACGCCGGGTGTTGTCTTCTTATACGGTGAGTATATCCCAGTCATATTATACGCTAGAAAATATGGGTATAATCCATGGCCTACTGCAATTAAGTGTTCTTGGAAAACCCATTTTTTTTCAGCAAATTCACACTAGTTCAAAACATGTTGTAAGGAGAAAAAATCCTTTTTTAAAAAAGTATTATTTTTCCTTAAGCAGGCTTAAAACAGACCTGTCATATTATTTCATTATTGCCTGTATCCTGTAAATAAATAATCAGAGTTTGTTTTAAATATTCAAATTTAACAGTAAGCGTGACTCTGTAATGATGTGACCAAATTCCAGGTGGTCTTGGAGGAAAAACAGGAAGAAGGAGAGCGACAGCCATATAGTCAATAAAAACTGCTTTCTTATGAGCTGGTGTGTTTCTTACCACCTTTCGGTCACACTGTCACGTTTTTAGATGTATACCAGAAAAGTAATATACTAAGTTATGTTGATAGTAATCCAGAACTTAAGCTACTAATATTATAGAAATAATATTTTTTCTTTTTCCTTAGCAAATTATGTAGCCAACAGAATATTTAGAAAAAGAATGCCTCACGCGTACAGCATGAGCATAGTTATCTTCTCATCAAGTTTATGCAGACAATGAGCTATGAGTCTTTTCTAAAAACATAAAAAAGTGTCACCGATTACCTCTAACTGAGGTTCTCTGGGGAACTCTGATAATAAATAAATGACACTAACAGATTGCATGCTGTCATTCAGAAGGATTTGCTCCTCCCAAGGAGGATTGATTTTTAATAACAATGTAGATGACATGTGTTGAGGGTTGCCACTGACACCAGAGTTTTGTAGGCCATCATAAATCAAATCAATCAGAAGTTTCCAAATGTACAGAACTCAGAAGACTCTAATTCATTCTTCACCCCTCTTTCTTCAGAAGAATGGAAGAGCTCCGCATTCTCTCTCACACAGCAAAAGCTGATTCCGAGATTTGGCTGAAGTAGGTCTTCTAGCAACCATCTGGTTTTATCAAATGGTTCCTTCCTCAGCATGATACGCTTAACATGTTTGGAAGAAATTTCAGGTAATTTTGAGTTGCACTAAAATCATATCATGAGTCAAAAGACTGGGAAAAGTGAGTGATAACCCTCAGATCGTTAAAAATAGTTAATACTTGCCAGCATTTCATACATGATGGAGAAGATTCATTATGGAATTAATAATTGACCAGGAAGCAGAAGCAACTGGCAGGTCACATACCATGTTCAACTTCCCTGCTGCCCACTCCTGTTTCCTTCCACATATTTGCCAATATCTATGCATGTACTAGAGCGCCATTATTAGAATTATGGTATTTCTAGCACTATTTTATTTGTTACCAGAAGCCAGAAAGTTTTCAAAGCAACTTACAATATATATTTTTAAACAAGTCATTGTCCTCAAGCTTTCAGTCTAAAAGGCCAGCACCAGACTTCAATTATTTATTACACAATTTATTGATATACTGCTATAAAACATATCTGTAACCATCACTCATTGCCTATACATTAGACCAGTGGATCCCAAAGTTGTCTGGACTACGACCCATCTAATATAAGTTTACCAACTGGGGACCCACCTCTAGGAAATTTAACCGTTACCAATATGAATAAAGGACTTTTCAAATAACAAACAAAGTTTTAATACAATTTTTTTATTACTTAATTCTACAGGCAGGTCCCACTCACTATTCGCTCGCGACCCACCAGTGGGTCCTGACACATAGTTTGGGAAACCCTGCATTAGACATAGTTTTAGCATTTCTAGATCAGTTAGATCAATATTTTCTTTCCATGTGACGTAACACTCCCAATAGTATCATGTGAAGCATTTCTGGATAGCAACAGTTCAACTTCTTGCACAGTAATCCAGACAGAGCTGCAATTATGTAACAACAGGATATTGTACTACAATGGTTCATTTTATCAAAATAGTGATAACCTGGTAAATCAGGTTATATTCTGAGACTGTATTGGGAGCACTGTGATCACGTCTGGCAAACCAGGTACAATTATGGAATAATTATGGGGCTTTGACCCTGTCAGGATGAGGCTTAACAGTTTGCTGTCTAGGTTCTATAGGACTGCACATCGGTTCATCAATAAGCAAAAAATAATTTGTGGTCCTCTTTGCTATGGTAAGCTTACATTATTTCCCCTGTCATCTGTCAATCTATGGATTTTGTTTTCCTTTGACTGCGAATTTAAAAAATACACAAAGTCATAATGGGACACTGGTAGCATATCCCAAATATTTTTGTCAGTATAATAGTATGGATCCAATAACCTCAATATGTGTAGTAGATGCTGGAGGAAAAGGAGAAAATCATTTATTAAAGTGTTTTTGTCCATTGTGAATGTTTTATTAAATAAAAAACAAAAAATAATTTATTCAAATGGCACATGACACGGTCTCCTTGACCCCCTTTGGCCCTGCCTCCTTGATCTCCCCTCTGGCTCCACCTCCCTGAACCCCACTGGCCCCAATCTCCTGGCCTCCTCTGGCCCTGCCCTCAAGCCCCTCACAGCTGTCATTGTTTGCTCTGCTATGTGAGACAGTATGTATCATTTTGTGCAGGAATGCAGGAACTGTACTTCTTCAGTTATCATTGACAGAAAAGCCTAAAAAAACAGTGAAAGGATACTATTGAACAGGGACACATTCTGTATCTTGCTACAGAAATTTTAGAAGCCTATAAAATTTGGTCTCTTGTGAATAGTCTGCTCAAAATTCAACATTTACCTGGATCAGTAGTTCTACAGGCTATTTTAGATCTCAGTACAAGTATATTGTAGCTAATTGTATGGCAACGCCTGTGCCATGTGAATAAATTATAGTAAGTCAACCAAAAGCCATCTGCTCATTAAATGCCCTGCTGTCACCTGCAGTTTCTTAAGCTATAACCCAGATGCTGTAGCAAGCAATACTTACAGCACCCTGAGAGACTTCAATCCGTTGAATGCATGGACAGGGATACACCGTAGCCGGTTGTAGCTCAGAATCCTAGGTAAATAAAACAACAAAAATTGCATAACTTTGCTACTGAAATGTCTTGGCAAGAGAACAGAGTTTATTAACCCAGGAAGATCAAATCTGTGCTACATAATGCAAATTACTTCGTACTGAACAGCAATTAGAAATCATGCTGGAACTATTAACTACTTACAGCGTTGATAACTGTGTCATATTAGTGAAAGTATAATTGGCCAACATGCTGATGCTGTTGTTGCTCAAGTCACTGAAAAAAATGAACACACATACATACAAATTAAGGGTCACTGATGAAAGGAAAAAAAATTTTTTAGAAGTCAGGCTGAAACCAAGAAACAAGCTTCAATAAGAAGCAATTTCTTAAATGTGGTACCTTACCGCTCTACCATGACTTAAGATTCACTAGTGAAGTTCTCCTTTGAGCGTCAGCTCTTGAGGTTTCTGTGATCTCAAACACAGTACAGTGGTACCTCGACATACAAGTGCCCTGACATACAAGTGTTTTGAGATACAAGCCGCCGAGCAAGTGATATTTTGCTTTGAGATGAGAGCAAGATTTGAGATACGAGTATGTAAATACAGTACAGTACATAACAAAAACAACTGAGGTGGTGTTTTGGGAGCCGGAATGGATTAATGGGAAAATTGCTTTGAGATACGAGCGATTTGACATGAGAGCAAGGTTACGGAACGAATTAAACTCGTATGTCAAGGTACCACTGTAGAATGTTGTTCAGCAAAAGCATTCACTGCCATATTCTTGCCTAACTCTGACAGTGATAGCTCACATGAGGAGGAATAGGAGGAGTCGTTGGGCATGTTCCAGGTACTAAGCCCCAGCAGCCTTCATGGGCAAGATGCAGTTCCAGAACCACAGTCTCTCAGGATATGCCAATCTCCTGGTTCTGCCTTTGGGTACCCAACTAAAATGGCCTCTGGGTATCCAATTAAAACAGGCTTAGCTAGGAACTTCAGATGCTGACAATTTTAATTTTCAGTTTCCAAAGCTAATCTAGGATGGGTTGCCATAATGCTGATGGTCCTTGGTGTGAACTGTGAACCACCTTTCCAATCTTGGGCTGGAACACTTGATCTGCCCCCAGACTGTGGCATGTTTGAATTCCGTCAGCATGTCTACATTAGTTGCAATGCCTGCCTTTCATGTGCTTCTGTGTCTGTGGAATTCTGATTTCAATTTCGGTATTTCTGGACATTGGCTTCAGAACATCCTCAGCACTGGCGCCTGGTAGTGTATGAATGCCTTGATACTGACTTAGTATTCTTCTCATTCTGATCGTTCGTGATCCCTAGCATGTACTCTATGAATTGTTTTGGAGAGAGTAGCAAAGTGCAAACTTATTCGCCTGGTTTCTAGGTAACTGTTCAGTTGATGACACCACTCTTTAAAAAACAAATGGGAGGCTAACAAATCTATTGAAAAATTGAAATTGCAAAAGAAATCAGCAGCTCTGCCACTTCCCCATCCCCTATTTGACTCTAATGTGTCTGATGGCTGCACTTGAATCACAGCTATGATCAAAGGGTGAAATGTGCATAAATGGGGAAAGTGCAGGAGGAGATGTGGAGTCCATGCTTTGTGTATCCTGAATTTGGGCCTGCCTTGTTCATGTTCACCATGTTCTACATCATGTTTACATGCCATATTTTTCTTCTATGACACTTTCTAAAATTTGCTGTTTAATTCTCGGGGATGCGTAAACAAAGAAGTACCCATATTGTTGTTCTTGGACATATCTTGGAATCCTTTAATGAAAGGGTAAAATACATATTTAAAAAAACCCTCCTTCCCCTAAAATGAAGCCATTCATGTCAAATGAATTAAGAAATAAAGGTGATATTGTTTAAATACCTCTAAAGTGACTTGGAAACTGCTCAGAGATGGTTTGTTCACAGGGCATTTGCCCGTTCCCCTGTCATGAACATTCTAGACTAGGAAAGGGGAATTAAAGATGGAATGAAAACACAAGGACTACATGTTATAATCTCTGAGGCATTTCTGGGCTGTTTTTTTTTCTTATGTATGAACACAGTCCATACAAAAATGAAACATGCCTTTAGGCTACATAGAAAATGAACAAAAACTGCAACCAGAGGTAAAGCCTTCATACTATCCACAATAGCTCAAATAACTCCCAAGTACTTCATCCCACAAGCTCCAGTATGGGTGTCTGTGGGGTTCCACACTCAGTCCTTGTGTTTTCATCTGGATAGAATAAATCCAACTATGATTCCATAGTTTGTACATATATAGAATGATATCAAATGCTGAAATACTTACATTAGTGTTAAATGTCTGAACATGGAAAGTTCCTTTGGCACGGCAGATAAATGATTTCCTTCCAGGTATCTGCAAATAATTGTTTTACAGAGGTTACTTCTAAAAACACAAAATGGTTGTGTCCCCAAGCAACTTATTTGCTTCTCTAGTTTTTCTCTACTGTCCCTCTGTCCCAGCGGACTTTAAAAGTGCCATTCAATTCCAGAATAAGCACCCTACCGTCCCCAAGGAAGCGTATTTTGTTTGCTCACATCTTTTTCTCCCTGCCCTCTCTCTGCTTGCTAGGGTGCTGGGGAGACAACCCCTGGCAAGTCCAAAAGAAAAATAGCCATATTTACAAGTTCTCCGATTGTCTCCCCTGCCTGCAAAACCCACCAGAGACATTTATCACTTTGGGACCCAGAGATAGTGATTTTAATCACTGTAAAAATCCACCCCGTACAGCAGCCATTACACTGTAGCAATCCACCCACTTCACACCTGATAACAATTCTGGCTCTTTAAAAGTTCTGACCTTTAGAAAGGGAAATGAAGGGAAGGTGCCGCTGTTCTGGGAGATGTGTGAATGTTTAAGACTGTGTGTGGAGGCGGCAGCAGCAGCGGAGCGTCTCCAAGCACAATGTTGCTCGAAATACCCGCAGCTTCCAAAAAGTGTTCTGGTAGTCTTCTTTAAAGGGTACTTTTTTCCCCGCGCATTTTCCTCCTTTTGTGCCACTGGAAGCTCAGAGAAAAGCCGTGCATGGGGGCACTCAGAGGCAAAAGAAGCTTTTTAATGAGCTTTTTATTGCTTGGGGACACAGCCAATTTGGGCATGATGGGAATGTGCCTTTACTTCTAGATCAATGTTGTATTCAGTTCAGTTGCATTAGGATGCACATTCTATTACACGAGTGCCCATGGAAAAGCCTATGAAAAAAAGCCTATTCCTAAATGACGATTAACTTTATTGTGTAGCCGTCGAACTATGTTCAAGAAATATAATGAAGGAATTTGATTTTTTAATATAAATAGTATATTCTTATGTTCCATTTGCAAAAGTATTAGGCCTTTATCAGTGACAGCAAAAGCTGTATTCCAAATATAAATCACCTCTGTCCCATTCTTCTGCAGTCTGCAGGATTTTATCAAAAATTGAAGAATCCAAACACTTGTAATTTTTCACCCTTCTCATTGTTAGCATATCATGCTCACCTTATAACACATGGACACTTAGTGTCTCGGGTCAATTATGAATTATAGATAATACACCAGTGTACTTTTTTTCTTTCTGTTTGGAATTTTTCTTTTGACTAAACAGACAGCAAAAAACTGTATAAAACTCACTATATCAGTAAACTACTATGCCTACTTGAGATGCTGTGCATGTGTGTTTTTATTTTATTTTCTGTGAGATTCAGAGTTTCTCTCATACAAGTCTCCATGCACAGCTGAAAGGGTTGGGAATTGGCAACAACTGTATCAGAGCATTATGTAACATTATGTCACAAAGTCAACATATCTTCTATCTTTATATTGCTTCAAATGAATTTATCTATTCAAAATGTGCCACTTTCAATCCATTAAGATGTCTCCTAGGACTGCAATCTACTGCAATTAAAATTTTGTTTTATATACATAGGAAATTGGAATAGTATTATTTAAAAAGTAATGTGAATTTAACTACACTAATAATTATGATTATAAAATAAACTAGTTTATTTAAGGAGACGACTTGCTAAAAACAGAATTTGTTTAATTTGCACACTTTTATGTATTTTGAATTACCTATATTTATGCACTACTATTACTATTACTATTACTATTCACCAACTGAGTAATTACTTTAAGTATTTTTAATGTATATAGTTGTGCTGTACATTCTAATTATTTTTAGTGACATTAAATTGTATTCCATTTTTTCAAAAATTGTTACTGTTTTATCTCACACTAATAAATAAATGGAAAGAAAATGAAATATTACCAGAGGCCAGGCACAAGCTCCATGATGTGTGCCTAATTCACACATGTGCTACTAGTCAAAGCTGCTACCTAGAACATAAGAAGATAAGAGCAGATCTACTGGATTGGCTCACAGCCCTCTAGTCGAGCTTGTCTCATGGAGTGGCTCCACAATTGCTTCTGGTACTCTAGAGCAGAGGCAATACCTTCTCCTGCTCTCAACCTCTTGCAAATGAACCTTTAGAGGCATCCTGCCTGTCTTTCCAATCTGGACTTAGTAGCTAGGCATCCATATGAATAGCCTTCCATGAGTTTATCTAGAGAGGGGTTGTCTTTAAATGGCAAGATGTATTCTGTTACTCTGCCAAATGAGGATGTATTTCTGTCTAAAGTGAAGCCTTAAGCCATGGCAGTTCATGCAACAGTGCCATGACACTGATATGAGGCAGCAAACACAGAAGTTGCATTTTATTTTGCAGCAGCTTCTAATTAGAGACTTCCTTTGGTCCTTGATACCCTATATATTTTTCACATATTTATACTGTTTGATAGCAGTTTCTAATAAATGCTTAGATGTCTTTTTAAAAAAAAAATCAAGGGGTGATTCAGCTCTTGATAATCTACTAATTTAACCTAAAAACAATGACAAGCGTTAAATGCTAAATATTTTGAAGGATACACAACATGAAAGGTAGTTATAGTTTGTTTGGTTTTTTAAAAAAAGTTAAAAATAACTTTTTAACCAACCCTTGTTGAATTCCAAACAAATTCCACCACTCAATGGACTATAAAAAGTGCAGTGTTGTTGCTCTATTGGCTGCTGCCTCCTCCTCCTCCTCCTTTTTAGTTTGTGAACTTATATAGAGAAAGGTTGAAGTTCATCAACACCACCAGCTTTGGGGGTCTGAATATCCTTCCGGGCATCAAAAATAAGAAGACAGAGAAGTCCATCCAATTAAGTATCATTTGGGATATATAAAACCTACTCATCTTGTTGTCTTGATTGGTCAGCTTCTTTTGTTTAAGCAGTAAAAAGGAAACTTATATTTTGTAAATATGGAAATGAGTGGAAGTAGACTTCCTTGTTTGGCTGTTCCAGAAACACATTAACCAAAAGAGGGAGGGAGAAGTCACACATGCCCTTGCAATAAGGTTGTGCATAATTAAAGCCACTAAAAAGAACTCCAAAAGCTAATTGACCTCATTAGAATTATTTCTGCCCTCTGACAGCAAATTGCTCACGCAGGCAATATTTCAATAACACATAAGAAGCTGACTCAGTCTAGCTGTGCTAATCCATACAACCATTTAGTTTAACTGCTTCATAAAAATGTAAAAGGAATACACAGTGCCGGATATAACAGGATTATTTAAGATATAAATGCAAAGTTAGATATTACCGTGTCTGTATTTTAATTTCTGCAAAATAAATTATTATGAAAGAGCACCTATGTAGTGCACACTGGAATAGACCAAAAAAACTATGTCATCTGGCAGACCCAAATTTTTCTAGCACACTCAAGTAAAGGCAAAAGGGATCTTTGAAAGTTGTAAGAAATATGTCCCAAATTCTTCTAGTTCTTTTCAAGTAATCTAGAGCACCTTCACAGCAGTATTTGAAATAGGTTTCTTCTCCCTTTACTATCACAGCAATTTAGGAATCATGTATTTTGTACTGATTGATCAAAACCAACTATTTTTGGCCACACATTTTCCAGAAGCTAGGCAACACCTGTTGCTTCTGCTGCGATGCCCAAAACCCAGTGCACTGAGTTGGCTTCATTGCCACAGCAGCAATGTTGTAGACTTATACAACAAGAAACCCTTTTCTGAAGAAGAACAAAACGTCCATGACACTCGCTTCCACCCCTCCTGTACAGATCTAAATTATACAATATATATACATTATATATATACATTATATATACACCCCCAACATTAAATAAATAAGTTAATGAATATTTCATGTTTCAGATTCAGATTAATCATTCTGATATAATACAATAATTTCTAACTAAGAAATACCTCAGAAATAATTACTGCAGAGCATTAGAGAAATGGATAGATAAGGAGAGAGTAGCAGACAGTACATGGGACACAAGGAATGGGCTAAATGATGATTCACTGTTAGCCTTTGATTTCTATAAACTGTGGCAGACTGAATTTAATTCTGGGCCCTTTCTGCACTTGGCCTTATTATAGTTTACATCTTTGACTAGGGACCTGCTATTTTCATTCTGTCTGCACTAGTGTGTGGATGGCAGGTCACTAGTTCGAGATATAATCCAAAATACGTTCCAGTTCACAGAGACTGAAGGCTAATGGTGAATTGCTGTTTAGCTCCTTCCTCTGCCCCACGAAATCTGTTGTTCCTGCATACAGTCTGTTAATTAAATTAGCTGGCCCACAGAGAAATTTTCCTCAGATACCTGGAAAGACAATGATCATGCTACTATAAGTTAATTAATACATCTTAACAGTAGGTGCATTTTGTATTTTCGTTGTGCAAAGAATAAGGGTGTTTTTCCACTGTCAAAAGTACCCATTTTTGCACCCATTTAGGACCCATTGGGGTGTGAGCTGGATGACCCCATTTCCACTACGGCACCCATTTGGGACCCAATTATTTCCACTGCCATTGGGGAAATCTGGATCTAATGGGTACATTTTGGCCTTTAATCTGGATTTTCTGTAGACCCTATTAAAGGGGTCTACAATGGGGTCTTCTCCCAGAAAATCCGAATTAAAGGGAGCCTGTTTCCACTGGAAACAGGCAATGGGGTCCAAAGGAGGCTAGGAGGAGGGGATGCACCTTTGGGACCCCCCTAACATTGGCTTCGAAGTCACTTCGAAATCACTTCGAAGTTGCTTCGAAGAGTGCACCTCCCCCTGCACCCCAAAACAGCTGGGGTAATGGACCGACCCCTTGTGGGTTGATCCGGACTCCCCAGATGGGTGCAAAGCTGTTTCCACAGCAGGAAACAGCTTTGGAAACTGTCTCCTGTGGAAACACATTGGGTGCTTCCCTTAATCCGGATCTACTAGA
>MTQE01002208.1:60149253-60197799 GCA_014337955.1 Aspidoscelis marmoratus
AGTACCCATTGAAGCACCCAATAAGGACCCATTTGGCTGAGAGCTGGATGACTCCATTTCCACTATGGACCCCTTTAGGGACACATCTGTTTCTACTACAGCTAGGGAAATCTGGATTTCTTGTAGACCCCATTAAAGGGGTCTACAATGGGGTCTTCAGCCATAAAATCTGGATTATAGGGAACCTGTTTTCACTACAACTGGGCAATGGGATCTAGAGGAGGCTTGGGGGGAGGCACTCATGGGGAGGGGTGCCCCAAATTCAAGACTTCAAAGTTCCTCCGAAGCTGGATCCAAAGTCCCCCCAAAGTTGCCTTCGGAGATTAATGCAGGCTCTGAAGTAAAACCCCTTGCGAGAGCAATGCAGCTGTCAAAGACTCTGGAGGATCTTTGAAGTGTTACCAACATTGCTCCAGTATAAACTGTAAGCAAATGTGCAGAGTAAAATTCTGGATAATTTGGATTAATTAAAAGCCCCCAAATACCCCATGTCTGAGGCATTTTCTTGCCAGTTTATCTGTAGGACTCATTTTGCTGATGTATTCATGTGGAAGTTTCTCTCTTCATTTCTCTTCTTGACACTTTCTAGCTTTGGGTCTTAATTTCACAAGCTTCTATGACTGCTTTGTTATGACAGCTGAAGATTTGGCAATGTACATGTATTGATTAATGTACATGGCTTGGATCTTGTTCCTTCCATTGAGATAGGACTTCTGAAAGTATTTGGTTGCCACAGTTTTCCTTGTGACCATGTGACTGTGGAATCCCCAGACACTTGTAACTGTCTTATATACCTGCTATGCATTGTTCAGATAGTTTAGTTCCTTCAGTTCTTATTATCCGTCCTCTTTCTGTGACCATCCATCCACAGTTTTCCAGAACTGATGCTTAGTTTGGAAAAATGATTTTAACAGACTCCAGGACAAACATTAGAGATCACTGTTCAGAACAGCACAGTTCTAAGAACAGCTAAGATTCTGCTCAGGACTCTCAAATGCCCAGGTCTGTCAAAAGACCTGAGATTGAAATAGACATGCCAACTAACCACCTGTAAGGGATGAGGAAACAATTTATTTCTGTCCTATGCTGTTTTATGCATCCATGCTAGATATATGTCTAGTTTTCAAGCAAATTTAGAAATCATAGGAGAACAATGTATTCTCTTGATTCCATATGCTATTTTTTTTTCATATATATGGAGCGATAGGATTTACTGAAAATTCACAGGAGTGATATGCTTAAAAAGTTGAATTTGTTTCATTGCTTAAATAGGGCTACAACTCCATACAATTTAAAAAAAAGTGGCTCAAAAGCAGCTTAGAGATGTGACCATTCTCTTGTTGGTATCTTCATCCACATTAAAAGCTACAAAATGCATTTTCAGAATGCATTATTTGGTCTTTAATGTGGATCTGAGATGGGATGGGAAACCTCTTACCCACCTTAAGCCCTTTTGAGCTGCTATTTTTAAATTGTGTGTTGATGTAGCCTTATGGAGAACTTAATTCTGCAAGGATGCCAGTTCTATAAAAGCTTCATCAAATAATTCCCTAGGCAGGAGAGCAGGAAACAATGAGAAAATATTAGGTTTATTTATTAATTTGGAAAAATATGAAAACTTTGAGATAGAAATGTAGGCATATTTCCAGAGAGAACAGACACTCTTACCAGCCACAGGGTCAATAATGCTCTACTACTGATCTTTTAAGAAATTTTATCAGTGGCCTCTGTATACCACTTCAGAAATGTGCTTACCCTCACATGTGAAGTCCTGTGTAGCTACATCCTGAATGGGAATCTCCTTTAAGAAAAATGGCTTCTGGCATCGTGGATTTCCACTGACAATCCTTCTCTTCCTCAGCCATTTCCCCAGCCATGCCAAGTGGCAATTACAGTTAAATGGGTTAGCAAGCAAATTACTATATGGGAAATGAAATAAAATGCAAGGTCAGTAATAGAAGAAACCAGATTTTGCTAATGTCAACTGACATTCAGGCAAATGACTTTCAATACAGGACCTGTCTTACAACGGAAGATGCTTTCCCACAAACTTCATTTTCTTTTCCAAATCAAGAAATGCAAGTAAGAAGCAAATGCTTATGTTTTAATAGGTCTTCCTTTCCTATTTTATTCCTTTTTTAGACACTGGCAAATCACGACTGTCAAAATTGTAGTCAACAAATAATTTAACACTTCAGAAACTACAGCCATATTAAGGGGGGGGGGGAATCTCCTGCAATTAAAAATAAAATAAAATGCAGCTATAAGGGTGTCCAAAACTAGATCAGGACTGTGATCCTAAAGTAAATAGGCCTGAAACCTGTAGGCCCATTTTCCAATTTAAACTACCCCCAACCTGAGGGTTACAGATACCTGTTTATATTTTAATATATGCATTTAAGAATACCTTCCATGTAGTTCCAATCCAGCTGTTAGAAATCCCAACAGGAATTCAAACTCACAAATCATGTTAAGAATTGTATTGACTGATGGAGTACAAAAGTCTTCCAAATCCTTTCTGGCTAGCACAGGGGTTTTTATTAGTAAAATTGCTTGTACACATCATATATCAAAAGCATAACGGAAATGTGCTATCAAGTAAGGTTAAGAGCAGTGAGTAAGAGACATTTAGAAAAGCTCACAGGTGTAACTCCACTACCAGAGTTCAAGCTCAGCAGTGTGCAACACGTTAATGCATAAAACTTCAGTGACATTTTTATGGCCAGTGGTGGGGAGGAAGGGATCAGAAAGCAGCCAAACTAAGATCCTGAGGCTCTAACGGTTATGTGAAGATAAGCTCATATACATCACAAGGGGGCAATGTTACTGTCAGGTTCAAAATCCACAAAGCAAGAATGAAAAGTCAACCTAATATCTAGTTTTTAAGGCTCTGATGATTTGTGTGTGTGTGTGTCTGTGAGTGAGTGAGAGAGAGAGAGGAGAAGTAATAATTTTTTTAATTTCTGAGTTCATGTTTTTGTGAGGGGGGGCTTACATGCTAGCAGGATATAATAGTTTTGGCTTTCTATGTTGCTCTTATGGTAAGTTTATTCAAAATATGAGTACTGTACAAGTTATAATGATATCTTTACAAAACTAAGCCTGTTTCCATGGCAATATCTGATGACAAAATCGTGATAGGCAACCTTACTGAATGTATGGATCGTGAGAGCTTCACTGTGCAAAATTATTTCTGATGAAAGCAATTCAAAACCACCAAAGGGATAATAAGCTACAATATTAAGGAAAGCCTTGGCTGTGTCTATTAGAGAAAGGATTTCCAGCTTACAAACAGTGAGAGCTGAAATGTTACACAGTCGGATTTTCTTCTCTGGAGAGTCACAGAATCACTCATACAGAAGTAGGGCAGGAAGGTTTTCTGAAAAGCAGCTGATGAATATTTGATTTTTATCATGGTTTAGATAAGAGATACACATTAAGTATAGATATTCAAGCTGAAATACATCTTGGAGGAAAAATGCTGCTCCTTTCTCTGGTAAAAATTCAGAGAATATGGAAAAACAACTTCTTCAGCAAGCAAACACTGAGGAGTATCTCTGTGGCACCTTTTTAATATATGGTACACAATATATGCACAAATATGTTTGTAAGAATAGAAATTTAAAAAAAAATAGCCTGAGAATCTCAGAAACCATAAATCATAAATACCTGACTTTAGGTCCATAAGTTTTAATCCATATTTAATCTACATAGACTAATTGTCTAACGGTTTTCCTTCTATATTATTTAACTCAGAAAATTCATTTTCATTTGAAAACACATCAGCAAAATGACTAGCTGTTATCATTCTGGGTTATCTCAATCTGAAGATTGAAGATAAATTCAAAGATTCAGCCAGTCCCTTTAACTTTTTGCATGAAGAAAGCATTTAGTCCTCCAACTAGAAATATTAGGCAGCAACTGCTGAGATAACGAAGAGGAGACCAAAAGGGCATACTAACTGAGCCAGGGAGGAGAGCTACATCATGTTTGGAACAGAAAGCTTGGATGCTTTTTGGTGATGCACAGGAATAAGCTGCCAGAAATGGGTACATTTCCAAAATGTAGCCAGGATTTAATGTGTACTACTTAGACTAGGTAGCACAGGACAACACAATGTAGAATAGCCTGAGCCATGCAGAAATGGTCTGTAGTGGCTAGAACAGAAGAGTTTGGGCTAGTCTCTTTGCCAGAAAAAATCAGTTTTGTTTTGTTTTATGCTGAAGACCTGAATGAGAGGGGTGCCAATACTGTGCCTGACCTGTCTCCAATCTTTACCTGATAAGCTATTGAGCAGCTGTGGTGTTTTTCTGCTCTTGCTGAACAGCTGATTTATTATTAAATTGGTGTCAAGTCTTTCAGTGAATCAGATACAGACCCATGGATTACATCAAAATCTCAGGCACCCATGTGAAGTATCAGATAATACTGACTTCACAGGATTATTGTGATGATTACCAAGTTATAGATGAAGCACAGGAACACTGTCAAGTATTATATGAATTCCTTCTATGGCTACCAGGTTTTGCAGTTAAAAGTAACAAAAGCATTAATACTTACATTGTAGATAAAGAAACGAGTGTATTGAAAGCTCCAGCTGTGATTGTAGCAATGCGATTGTCATACAGAGAAAGTAATCTCACAGAGCTCAATCCTGTGAATGTGTCATTGTTTACACAACTGATCATATTGCTTCTGAGCATCCTGGAAGAATTTAAATCTGGAATTAGTGTTTGGTAATGAAAACAGAGCTACAAGACAAGGTAGTGTGTTCCAAAGGGAAATCTGTTAGTTGAACGTGTCAGTTCACAAATATGAGCTTCAGAAGTTCACCTAAATATGTGAGGCACAAATATGAAATAACCATTATAAGCCAGTACATTTAATTCAGACTGACACCAAAGGCGGAGAGGCTCCTCTGAGCTGACCCTTTTGTTTTGTGTGAGCACAACTTGAAAGTGGACTGATGTTGGCATGAATGCAGCTGAATTAGCAATGGATAACTATGTAAGTAAACTCACATAAAGCAAACCAAATGCAATTCAGTACAGTACTTGAAACCATAATCAAAGGTTCCACTGCACTCAGAAAAGAAACTGGTGGTCAGGCAAGGAATACATAAAGTCCTGGATACCAAAGAAGTCAAATGCATCATACCTGTGCTGAGGATGAGAGGCGGGAAAAACTCTAAAAGCTGCCACAGTCAGCACCCATCTTGGCATTCGGAACCACCCCAAACCCCAGATTTCAACTTAAGCTTTCTAGCCCATTAGCTTTTGTGCTGTTTGAAGATTATACACAAACTTGTGCTGCCAGATGTTTTGCAGAATTAGTACTGCTTGAGTCCATCTGAAAACATTGAGACCAGGCTGCAAAGAACGCAGACAGCTTGATAGTTAGCTGGAGAGACTGGGAAGCCAAGAGCATTTCACTGTTCCACATATAAGGATGGTGAAGTGCTAACACAGATCCTGAATGGCAGGTGTAAATATCCCAAAGTGGCAAAGCCCCACATCTTCTGGTGTCTAGCAGAGCTTTCACAAAGACAGAAAAGCAAGGCAATGGTTGGTGACAAATAAGGTCAAACAGAGATGGATCTGGACTTATCAAATTCTGGGTGACCAGTATAATCATAGATTCCCAAGCACTTTCCTCTTTAAACTTGCTTTTTTTGCTGTGTTTAGATGACACAGATCCTGATAATAGGTTGCACTGAAACATATACTAGCTTTATTGTCATTTTTGGTGTTTTTAACACAATAAAGAGGCATTTTCTTTTACATTCTGGAAACTTATATATTGCTTGATCAACATCAATCTGATGAGATGTAAGGTAGAAGAAGAGTTGGCTTTTTCTACCCCGCTTTTCTCACCCGTTTTAGGGGACTCAAAGCAACTGACAAAGCTTTTCTATTCTTCTCCCCACAACAGAACACCCTGTGAGGTAGGTGGGGCTGTGAGAGCTCAGAAGAGAGCTGTGACTAGACCAAGGTCACCCAGCTGGCTTCATGGGGGAGGGTGGAATCAAACCCGGTATTCCCAGATAAGAGTCCGGCTCCCTAACCACTAGACCAAACTGGCTCACAGGTAGGAGAGATAACATAGATCTCTAACAAATCTCTGATCTCATCTTTGAATAGCTACACTGTAATCTTTGACTGCTGAATCTGAGCATGAAGAAACCAGCACTCCAACATTTCCACAGATCATGCTACAGTGCTTTTTTGCTTCTCTATTCCTCTATTTAAAAAGGCAACTAAACTTTATACTCACAACGTCTTGAGTCCTGTAAGGCCTCTAAACATTCGCCCATGCACTGATTCTAGCTGATTCCCAGTCAGCATCAGCTCCTGCACCCCAGTCGCACCATCAAAAGTGCCTTCACGAATCTCTTTGATCTTGTTGTTACTCAGATTTCTGAAAGGGGAAGAAAACTTTGCATTAGACAACAACCTCTATGAGGAAGACTACATTATTTCTACAATACAAGCACAGTCACATTTGTTCTGCCCCATGAACCTAGTGCCAAAGTTGTCCTAATTTTCTGGTGGTCAGAAGTTCCATTAAAAAGAACAATGTGAAATTGCTGGACTAGTATACTGGTTTATGATATAATAACCAGTATGTCTGTTTCTAACTACAGGGGAATACAAGTGTAATAGTGTAATTGAAGAATTTGCACTGTTATGTTTTCTAAACATTTACTTTTTTGTTACTTTTGTTTTGAATAGTTCTTGTTATTCACGAACAGCATTATGCTTGACTGAAATAGAGAAATCTATATAATCCTGTATTAATACCACAAAATTCTTAATGTTTCAGCACACAACTCTTTGAATAATTCATTTTACAGGCAGTCATATGCTGTCCAAGGTTCCTCTAGTCATTCCACAGTAGAAGAAAACACCCTTGCAAAACACCATTCTGCTAAGATGGACTACCTATGTTTTTAGTGTAATTTAGAAATAATGGTTTTAGATGGTTATACTGAACATACCAACATGCTGTACATAAGCAGGAAACAGAATAAATCTTCACAGAGATTTACAGTCTTAAAAAGTACAGAAGTGGATCAGACAATCATGTATCAGTCTCAAGCTGTAGAACAAATGACTGCAAAGAATTTCCTGCAAGCATGTCAGTGAGATATATTTGGATTGGAGTGAAACTTGTGCTATGTAATGGTCAATCCTGGATGAAAGTAATTTTTAAGGCTTTTGTATGAATAGTTGGTAGCCTGGTTTCTGTCTCTTGAGTTGCAGAGACAGCCTGGCTGCACAGTCTGTGACCCATCACCTCTCTTGCAGTTTGAGTCAATAACAGAAAGAAGGAGCAGCCCAACAGAGTACAAAAATAACCACAAAAATATGAACGTCTTTTGGAGGGGGTTTAGGCGCTTCTATTCATCGTATAAAGATTACTGTTTGTGTTTAACATCAAGTGTGGGTCAGAAACATAGTTATGACAGATGATTTTCATCTGGTGTTGACCTAAGGTCCAAAGAAAAACACAGTGAAGTGTCCTTTTTGAATTCACAGATTCGAGGGTTTCTTCCACTAGTAGCATGTCTGTTGCCCAGCTTTCATACTGCTGAAAGCAACTTCTCCCATTATAAATGAAACTCATGAGACAGACATATGAAAATATTTATTATGAGCAAGTTACTTCCATGCCAAGCGAAAAATTGGTGAGTCTCAAAATGATCTGGTAATTCTGTTCCCCTATTCTATATCACATAGGTGAGGCCACACACATTCTAGAGCATTTTTGTACTTACCTGCCTTGTATAGCATCATCATCATCATACTATCATCATAACATATCAGGCATGATGATTCAGGTAAGGCTGAATTATGGTGGCAGCCATTCGCACTGCACATTCGCACTGCTAGACTAGACCTTTACCTGGCCAGCAGCTTGTGCGGTACAAAGGGTAGGAGTGCTACGGAAAAGTCTGAACCACCATCTGATGAATGGCCAGACATTGCCATGATATGACAGATGCAAACAACTTCATAGCCACAATCATGCAGCCTGTATTCCTTGCTTTGCAGAATCTTGAAACCATGTTGAACGACCTCCCTAGGAGCAATTCAACAGCTGCTAGTCAACCTATAGTATGCTTTTTGGCTGTCTACAGCTGGATCACTCCTAGGAGACATCAGGCAACTCTGGATTGCTCTACAAGTTAAGTGTGAAAAGTCCCCCAGTCTGTGATTGGATTGAATGTGGGATTATGGGATTCTTGTGGGTTTCTACTTTTGGCCCTGGAAGTCAGAAGACTAGTTCTTTGTAAGTGATTGGATTACTAGGACTATCATTATCAGGAAGAACCTTTTTAACCATGTAACTTTTAGGACTTTGCCTCTATTCTACTTGTGGAAGGCTAGAGCATTTGTAATTAGAGTGTGAATGGTCACCTGCACAGTGTCCATTGCAGAGCTCTAGTGATGGCATCAGTGCACCTGTGCAGCACTGTCACTGGGCCAACCTAGCAATGCAGTACATTATTGTGTGGGTGCCACTGGTCACATGCTTCTCTTGTACCTCTTCCACCTGGAAGACTTGCAAATAGGAGCTTGCCAGGCTATTCCAGCCTGGTGGCTAATATAGGCATGGAGCAATTTTAACTATTCCATGCCTATAGTGCTTGAAGGATGTTCCAGGATGTGCAGATGCAGTGTCTGGGAGCTCCTCCCACTTTGTCTACGGAGTCAAGTGTGAAAAGGTCCTATGTTGTCTAGAATAATCTTTTACTAGCTTCACGTGCTCAACTGGCTTGAAACCATTTTTCAACAGGAAATGTGAAATCACAGAAATTCAAGCACTGGTAAACTAAAGATGAACCACTTAATCTTTCAGGTTGATATGAGAAGCACAAAACTTTGTTGTTTCTGCAGATCACGTTGGTGACCGGGACTACTAAATGAAGCTAGCTACCATACTTTTATATCAGCTTTGCTCAAAGTCTCAGAAACCACCTACTTCATTTTTGTCTCAATTCAAATTTTTGTTCTTGACCTGAACCATCCTAAACAATTATTTGAATGACTATTTCATGCAATACAAATGTGTTTGTTCACTGAGACCAGCGGCTATGCCATCTATGGAAATTTATTTGGTAACAGATTTATTTGTGTACATCTTCATTCTGCCTTACCACACAGGAGATGTCTTATATGTAATAGGTTACTTTGCACATGTAAGAATAATCATGATAAAACTGCTAGTGAATTCATAGGCATTAGCACCCATGAGAATAAGTTTCTGACACTGATATTGTCTTGATATTTATTTTTCAGGATTAACTATAGGCTAGATTAGATACCTTTAAAAAATACTACATTCAATTTGAACATGTTTGCCTACTTTTTTATTATTTGCATTAATTTGGCTCCAAAGTGCCTTAAGGAGAAATAGAGCACACCTCAGAAAAACCTTGACAACACTGAGATTGCCAAACATAATTTCACTGATTCACAGGTTATCAGAACTTCTCAATTAAAAGCAGAAGTAATGAAAGAAATTACAAATGCAGACATGATTATCAAGGAATTACTACAGCACATTGAAAAATGCTTCCAAGCAGCTTCCAGAATTGTCTTGCTGCAGCGATGAGAGATCATTGTGGCAGCTTCATGAAGGGAACCTGCAATCCTGTCTCACACTCTGTGCTATAGCTAATAAAGGTCATTACAGGTCAAAACTGAATATGTAGAAACAGAAAAACATATCTGTACTAGAGGTAAGTTGGAAACCATCCTTCCATATGCAAAGAAGGGGGATGCATTTTGTAAGAAGCACACAATTAGAAGCACACAGCCAGCATCAAGATGTAGGCCATAGAAAAACAGGCTGCAACTAGGCATTAGTTACTTATTTCATTATAGTTCACCAAAAAAGTCAAACACCATCCTAGGATGAAGCAAGAGTTGGACAGAGTCTAGATCATGAGAAGTAATTATTCTTCTTTACTCTATCTTGGTCAGACCTCGTCTAGAGTACTGTGCCCAGTTCTGGGCACCCCAATTTTAAAAAAGGGCGTTGACAAAATAGAGCAAGTCCAAAGGAGGGCTACCAAAATGGTTAGTGTTTGGGAACCATGTCCTATGAGGAACTGATGAAGGATCTAGAAATGTTTAATCTGCAGAAGAGAAGACTGAGAGGAGACATGATAGCAGTCCTGAAGTACCTGAAGGCCTGTCACAGTGCAGAGCGATCGTCCCTATTCCCATTTACTCAAGATGGAAGGACTAGAAACAACAGCATGAAAGTGCAAGAGGAGTCAATACAGATTAGATAAAGAAAAATACTTCCTGACAGTAAGGACGATCAGTAATGGAATAGGTTGCCACGGGAGGTTGCCATGAGCTTTCCTTCAGTGGAGGTCTTCAAGCAGAGGCTGGACAGAAATCTCTCTTGGATGGTTTAGAAAATCCTGTACTGAGCAAGGGCTTGGACTCAATGACCCTAGAGGTCCCTTCTAACTATAATTCTAGATATTCCAGAATAAAGCATGGATATTCCAGAACATCCAATATAGGACAATAAGTAACTAATGTCTGGATGCAGCCTAAGTTTCTGTTTTAAGGTAGTTTTATCTGTACGATTGCCAACATGCTAAATTTGGTTGAAATTGGCTGTTGGGTGCACTGGAATATCAAAACTTGATATGGACTAAATTTAGCCGAGAGTAGACAGCTCGTGAATGAAACAGCTGGACAATTGTTATGGCTGCCAAGGATAGAGATAGCTGTGCAGAAAGACCTTTGCTCAATACAAGATGTGCTCAGGTGATTAGAATTATGGCTCAGGTGGAAATGTTTAATCCAAACAATAATAGTTTCACCCACATACACCTATTTCATGGCAGGCAACATAATAATGTGCAAAATGTATTTTGTGAATTTGCCAACATTTTATGTAACTGACAACTTGGGGGGATATTTTTTCGCAAGCTCATGAAATATTTTCCATATGCAAACACCAAGCACACTAGTATTATATTCAGATATTCTTTTCCTCCTAAATACTTGCAGTTTGCATTCATTAGAGGAAAGCATCTAATAGCTTTTCAGTATTCATGATGAGCTATCATGTAAATTTGTACCAAGGGAGTTCTTAAAAGCAGGCACAGTTGACCCTGAAATCAATTGTGTCAATGAATCCTTTGGGGCTGCTTAAACACATGACTTATTGACAGAACAGACAAAGGTTCCGAGTGAATGCTGCCGACATATACCGTTACTGCATACCAAGAATGTTTTTAAAGTGTCTAAGTGTCTTTCTGAACACTCTTCTTTTGTACTGTGGTTGGATAAAACACGGGAGATGACGTGGCTTGATTTTCACAGAGGCTGATAAGTACACTCTCATAATAAAGATTTAAGGCATAATGGACTTTACTTCAGGCTCCAAAGAGCCAAAAGCACTCCCCAACCTGTCTTATCATTTTCTGCTTATAACAGATATTCTCTGATTGCCATATGTAAATCCATTTAAGCTAAATGAAACATAGGCTACTTCTTTCTAAAAGTGGTAGCTGAATTCCAAGGGTACATCGACCTCAGCCTGCTTGCCATCTAGTTGTTACCTGTAATGTTCCAAGTGCTCTACATCTTCCTTCCAGGTCCCTTACACATCTCATGTTCAAGTTCATGGCATGATAAGCACCCAGCCAGAGGACATGGGGGGATTGCCAGTGCACAAAGTAATGGCACCCGCGTTTCTTGTAATGATGCTTTTTCACACCTTGGGAGAAGACCGGAGGAACTGTTCTTGTCCCTTCCAAGCCCCAAGCCCCAAATGGGGCAATTCTACACTGCTAAACCAGCCCAGCAAGTATACTAGGAGGAGGGATGTGAACAATTTTTTTTTTACCCATTTACTTGGTATGTTAATGGAGCAATTTTGAACGTCTTAGGCTTCAAATCCCTGCCAAAAGCATTCATACCTCCAAATCCACCCCAGAGCTTTGAACAAACACACAAAAGCTTTTGCTTTCCATGTGGATGTCAGTCTTCAAATATAGCCAATATTCGATTTGAATGCAAAGTTTCAAACATTTTTCACCCATCCCTAACCAGGAGCTTCCCTTCTGGAAACTGTCATGCCCCGTCACGCCAGCCCTCCTTCCTCAGAGGAGGAGGATGCGCCTGCAATGGCACTGCCGCCATTGCAGCACCCAGAATCGACCGGCACAGACGTCGTGGGCCAGCAACCAGCTTTGGGGGAACTTTCAGACTCCTCCGGAGATGAAAGCTCAGACGAGATACCATGCCCTTGTACACTCCTCCTGCGTCAGCAGAAACAAGTCACGCGGCGTTCGCAGAGATTAGCCCACCTGGGAAAGCAGGGGTGTGGCACAGCTTCCTCTACTTAACCAAGCAGTAAACACCCAGCCAGCGTTGCAGACAACCTTCATGCAACCCCGTGTGTGACTCTAGACCTTTGCCTTGACTTTGGACCCCCCTGTGATGTGCTGACCCCTGGGCTGACGGACTCTTGCTGGATTTCTGGATGCCCTGACCTCGGATTGTGACTTGACTCTGTGTAAGCCTGAACACTGAAATGTCTAGGTGAGTCTTACTCTTCCACAGAAGCAGTGTGGGTAAAAATACCAAGCCAAAAAGGAAGTCTAACAATAGGGACATGCTAGTGTCCTCACATAGACTATGTAATGCAGAAACAGTCCTAGATATTACCATCAACATATATTTATATATGTGAATTTTTATCCCACGCTATACTCACAGGTCTCAGGGCGGGTTACAACATTAAATGTCAAATAAACATGTAATTTTATTTTTGATATATTTCTATGAGTTATACTGTAAAATGTTTAGAACTATGATTAGCGCACAAGTAGTGACGTCCTAGTAGGGCTGCCCCATGTGGAACTTCTGAGCAGGGGTGGGATGGGATATCCATTCTCAGTCAACCCTATCTCACTCTGGATTGCCTGGATTGCACCGTTATAAAACCCACCATGTGGTTAAAAAGTTTTGTGAAGATTGAGGAGATGAATACAATAATAGTACCTTTCAAAATCCATGAAATATTTATTAGAAATTTATGGTCAAGTACATTTGGGTTTTAGGTTCTATTTCACAGAACTATGATGTAATTTTGTCTTTCCTAGTGAAAAAACCATTATGATCCATGCTGTAGTTTCCTAAAAACTTGATAATATTCAACATTATACTATAAAGCATAGAATACCCTCTCTGGAATGGAACAAAAAAATCATATAGTCATGAAAAGGTAAAAAAAAAAAAAGCCCCAGGTATTTTTTTTTAAAAAATAAGTGCTTTCTGTTGGAGGCTTCTGTAATAAATCTGAAAAAGGCAGTTTTATGATGAACTCTAAGGCACTGATGCTAGTATACACACATGCCCTGCACCTGCAACTCTTAAATTCTTATATTTCTGCACGAGTAGAATATGAACAATTTATTATTTTGTACAACAGAAAATGGTAAATGAGAGTGTGCCTATTTCATGCTACGCTGAGATCTAGGCTGTATCGCTCAGTTCTCTCCATTCTTGAAAAAACACCCAACAGATTTACTTCAATCTCCAGTGAAATAAAAGAATTCTACTATAAATTTAATTTTAATTAACTATATCATTTAAAGATCTGTGAGATTTCCTGTGATGTGTTTTCTGTTGGCTTCTAGACCACAATTTAAAATATTACTCTTTAAGCCTTGTAACTATAAAAAATCTTCACAATTCTTCCATTATTTTTGTGATGCTAGATCACAAACACGAGATGACATTATATTTCAGAATAGGAAACTGCCATCTGCAAGCTGGTGCAGACTTCAAGAGGCAAGTCTACACTAGCATGTGAATGGCAGAATATAGCTTCAGTACAGAAATTTCCATAATGTAATATTATATAGGTTTTTTTGCCTAGTTCTTCCTGAAATAACGGGCCTATTTGTACTAAGAAAACCAGGATGACCCAGCGTACCCTGGGACAAAGTATATACATCCCATAGTGTTGCCTCTGTCCCAGGATGGCTAAGAACTGTCCTAATCACTGTTAGCTCCTAGTACACATGCAGCCTTCACAGTCATGCGCTGTGTCACTGACGTAACCATGGCCACGCGCACATGGCCATTGCTACGGCAAGGCAGATGGAATCATTTGTCTATCATCCAGACCCAGGTAGTTCTGGATGGACCAGTACTCGCAATGCATACATTGACCACCATCCCTGATCTTAACTGCTATATGATGTTTTCTCATGTTAACTAAGGGTGTTTTTCCACTGTCACTAGAAGTACCCATTAAGTACCCATTAATGGGTACAAAAATGCCATTACGTACCCATTAATGGATACTTAATGGGTACTTCTAGTGACAGTGGAAAAACACCCTAAGTGTGGAAAATCCCAATGTCTTTAGCAACTTTTATATTTGAGCATATTTGAGCTTGGTTGCACATATTTTTAAGGCAGATTTCCATCGCAATTTCCACTGCAGAAGATTTACACATAAAGGGGAAACTTCATACCAAACATGGATTATACTGTAGTCCTTGAAATCCATGTATTTTGTAGATGCACTAAAACATTTTCATTACCTTTCATTTTCACATTGCAATTATAAATACATATTTGTAGAGGTTTGCGCAGACATTCCAGGGGAGGGCAAGAAAGCATTTCCTCTTCTGTCTGCCCATCACGTCAATCAATCATGTGCAGTTGTGTGTGATTATGGTTGTTACAATTTTTGTGCGTTTGTTGTCTTTTTCTTTTGCATGAGAACTCTCTTAGGGAATTGTGCTTTTGCTGGAAAACACCTGGAAAGATATTTTGCTTTCTTGCTCAAAAACATCGATAAGGATCTAGATAGCTATACATCTGATTTTTTTTGAAGGAAGAAGGATCTGTTTTCTGTGCAGCAGCAAAGGCAAGAGTTGACAGGGTATGTAGACCAATCAAATTCACAGTGTCAGAGAAGAGCTTGGAACGGGGAGGGATGGGAGGCAGAACAGTACAATCTGAGTTTGTCTCACAACTTCTTCAATGTGTTTTGGGAGAACAAACATAATAGAAGTGGGTTCTACTTTGAAGCATTCCAACATATTCTATTTTGAAGCTCAAAGTAAGACTATGGTATAGCAGATCCCATGGGTGCTTATCTAGACAAAATGGACTTTTCCCAAGAAAGCAATAAGCATACACAATAGTGTCTGGCTCTTGGTGGGACACCAGGAGCACTGATTAGTCATTTGCCAATTGGCTTTGAAGTCCATAATGCCAGCTGATGCTATACACAGATTTCTATCCTAAATCAACTGATAACTAAGCCACCATGTCAATATCAACAACTGAAAAGAAAATTAACTTACATCTTCCTCATGTTGGGGAGTTTCTTGAATATTCCAGTAGCTTCCAGAACAGAAATGTCATTATCATGTAAGCGCCTTGTGAAAAACAACAAAAGCATATTTAAAAAGTTAGGTTTTTCAAACAAATTCACATGGTATGCATAAGTTTTAAATGAATAGAAAGAACAAAATAGGATTAACAGTATGTACAGATCACTTAGATTGTCAGACAGACACAAGCTTTACCGGGCGATCCAGTCACTCACTGTCTCAATCTAACCAACATCTACAAATCTGCTGTAAGGACAAATGGGGAGAATAGGTTTGCTACAATCCTGGCTTACAGATGGTTTAGAAATGGTTGCCAGACCAATCTGCCTCCCCTCCCCAATTCTCATGAACATACTAGAAGAGGTGGACTAGAGACAGGATGAGAACATGAAGGCCACATAGTACCCTCTCCAAAGTAGCCTTTGACTTCTTTTTTGTTGTTGCTACCTGTGAATGGAACCAACTTTTTGAATGAAAAACAGACTATAAACACAGCTTTTAATGCTATAGTCATTTCTTTTTGAAATTACAGTGTGCATTATTGGCAATAATTCTGTATAATGATTCATAATAAAATAACATGGAAAGACAGGAGGAAGCATGCATTTCAATCTAAACGCAAATTAATTGATTTAATTAGGATTTTTAAAATCTGTTAATTGCCTTTAAGATAAAACTACTGATTTAAACTGTCTTAGATGATCTTGTCTGATTAAGCTTGATAAGTATGTTGATTGGGGATCACCTGGGAAAACCTGAGTGACTCGGGCAATAAAGGCAGACCCTGGAAAAAGGCAGCAGCAGGACCAAATAAAATCTGTATTATTGCCAAAAAATATCCTGCATGCATCTGTCCATTTAGTCAGAAGTAATTAAGAACAATCTGGTGGCACCTTTACTTTTCTAATAAAGGTCAAGGTGATTAGTAAACACATATAAAAGAGCATCCAGCTTAAAACAATAGAAAAAGCAGTCTCCTCCACCTTCTCCCAAAAGTTAAATAAAATATAATTAATTCCCTGAAGATATGAAACATATATTTAATTCTTGGCTTACTTGGCAGATAATCTCTCTCAATATAGACCTGCGAGACCATTATGCGCTTCAACGGAAGTTTTGCTTTGGGTACCATGAATCATTGAATGTTATCTTATGACTCACCGCAGTCAGGCCTTATCTTTTTTAGCACTTACCCTCTGGAACAGTCTACCCTCTAACATTCATATGGCGCCTACAGTTCTGGTCTTTAGGTGCCAACTGAACACCTATCTTTTTACCCAGGCCTTTCCAGAGTGGATACTTGCTTGTTTGTTTCCCAGATACCTCGGTTTAATTATGTTTTTATATAATTATGATGAACATAAGAACATAAGAGAAGCCCTGCTGGATCAGACCATAGCCCATCTAGTAAAGCATCCTGTCGCACACAGTTGCCCACCAATTGCCCATGGGCATCTCAAGCAGAGACAAGGACAAACCTTCTCCTGCTCTCAAATCCCAGCAAATGGCCTTAGAAGCATCCCACCTGTCCCCCCCAGCCTGGAAGATGTACTCAGGCATCCACTCTAGTAGCCATTGATACATCTGTCATCCATAAATTTGTCCAAACCTTCTTTAAAGCCATCTAGGCTGGTAGCTTTTACCACCTCTTCTGGCAGCATATTCCATAAGCTGATGACCCTCTGAGTGAAGAAATACTTCCCCTTGTCTGATCCAACACTCCCACCCATCAGCTTCATAGAATGCCCACTGGTTCTAGTGTGTGATAGAGAAAAGAAATTTTCTCTTATCTACCTTTTCTATACCATGCATAATTTTATATGATGATCTTACTTGTTTTTATTCCAAGTATACCACTTTTATACTTTAAAGGGAAGAGGTATATACAAAATGAATGAATAAATAAAATACTTAGGCAGTGATCACATCTTGCTGAAATAGTCCACCCTATTAAGAAATTGAACTGAAGACATCCTAATCCTGTTCACGTCCAATTCTTGATAATCTGTCCTCAGGTTGGTATGTTAGTTCATGGTCACACCTTCACTTTAAACCTTCCTCAGCCCATCTACTGATCATAACGCTCTACCTTTCATTTCTATCAATTTCATTTGTGGAATTTCCAGCCTCCATTTAGCCTTTCCACGATAGAAAGTCCACAAATAAAACTGGACAGAAATGAAAATGGGTGAGTGTTGCAATCAGAAGATGGACTGAAGAAGGTTTAAAGTGAAGATGTGACATTTAACTGAAGACTGGCATTAGTTCTTGGCAGCCAGAAGCATTTATGAGAGCCCTTGGACCCTAGCCAACTCTCACACTAGCTGGATCAAGATTCATACATATCCCTTGCCCTGATTAGCACCATCTCTGAATAGCACCAGGGTGATTTCTGTCACCCTCAGGAAAAAAAGGGGAATTGAATTGATCCTAACAAAAATACTTTCTTAGAACTATTCTTTAGTAAGCCTTCTATATTTGACCAATAGAAGAGAAGAGGGGCTTACCAGAGGTCACTGCTAAGGGGCTCTTCAAACCTCTAAAATGTCACCTGTTTCATTCACCTGTTTCATTCACTCCCTACTAAAAGGCATAACTGAAGAATCAGTGTGTAGATGAAATAGTGGCAGGAAGTGCATGGTGCCCTTATGGTTCTGTGACTGCATCAAAAGGAAGAAGGACTAACACGAGTCTGCTCCATATAACACAGTCAGAACACAGGATGAATGTGACATCCAGATGGATGCCACATTTACCTCCATGTCAAGCCATCATAAGTGCTGGAATATCTTTTCAATTTTGAGGAGGAAGAGTAGGAGTAGAAGTAGTCTTTTATACCTCACTGTGCTCATCCTTTAAAGGGACTTAAAGGGGCCGACAAACCTTCTTTTCTTGCCCCTATGAAGTAGGTGTGGTTGTGAGAGTTCAGAAAGAGAGCTGTGACTATCTCACCAGCTGGCTTCATGTAGGAGTGCAGAATTGAACTGGGAGACTACAAGATAAGAGTCTGAGACTCTAACCACAAGACTAAACTGGCTAAAGACCTTTCAGAGCTTTTGGGGTGAACCCCCATGGGCTCCAGTTATTTTGGTGCTGAATTGGGGCATCCCTGATATGAATTGTAGTTCGAATTAACATGCCCCCAAACAATTGAGGAGAGCGCGGATTCAAGCCGAATCCACCTGACCCTAAGCAGACCGCAGTAAACCCCTGCATGGGGAAACCACATCCTTTTTTCTCCACCCTCTCTGCCCTGATAGGAAGTCCGATTGACATCACCATGCCCTGTCTCGCTCGGTGCAGCAGTGACAGGGGAAATCCCTGAAAAACCCCTCCAGGTTGCACCTCCAAAAACAAAACACACACCATAGATAAGATAAAAAATGATAAAAGGGGGGGATAATAGGATGGGAAAGGGGCTCCTTGCTTAAAGCCACAGCTCTGAGTATAGCGGAGGTGTACACCTCCACATGACAGCAAGCAAACCTCCACATGCCAGCGAGCCTCATGTTCTTATCTTTGTCATCCTGGTGTAGAGAAGCCATGGGCATTTTGCCCATTAAGCTGATCCAGTGCTTGTGTGCAAAATCTAGCCCTTTACCCACACGTGCCTTGCTGATCAGGCGATCAGGCAAGGGGGGTATCATGCTTGTAGCCAGAGAGACACTTGCAGGGCAAATGAGAGCTCAGCACTTCTCTTTCAGCTAAATTTCTTTGCTGCCTTCCCCAAGAAGTTGCGATCGCAGTGCGCATGGTAGGAACAGCAAGCACAGGCAAACCCCTGCCTGATAATGATGTGATCGTCGAACTCCTCCCCCAATAACCCTGGAGCATCCCCATGGCTCAAGATAATACGTGCTTGCCTTCCTCATTTGGAGTGAGAACAGTTGGGTATTTTTTTGCCGTGGATTTGTGCCATTTGTCCTGCATATAGCCTGGATTAGAGGCTTTCCATGGGGATGCTCTGAGGGGAACTCAGGTTTGCCTCAGAGTATTTTGATCATGGGGACACAGCCTTTGTCCCTTTTCTGCTGATAGTGATGACTCTGTTGCCACTGCCTGAGGGGTTTTACCAGACTTCTCACAGGCATCTCAGTTATCAAATACAGGAAATAGCCTTTGGTTCAAGAATCCCTCCCCAATGTCAAGATCAAATCTTGATGGTGGGGGATGACATGCAGATGGAACTGCCAGTGCACTAAAATAGTGCCATAAGCATAGTAGTATTCTTAATGCACAGAGTGTGGAACTTCAAGAGAGTCAATACAGATTAGATATTAGGAAAAACCTCTTGACAATGAGGGTGATCAGTCAATGGAATGGGTTGCCACAGAAGAAAGTGAGTTCTCCTTCACTGGAGGTATTCAAGCAGAGGCTGGACCTACATCTGTCTGGGATGTTTAGGAAATCCTGTATTGAGGCTGGACTTGATGACCCTAGGGGTCCCTTCCAAGTCTCTATTATTCTATGATTCTATGACTACTGTTATAGGGTCTTATTGTATGTCAGTGCTGTGGAAAATATAGGGTTAATTACAATGGATTTGAGAAACCCTTGGGAGAAGACTGACTTCTATAAAAAGGACAGATTCTTCTTGTACCACATTCAAAACAAAAGAATTTGGCAGATAAAGTTTTATACTGATCTCCATATGGGAGTTGGTTACAATTACTTTTGTATACAAACTCTTGGGGAAACCAGAGATGGCTGTAGGATAAGCCTTGAAATGTGAAAAGGAACATAAAAAAAAATCAAATTCCAAAAGGTATAGACTCTGCCACTGTACTGCCTCAGGAGGTAACCAAAATAATTTGATATTAAAGAGGTACTTTTAGTACCATAAAAAATATATGAATACCGCTATACCACTGAGACAAGTTATGGTTTCATGTAATGAGACCCAGAAGTCTGAAATCATTCCTTCTAGCTAATGAAAAAGTGCACTGAACTTCCACAAGCAGACATGTGGCTATATAAAAGCTGAAAGGACATCACTGATGTTGCCATAATTTGAAGAAGAGGTCTTTACTTCACAAGGACACACACTACTGGAAGACTGAATCCAAGAAGCAAGGAAATTAAGGGCACCAGATCTAGAACAGATCACTTCAGCTCTGGTAGATGGGTGAGAGGAACATTGAGACATGGTAGTTCATTCCCTCTTTCACTGTTTCCTCCTGAGATTTTCTTCAAGAATAAAGAATAGCCACCATTTTCCTGTGATCTCTTAAGAAGAAAGCACCAGACAACACAGATCCTGCAGAGGACTGCTGTCAGATCTCTCCCCAGTAGTTTGCAGTTATAGTGCTCTTGAGGGTGCAATGAATGCAGCAAGTGCTTCCAAAGTAGAGGATCATGTGTATCCTGAGCCCTAGGGCCACTCTTATGATACAACAGGGCCTCACAGATGTGCAACCAATATACCTTCATTGTACTCTGTTACAGAAACCACTTTAGATACATGTTTTTAGCACTGGTTTAACTGATGGTGGATCGGATCCAATTCCAAGGAAAGGGGAAACACTTGGCTGATTTTAGTACAGCTTCGTTAATAAAATTTCAAAAGGCATTTAATAAAGATATAATTTTATTGCAAGAAAAGCGGTAACAAAAATGACAAGTGGCTATAAGAGAACAAGTACCAACAAAAAAACACTTTCAAGGCTGGACAAGTTAGTCAACTGGTGATAACTTCTAGCAGGAAACATTTTACTACCAGGCAACATGTAGCAAGAAGGGAAATATTTGCAACAAGAAGCACAAGTTTAATTTGTGCAAAAGTAGTGGAGCATTAGTTATGTCTCTGACTAAAGACTCAAGAGTTTGCAGCATAAACCTTTGCTGTCTCTCTGACCTAAAGCCAACTGGCAGAATGTAAGAAAATGAAAGAGAGCTCAGAAAGGCATGCTGCATGGCATTTTTTCTTAGCCAATCAAAATTCTGTTGCTATGCAAAAGCCAGCAGAACTAAAATAAAGTTCCAAACAATTTAGCAACTGGAGGCAGGTGGTGCCATGGGTTGGAGCCCCTCATTTCAGTGAACTCTTCCCCTGTGATTCCCTCCTGCACAATCTTCAGCTGGGACCCCAAAATGAATTAAAGCAATTTTGCCAAACCATATTTTCCCTTTTTCACTTCTATTAAGAGTTTCTTTAAGCAGAATATAATTCTAAAAAAAAAAGATAGAAAGTTGATATGGATGAATGAAATTCAATGTGAATTGAAAAGGATATGCAGCAGAAGCAAAGAGAAGGCAACTAATTTGGAAAGTAGGAAAGATTATGCCCTTCCTGAGGTCTTCTGTTGATCAGGGAAGTATCTTCTCAGTAATAAACAAGTATAACACTCACAAACGGGCTAGCGGAGAGACAGCAAAGCTCAAAGGAACAGCCTTAAGGAAAGACTGAAGCACCAGAGCTCTAGGGTCCTGGAAATCAGGATGTTAATTAATATTGCTTTCCTCTAAGAACTCAGTCTTGAAGAGAACAAGTGTGTCTGATTATACACCTGCTTCCAGTGGCAATAGTACATGTGGATATCAAGTTTTCTTGATCCCTTCACATACAGTAAGACTGTAGGAAGGGAGACTGAGCTAGTCTGGAACATCAGGTTTCACACACAATTCAGGATGTAGTTCAGCTTTTGTTACAGGAAGGGAAAAGTGGACCCTGCAGAACCAAAGGACGAGGGCAAGGGATGAGGAACACAGCAGTGGACTTTGAGATGACTGAAGACAATTGAGTACCAAGGGCGCCATTTTTTATACCCCAAAACCTTATTTGGGGTCTGATGGGGAAACACTGTTCCGGCAAGAAGAAAGAAGGGATAAGCAAGAAAAACTGACAACGTTCAGGCTTTCAAAGTCACATACACTAGGGATGTGCACCAATATTCGAAAATTTGAAAATACAGTTAGAATCTGATGAATGTTGACATTCGAATTCAAATTGGATTTAATAACATTCGAATTTAGACATTCAAACGGATTTCAGATGTTCCAAAACATTTGTTCAAATGATATACGCATTTGTGCTTATAATATGGGGTAAAATGGGATGCATGTGAAATATGCACAGATACATATAACAGATATGAATGTTGTCGACATTCATATCTTTAAATACGAATCTAACATTCTAATGAATAGATTCAAATGTTACGGATTTAGATTAGATTTTTTGACATTTGGATTTTAAACATTCGAATCGAATGTTTTGACATTTGGTTCAACTCAAATTCAAATGCAAAAAAAAAAAAAATTTGCACACCCCTAACATACACAGGCTGAACTAATCTAATCAGTAATTTAATTTTGGCACCAGATTATCATGCTAATCCTGCTGCTGCTCTCATTGAAGGAGTAAGGCCTTAACAGTGTAAGTGTGCCCTTCCTGCAACAGGCTGACAGGATTAATTTGTGGTGCAAAATACCTTCTAACAAGAGAGTAAAATATTTTGAATTACCAGACCTAAGCAAGAGAAAAATAAAGCACCATTATGATAGCGTGGGTTCCAACTCTACACTTTCTATTACCCGAAATGGGACTCTCATCTGAATGCAAAGTCCACTGCTGTAAATGGTCTCTGGCACCATCTGGATTCTATTACACACAAAGGAGGTTATATTGAAACAGATCCCATGGTGGCCATAAGGATCTTGCCTCTAATGTCTACACGTGAGGCATGAATCCAAAAGCAGGAATATTGTGGTAATAATAAGAATAACATTACTAAGTATTCATGTAGCTATTACACAAAAAATGACACAGTCTTATGAGCTGCCTGTAAAAATAAGTCTTATACAAGTGCATAGATCTACTACAGATACAATGCACTAAGAGACTGAAAAAATCTACAGAGAGTTGCAGGAAGTAATAGATACAATTTCTCAGGGTTGGTGATTGATAGATAAAGAAATGAAAGTTTGTATTTTAAACATATTTTAGCTTAGTCTATATATTTTATCTTTTTGCTGTTGTGATTTGTCCTGGAACCTTTGGGTGAAGGGCAGGATATAAATTCTTAAGTAAATTAACAGGTTGGGTATATACAATCAGAATATCTATTAAGCAAGTCACCATCACCAGTTTCAACCACCACATATAATGCTTGTACCAAAGTGCATGCTAGCAGCCATCATTCAAGCCAAGATGTGGAATCATATGACAGCCCTGCCCACAGAAGGAGAACAGCTGCAGTGGCCCTGTTAACCCAAACAGATATGTTCCCCCACACCCTTTACATGGGCCCCCCTACTCCTAAGTACCTGCAGATGTCATAACGAGACTGTAACCCACTGAGCTTAACACCAACACTACAGAAGAATATAAAGAAGAACAATTCCAGTAGCCAAAAGAAAATACAGTGCACACTTAAGTTATACAAATCACTGCCGCAAGCTGAAATGATGTCTCCAAATTCGGAAGGTTACAAAAAGGCAATAATCAAATTAATGGAAAAATCAGTGGATACTAATACGAATGGTGATAGGTTACATCTAATATTAGTTATGTTATACCACCAAAGAGCAGCTGCTACCAAATGCCAAGTGCACAATGCTTCTGCACTCATGTCCCACGTGGAAGGTTTCTATAAGCACTGTGAGAATTGTCTGCTGGAATAGATGGCCCAGAAGTCCACAGGAGGAGAGCTTTCTTTATGTTACACAAATGATACTCTGATTTAAGTCAAAGAAATCTAATGAATCTTAAAATAACAAAAAAGCCAATAAATAGTTTAAATAAAATGTAAGAGTTCAAAATTCAGAAACTTCTTAGATATGTTTTTAATTCATTCCCAACTAGTGGACACTAGAAAACCTTTAAGCAAACATACTAGATAATTCCTGTAGCAACCTTGGATACAATCAAAGATCTGAGCATATCTAGATTTCTTAAGCAAAATAAAAATGCATACTTAATTTTCCCCCCACACTTTTAAAAACAAAAGCAAAAAACTAACAGACTTACAGATCTGTGGTATATTCTGGAACATGGCTGGGAAGTCGAGTGAGCTTTTGGTTAGAACAGTCTACAATTGTTCCTTCACAGCGGCACTTTTCAGGGCAGACAAGGTCCATGAAGCACTCTCCACTGAACTTACTTCTATAGTCTTCTGAACCTGAAAATTTGAAATACATCCAGGTAAATGACTGGTTATAAAATAACAATCTAAATCAGACTTTAAGAGGAAGAGAAGATTTCCACTTAGGTAGCAAAAAACCAGACAAAGGGTGATTTCACACTGGCAGGTATATTGGACCAGCAAACATTTGTCTTACTGTGCAGAAGAGAGGCTCCTAAACTTCATCCAGACAGAATTTACTTATTCCATGATGTCCGGATAATCTGGATCTGCATTATTCCAGATTATCCCAACAATGTGGATTAAGTAAATGTTGTGTGGATGAAACTACAGTATGCTTGCTGGCTCAATATACTGGCCAGTGCGGAATGACCCTAAATTATGCTCTATATTCTGAGGAAAATATTTCAATGTAGTTCTAGAGATAAAGGATCCACTTTTTCTCTCTCCAAAAACTACTTTGAAGAGTTTATCTTCTGTAAAATGTTCTTCATTGTAAAATAATGAATAAACAAAGGCAGAAATTTAAGGTAGTAAATCAGCTTCAAATATGCTTTCCAAGATTAAACATTTTAAAAATCAACACAAGCGAGCTGCACTTGAACATTATGTGCAATATTTAGTGTGAATTGCACTTCAGCAGATATTATACAATTCTCAGGTCTTCTTTTGTCTTCACAGAGAGGCTCAACTAGAGATCTGTACAAATTTTTTTGACATTCTATTTGAATTGAATCAATACCTGAAAATCCGACTTGATTTTAATATTTTAAATTCAAATTTAACAAGATTTGATTCGAATTTACCAAATTTGAATCTATTCATTTGAATTTTTGATTTGAATCTGCACATACGAATGTCGACAAAATTCATGTGTGCACGTTCGCATCTTCCCCACATCCGTACACTTCCATATGTAACCCATACACAACCTGTTATATGTTATCCCCTGTGCAACCTGTTTTCATCCCGTATGGATCCATATAAATGTATATGGATGTGGGAAAGATGCGGATCTTCAGGTACACATTGTGTACAAATCTGTGCACATATGAATGTCCGGATAATTCAAATGAATAGATCCAAAATTCGAAAGTCGATCAGAATGTTTACATTTGAATTTTGGGACATTCTATTCCAGTTCGAATGTTGAAATTCAGCATATTTGATTGGATTTCAAATGCCTATGAATAAGCACACAAGTTCTTTGTGCACATCCCTAGGCTTAACACTCTTTCCAGTATTAACGTGAGCCTTAAACATGATTACTGTTCTTACGATGGCCAAAATATTAATATTATATTATCCAGTCATGCCATACTTGCCAATATTTAAGTTTGCCAGTTCTTCATAAACCAGCTGTGGTTGAAATTTCTCTTTATATTTCTCAAATTCATTTGTCAAAAGAGTTATACATTTTATTGTCAAAAAGCATTTAAAAATTCTTCAGAAAAAAGGTGAAGCCAAGCTGATAATTAGTACAAAAAGACTTGGTTTTAGCATTCTTTAATATTTATTGTGGTCGCAATCAAGAAAAGTTTTCTGTACAACAAATGTATTTGTACAAAAATGTTTAGCAGACAAAGCCATGCAGGGAAGGGAAGGTGCGAAAAGGCCCTCTGATCCAATCAAGGAAGAGATATCTGCATGTAGAACAGATCTAGGAAGAAGGTGGCCATGGCCACTGGGTTGTGACAACACTTTTGCAGCTCTTCTGAGATGGCAACGGCAATGATGGTGAGGTTGTCTTTGCAACACCTGGGAAGATACCTTGTATCTGTGATGAAGATGTCTTCACATTGCCTTTAAAGTCATCACTTCCTCCTACCTCCTCCATTACTGTATTCAGTGCTGGAGGTGTTGTGGGCCAATTGCATCACAGTGGGTGGTTCGTACTGCAGTAGGTTGCATCCACTGATGTAGAACAGGATTAGGCACTTGCATTGCATTATTCTGTACCACACATTTGCTGCTCTAAAGCCCACTCAATGCAGGTGCCTCTGCCTGTGGTTGATTAAAATCTAGCTAATCTGGATCTATCTAATCCAGATTAAGCAAGGTAAGTGTGTAAAGGGCCTCTGTCATGTTCTTTGCTTACCCCTGCCTACCCTCACTGGACAGTGGACTACCCCACTGTATTCCAAGCCTCCTGCAGCCTATCTTGCTTATAGTCTATCAAGTTCTGGGCATCCAGCCACTGTTTCCTGGCACCTACAACTTATGGTGATCCCATCAATAGTCTCCCCAATACACCTGCAGATCTCTTAGCTTTTTGCATCCAATTTTCCTGGCAGCCCAACCTGAGTTGCTGGAGCAGCCCTGTGTTTTTTTGTTTTGGGTTGTTGTTGTTGTTGTTGTTTTGACAAGCTGATCAGCCTGCTTTTTCATTTTCCTAGGTCTTCCAGAATGGACCATCATGGTTCTTCACAAACATAGTTCAACCAGAACTGGTCAAGTCTGCAAGTGTCATGTGGGCAAATGTAGACAATCACAGTCAAGCAATTCTTCAAGACCACTAAGGCTTCCAGAGAATAAACAGTTGCTTTAGGACGGGAACATCACTATGAAATATGTCATTATTTCTCTTTCAGGTATTAAAGAGGTAGAAACAAAGCCTTCAATAACATATTTTGTACCTCAATTGATACACTCTGTGTTGTAGATTTTAGCAATTATAAAATTAAATATGGTCTTTTAAAAAAATTATCACTTCTAAGAGGAGTTATTAGGAAATGGGACATAAACTACCTCATTATTTAAAGGAAAATTATAAGGATGTCTTTTTTCATAATTATTCACCTTTGCACAACTCAAGTGTATACTTAAGTTTACTTACATAGTACTGGTAACCAATTATTAGTATTAATACCTCCACAAACAGAATAAATAAAAATAATAAACTCTGCTAATAGCAAGTTAAGATGATGCACTTAAAAAAGTGTGGCATTAGAGATAATTAATATTAATAATAATTAGGGAAGACCGAGGGAGAGAGAGTTGCAGAGATGGAGAACGAGAGACAGGAGAAAGGGAGGGAAATCCCCACACACAATTCTTGGGCAAGCCTGAGAAATGCCATGAAGTAATCTGTCAATAAGAAAACTGTAACTCAGGGTATAGAAGCCCTGTTGCACCCAGTCAGTGCAGGTTCGGAGCCTGGTGCTGCATCTGCCTAATGTCACCGTAAGCTCATCAGTTTGCAAGCTACACAGACAGTTGCTGCTGTGGCTGCAGAGACTCTGGAAGTGGGACATATTTGGAGAAGCCATTTCAAGGAGAATGAAGTTCAGCCTGGGTCTCTGTGGGCCTTTGAGAGGGGATAGGTTGCATGGTTTTAACTGACACAAATTCAGGTTGGGTTGGTGGGTGTCTTGTTTTCAACTGATATGAACATATTTGATTCTGTTCTGATTCTTACTCTGAAGAGTATTCTGAGCCTGCTGAAAGGCATAATGTACCAATTCAGATGTCACCAGGAGCAACTATTAGAGGGAGATATAATGCTGGGAAGTAGAAAGAGCAGATTAAGAAGAGCATTAGATGCATTAAAGCAGTCACTCTTTCTGTCCTGCTTTCAAACCAGCAGAATATGCGGAGGCCTGTCAATTATCAGTAATTCATTGTCTCATCTGGCCTGAATTACTGAAAACTGTGCAGATGAACTGTGTGGGCCTTGTCTCACAGTGCTTTGTGCCCCAAGGTTACTCAGTGCATCTGTGTTTCAGATCAGTTAGGTGGGGAGGGGGAGTTGCCATTGTCCTCTTGGCAGACAGTCAACTGGCTCTGTGACACAGTTTGAGGGACTGTTTCAGATGTTGCATCAGAGAGAACCGACAGAGATGCTGCTGGCGCACCACTCACTCTACAGCCCAGCAGCCTCTACATGTGAAGCGGCTAAGATAATCGTAGATATGGTGTTGGAGGATTAACTGCAGTGGTGTTGCAGGGATTTCAACACCTATGTTGATATTCTCAACAGGTCAAGTCAAGTCTTTTTAGCTTCCATGCCAACCATCACCTGTCTTAATATGTCACTGGCCCAGCACATACATTGGACACCTTCTTGACCTGATCTTTTTGACAGAGAGGTTTGGTGAGAATCTGTTAAAAGGAGGGTTGGTGGTCATAGACCATTTGCTGGTAAGTCTTGGACTCATGGTAGTATCTTCCCTCTGCAGGAGCAAGAGGCCTCAGAAAAACCATTAAGAAACAATTCCTGAATTTTCTGATAGAATTACTGGCTGACATGGATGGTGGTCCTGTAGAAGTTCTAGTCTCTCTGTGGAACTATGGGCCTTTATGCCCTGGGTCTTATTTTGGTTTAAATCTTAAACTAGGGACCTGCCATCCTTATGCTGGTGCAGACTATGGCAGAGTCTAACTGCAGTCTTCCACAGTCTGCACTAACATGTGGATAGTGGATGCCTATTCTGTGATATAATCCAGAATAAGGCCCAGTGCAAAAAGGACATCAAAATTTAGCAGGGTCATTGACACAGTCATTCTCAAGTATTTGTGATGATCCTGTGGAACCCATAAAGTATTTTGGTATTTCAGGGGAATTGGTGCTAGGTGACACAAATTCTGTTGTGAATCTGATGTAACATGAGCTAGTATGCATTACTGTGTGTACCAAGAGTCAGTGACAGCAGTGAAAAATAAATATTTATCTGCCCCTATTGCCCCTCCTTAAGTGGCTGACCAGCAGAACTGTTCTAAGCAGCAAATGGCCATGTGAAATCAGGCTAAAAGAAAGAAGGGATGTTCCACTGAAAGGCTGCTGTGCCAGATTTAGATGCCATAGTTAAGAATACCTGGTGGAAGTGTTCAGAGACATGTCTGACCCCAGTATTATGGAAATGTTTCAACTACTGAGGTCTCAGAGCAAACCAGCTGCTGGCTGGGGTCTGGCAAATTACATGTTTCCTGGATCATTGCCAATCACGGCTAGCTGGAGGGGCTTAGCCTGGTGGGTCTTAGGAGTACTTAATACTTGATTGGAGGAGAGGGATCTACTGGTTCTAAAGAGGCCGTTGCTATTCAGCAAAAATATTGAATAACCATAAACCAATTGCTCATATACCCTTCTTGTGCAAGGCACATGGCTAGATACATGCTTGGAGGAAGCTGATTAGGTGGAACCATTTGGGGCCAGCTTTAGGCTTGGTCATGATACCTCCTGACTTATGATCTTATTCAGAAGGACAGGGGCAATACCTATTCGTCTTGATCTCTCAGGCCCATTTTGCACCTACCAGTAGTGTTCCCAGATAGGATGGGGCACCCTATCCCAGAACAAGCAACCCATCCCATGCTGGGACAGGTTGCTTTGGGACAGGATAGGACCATTCACATTCAGAAAGCCTGATCCACTCCACAAGTGGTTGTTGACTCCAAAGAACCCTCAGAGGCAGCAGTGAGGCTCTATTTTTTATTTATTATTTGCATTTCTATCCTGCCCTATACCCAAAGGTCTTAGGGGAGGTAACAACATTTAAAATCAGACTTAAAACAAAAGTACATATTAAAACAATAACAGTGTCTGTAAAGTGGGAAGAGACAGTATATTCCCATTTAGCCAAAGGCCAGGGCAAAGAGGTGCATCTTCACTGTCTTCCTAAACATATACAATGAAGGGGCCCGACGTACCTCAAGGGGGAGACTATTCCACAGCCTGGGGGCCATCACTGAGAAGGCACTCTCCCGGGTGCCCACCCCTTTTACCACTGAAGGTGGCGGAACAACCAAGAGGGCCTCCCCTCCAGTTCTCAAGGCATGGGCAGGTTGATATGGGAGAAGACGTTCCTTTAGATATTTGAGTCCCAAGTCATTTGAATTGGGCTCAGTAGCAAATTGGTAGCCAGTGCAAGTCTTTTAAGACCGGTGTGATGTGTGTCTGGCTAGCTGTCCCGGTCAGCAGTCTAGCAGCTGCATTCTGTACCAGCTGCAGCTTCCAAACCATCTTGAAGGACAGCCCCATGTACAGTGCATGTTTCCAACTGGGCCACTTTTGGAATGGATCCACTTTTGGTGGCACTTCCTGGACTGCCAACAATGAGATCTTCATGGACCACAAGAGCGTGCTTTCCACATATATCTGTGGTCCAGTATTGAGATCCTGGCCAGTGGTAGAACTCATCATTGATGTTCACTGGACTAAAGCATCACCAAGGATGATGATGTATGATGGGTAAGGCCTGCTGCAGTCCATAGTACCTTGTGGATGCAGACCCCTATTCCAGGATATATCTCAGAATAATGTTGAATACAGAAAGAGCCTCAGTACCTTTGATACCCTCAACCATGATATCCTTTTAGAAAGGTTTCAGGAACTGGGAGATGCATGCATTTAAGTGGTTTCCCTCCAGCCTCTGAAGATGGTATCAGAGAGCTGTTATGGGGGATCTTTATTCCATCTCCCTGGATGTCATCTTGTGGGGCAGGGTTTGATATTATCCCTTATGATTTTTAATACCTACATGAAGTCTCTGGGAGATGTTGTCAGAAGACTGGAGTGAGATACTATCAATGTGACAATGAAATTCAGCTCTATTGGTTAAGATCAGTAGGAGGCACCTTCTTGGTAGTGCCACCTCTAACAATAGTTGAAAGTTCAAGGGCATTGGTTTTATGGTAACCTGCCTGAGACCTCTGGGTATAGGGTGGAATAGAAATACAAATAAACAAATTTGCCCATAGGTGATCTAGATCGAGTTTTTGTTTTACAAGTGACTTCCCCCCAAAACTTTTTTCCAGTCTACATTGTGGAAAATCTGCCTTAATTTTCTAATGTGCTGTTCACATTGCTGCCAAGGTCTCTTGCTTGAAAATGTCTTTCATGGGTCAGCAGGCACCAGCTGTGCAATTGGCCATGCAACTGGCAATCTCCTTGGGGCACATGACTGGCTAGTTGACTTGTTCAGCCTGCAAGGTGCTTTCTATTTTTCCACCAATCATGACCGCTCCTTCTTCAATTGCAAGGTGGGAATTTTCTTTTGTGCAAAATCCATGTAACCAAATCTACACAAATGCAGATAAACACTGCAGTATAAAATGCCACCTCACCTTAATCTGGAACATTTCTGGCACTTGAAGTCTAATTTCCTGGAGTTCATTAAAGTGAATTTGCTTAATCCCTAACAAATTACAAGTACTAGTTGTGTGTTTGCACAGATTTGTGCTATTAGAGCATAACTGTTCTTGATCTTATGTCTTACTGGGGAGGGAATAGGGTAAGGGTCTGGAAGCTGGTGTTGGCTGCAGCCTCAAGGTATTTGTCAAAAGGGTGTGGTAGAGGCTGACAGTCGAAGCATGCTTTGAACAGGAACTTTGTGGGAGACTTTCCCGTGTGTGGGTTCAGCTGACATTTCAATGGAAGGCTTAAAAAAGTCTTGGGTTTAGAATCCCCAGAAAGGGGTGGTGCTGAATTCTGAGAACAACAGAGGTATACTAGCAGACTGGTGAGCTTAGTCTAGTCATGCATGGAAGGCAGATGTCTCACTGCTGTGGTATACAGGGGGTTCATTTGGGGGGTTCAACAGGAAGTGTTGTCAGAAGTGGACCCAACCCAGAAAAGGGCCCTCTTAAAGACTAGTTGTTGGCTCCAAGAGCTGGGCTCAGCCTCCAGAGTCAGTGGCTGGACCTGTTACATCCCAGCAGCAACCTGTCCCAGCTTGGGAGGGGTTGTGTAACCAAGCCAGGATTGGATGAGGACAGTGTGGAAACAGCAAATCACAGATTTGCTAAACTATTTTAGTAAACTAATTATAAGAAACAAAGTACCTAACATTTCTACTCATTTAATAAATAGTTTGATGTGTTTCATCACTTAACACTTAATAAAGTTTGTTAAGATGTAAATTTATGTGCAAATTATATATATTTACAGTTTTAGTATATATATCTTAAAGCTGCTTGTTCACTTGTATCAATTAGATCTGGATCATAATTACAGTAAAGACTCCATTTAATAGTTTCAGTTACATTAATAATGGCTTTTTATGATGCTTTTTATGTGACAAACAAAAGTCTAGTAAAGGTGCAGTAGTGGAATTAACTTCCTTTAAACGTTATGTGTATATTACAATTTTAAATGATGATAGTCTAGAGGGCCATGCAGTGTAAGGTGATAAGCAATACATGCCATAATCAAATGCAACAGGCCACACATCACCTTGCAAGGCAGCAACTATCAGCTGCCAACAGGAGGAAATTTACTGCTTAACTTGAGCCTTGAGATCACTTGGACAGGTGGCAACTCTATCATGTTATTCCCATTAGGGAAAATAATATGAAAGCCAGCCATCTGGCAGTATCACCAGTTAGAGGAGTCCATTCATCTCTACATGTGTTACTGTATCTGCAAGTTCCCATGCGGTTTTAAGTGGACATGGGGAAATCCAAGAGGTAAGACATAAAGGATTATGTGCAAGCATTATTTCTGTCATAATAATTAAACCTGAAAAGCCTGCGGAGAAGATTCATAACAGTATTATTTGGAGAAGTTCAACTATTACAGTAAAATGCTTTGGGGCTAACTGAACATGGGAACAAAGTTTTTGATACAAACCAAATCTGATTAATGAAATGCAACCTGAAGATCAAGTAGGAGTTCTTAAGTTATATACGTCTTGGTCCTAGGTTTTATTATAGCCAGTGACCAGTCACAAGCAGAACAAAACAAAAAAACAAGATCAGCAAATAGTGCTAACAAACAGAATAATGAACAGAAAAATATTTTAAATTTTCTTAAACTGAGTCCTTAAACTTCTAGGAATATAAAAACTTTGCCACTGCTTTAGTAGTCTTTCAACCTGTATCAGCAAGACAATTATTTTTGTGCAAGACAACTACTGTCTTCCAGGAAATCTTGCTTACAGGAGAAAACTAAGTTTATTTCTAGAGTCTTCGGCCCTTTTTGCATTGGGCCTTCTTCCAGATTATATTTCAGAACTGGAATTGCCACCTGCATGCTAGTGCTGACTATGGCAGGCCCCAAGTGGGACCTGCCATAGCGTGCACCAGCATGTGAATGCCAAGTCACTATTCTCCAGAACAAGGTCCAGTGCAGATTGGGTTGGGTAGAAGGAACACTATAATAGAATAAGCTGTGTCCTGACACACTCTATGCTGTGACCAGACTGGAGGATCAGTGTGAAGGGACAGTGTAAAGGCTTCCAGTCTATCAGACTGGAGGACTGGAAGCTCCAAGCATCCCTTTGCAGCAGCTACCTGTCCACCAGATGGGAAGCTCCATCCCCCACAGCAGCAGCAGAGCATTCCAAAGGTAAGTGCTGCTAAATGCTTCACCAGTAAGTGCTGCTAAATGCTTCACGCAGGCTAAAAAAAGCTCTGCATGGGCAGCGAAGCATAGAATGTGTCAGGACACAATCCAAGTCAATGCATTTAAATGGGCTTGAGTTAAGATACTCCAAAACTTGGAAGAAAGGAGTGTGGGTAAGTACAGTAGATTGCACCTCTGTGCCCCGTTAGTGGAAAAAACAAAAAATGTTAAAAGGGAACAGATCCTGTTTTCCAAGGGACATAAGTTCCTGGAACTCAATATTATGCAACCAAAGATGTAATATCCAAACTGAGTAATTCAGATGGAGAAAGCCCCAATTTTATTATTTTATTATTTAAAACAGTCAAGAATTTTGAAAGGAATCTAGCCATAAATCCAGACTGAAACATCCTGAATCTCTGAACAGAGTTTTATCCTTTTGGCAAAAGTGAATTCCCAGGCTTTACAAGCTATGCAGGAGGAACCAAATTTCAGACAAAGAATGGTATATCTGGGAACTCTGAGGATTGCTCTAAGAAATATAGATCTAACTTTTCCATTCTGCTTTTACTTCTCTTATCCACACAGGAACTCGAAAAAATAATTGAGGAACAATCTTGACCTGAAACACGTGTAATGCCATAAGGATAAACTAACCCCTTTAGAATAATAAAAACCCCAAAAGGCACTATGGATCAATGAGCTGTTTGTATAGAAAATAACCTATGAGTGTTCCAACATTGTGAGAAACTAGAAATACATGGACAATGTTAAAATAATGGATTGGTACAAAGTTCTCTGGGATTTATTTGCTATGTAGAAATGCTAAAGAAAAGGAAATGGATGAGAATAACAAATAAGAAGAGGTAGTAAGTGTCTGGTCACCACTAATGGACGAGAATGATGCAATGAGGGACATGAATGTCCCAAACCTTTTATTTTGGAATGGATTATTTGAAGTAATGTACTAATTAAGAAGTCCATAAAGATTGAGAAGAGTCTAACAAGGGTCAGGAGTTGTATATTTGCAGTGTATTGTTTTGTATTTTATAGTACTCCTTTCTTCATTTATTTTTGTTGCTGCCTTGTTAATAAGCTTTGGGTAAAGTTAAAAAAAAGAAAAAAATGAGTGTTCCAACTGAGATTATGCTGAAGAAATATGCCTTTGTTGTTTTATAGTTAATTACAGTAACAGGCAAAGGCATTTAACAATCTTTGCAGACCTAATTCAGGCTGCAATCAGATACGAGTCAAAGAGGCAACCCTGAAGCAAATTTTAGACTCAGGGGACACACACACACGCACACACACACACGTACACGTACACGCACACACACATGCACAAATCAAATTACCACATCCTAAAGTCTCTGTGCACCCCTTTCCCAGACAGGAAATAATCACTCTTGTTGAGAGGGCAACTCACTGTTTGGGTGAGACAGGGTAGAAAGCTACAGAGATTCTTGTAGCAAATTCCAGCCTGGAAAGGGCTGTGAGGTATGACTGACCAATCAGGAACCCAGAAATCCAGGCCAGTGGTGGCCAATGAGTGGCAAGCATCTGCTGCTATAGAAGCAATTCCAAGCATTGAGGCAAACTAACAGCAACATAAGTGTCTGGATTTTTTTTGGACAGTTATGAAAAGGCTACAGAAGGGTTTTGTAAAACAGACATTTGAAAAAAGACCTGTGTGATCAACCCCTAGTCTAAGATAGTATAACAAAATAATGAGCATATAACAAAACTTGTTTGTTGGCCAGTTTTGGTGCATGAGAGTCTACTCTATCCAAGAACAGTGCAAAATCATTACTAAAGTGATTAAGCAATGTAGGGGCAGGATACCCTTGTCTAACCCCCCTGTACAGCTGCAAGAAAGAATTAGAGTAAGCTGCATTATAAAACAAGAACAATTTCTGATCAGTTGATTCCCCCACATTTCCCCCCATAATAAATGTCTAGGGACAGAATCAAACACTGATTTTGTCTAAAAAAGCAACAAAAGGCTGGTTTAACCACTAGAATACTTTTTAGCTAGACGGTGCAACATCATACAATGATTAAGAACATAGCAACCTGATCTTAAGCCAACTTGTTCAGTTCTCAAGGTTTGATTCTCACAGTCTTTCCACATCTACCCTTAAGCTGGTCCAGAAAGGGGTCCAGAGGTCTCCCTTCTGCCCAGTACACTAACTTAAGGGGAGACTCTGTTCTATACTAGAATGCTGAGTCCACATTGGATGCAGTGTAGCCTGGTCTAGATGGCCATACAGTGGCCCTGTTTTAACAGATCTACCAGCAGTCCAGAGACTTGTAGAACATAACAGGGAGGTGTGCAGAAAGGCACATGCTTCCCTGATCTCATTTAATGGGGGACCCATTTCAGCATTGTATCAAATTATACCACTGAAATGGGTTCCATTGGGGCTCCTAAGCTAGGAACTTAGTTCTCTGCCAATGGAGAACCTGGAAGTTGGCTCCAAACATTATGTGATCATTAGAGTGGACTCAGGGGGCTGTCCTGTAACAGCCTTTTGAGAAAGGAAGTCTTGTTCTGGGATGGTGAGGCTGTTTCTGCTGATGGAACCACTCCAGTCTGGTCTGGTTCTGCTGGGCCAGGCCAGCTAGATAAGTGTGGCAATTGTCTCAGAGACCCACAACTCTAGTTCATCAAAGAAATACTTGGCATAAATTTTTCCAACCATTGAAGGCTTAAAAAATGGTGGCTTTTAAATTATTATTAAATCAAAATAGCATTTGTACATTTCAAACATAACCCTAACAATATAAAAACATAAGAGACATCCTGCTGGTTTGGGCCACAGCCCATCTATTCCAGCATCCTGTCTCATAAGGTGGTCTACCACTTACTTCTGGGCCTTCTCAAGCAGAAAATGAAGGCAATACTTACACTTGCTTTTGACTCCCTACAAATGGCGTTTAGATACATGTTGCCTGTCTTCATACTTATCACATTGCTCACATAGATAGAACACCTCTTCCTCCTAGTCTTCCAGATGCTGTCTTTTAGGAGAGCATCAACATTTTCTATAAACTGCTTGATTTCCTTATTATTTTGTCCATAATCTACCTCATTTATTTATATTTAATATAATCTCATTATTTATATTTCATTCTTCTATCCATCATGAAATCCAACAATAATTTTCAAGAATATAATGGTACCTCTGTATATTCCATTTCTCACTGTCCTTCCATCCTGCTATTACTACTGCCTGGATAGCATTTACCATTTGTTTAATTACATAATCCTCTCTCTGAAATGCCCTCATCCTTGCTTATTAATCCAATACAAAGCTCTTTATTAACTTTATTAATGGATAATGGCTTTCCGGTTTATGAGAATAGCACCTTCCAAAATTTCTGAATTTTTTCACATTCCCTTGGTGTCTCGGAGGATACTTATCTGCATTTAATCTGGGAAAACAAATTAATATGCCAATAATCAGATGAATGAAATGTGATCCTTTCTTAAATATGGGAACAACAATAGATATAAATTTTCCCCCTCACTGCTCCGGTGGAATTCCCGTGCTGTTAATAGACGTAAATGCAGTTGTTAAAACTGAAACCCACAACTCCAAATTAGCTTTAGAATTTCAGAGAAAATAAGATCAGAGCCAGGAGCTTTTAAAAAAAATTTAAAAAATTAAATGTCCTAATAGGCTCACGATGTCTGTGGTGGTAACAGGAGGGCTAATAATTGATGGTACAAAGACCAGATGTAAGAAAGTAATTTCCCCATAATTTACACAAAAAAGTTAGCATGACCACCAGGACCCCCTTGATTCAGAAATAATTCTCCAGAAGGTATGATTTTCTTTATTCCTAGTAGCCATTATAAGCTTCTTGCAAGTGTTTACCAGGGTTTATTTTTAGCAAATTTAAGGCTTTATTTCTCTGATAACAAATTGGTGGATGTGTTCTTTCTGACTTTAATCTGTACTCTCTGCATACAGTCTCCAATTGTTTATGTAATGCCCAGCACCTTGAAACAATTATTTGTTGTTCTCTTACATTATGCTTGTGTTGAACATGGTTTACTGAGCTACAAAAACTTTTTTTAAAAGCACACTTTCTAGTTTTTCATAAGCAAAGAGTTTGTCTCCAGAGGAGTTGGTTAATGGTGTTGTAAATAACTATACCATTGGGAGAGTCATAAAACATGGGTCCTGTCTCAATGGTGGAAGTTGTATCATTTATACAGCCTGCACTCGGAACCCAGAAACTTTTGAGAGCTTCAGACCTATTCCCAGTGAGCTCTATTGTTGGCAGGAAATGGTCCAGGTGTAAACTATTCCTGATAAGATGCCTCTTCTGAAGTCTCTATACATGGTAGTGGGGATAAAGCTCTGCCCTTGGAGTTATTTATTGTGCTTTTATACATGGGTTGTCTTCTAGGGTCAATTAGGTCTCCTGGGGGTGGTTGGTAAGTTTGATGAGGGTGGATGCATGTTCCTCCTTGGTGCCAGAACTTTTATTATGTAGATGCGGCCCTAGTTATTACTTCCATCAAAAAATACATTATGAAAAACAATTTATCTGATGAGAAATCAAGTTCCATAGTCTTGTAAAACTGTATTTTGTTTCTTCAGCTTCATGCAAATATGATGAGATAAACAGGCCTCTAGCATATCCACTTAACTGTCTGACCACTTGTCCCAGAGCTACCATCTTGGAAATGGCCACTGCGCATGCACTGGGCCCCAATATAATATTTGCACACATTTCCAGGTATTTTAACTTCAGGTTATATGTGTGGTGCACCAATGGCAAGAGCATGGTGTCCAGATAGCTAAGTTATTTGCTTGATCCCCCTGTTAGCTAGCTATTTAGGCAAAAAACAATTACTTCAGAATAGGTTTATTACAGTGTATCACTTAACAGCTGGGTTTTTCGGCATTGCCTGGAGGTGGTTTCAATCTAGGATTCAAATGAAATATTATGTGTCTTCCAGTCTTCCACTCCTGACACATGCAACTTTAAGATTCTTAGAACAGAAAAAGGACAATGAAACCCTGAGCTGACAAAATGAGCACTTCCAATTTTATGCAGTTGCAAACCATATTCCAATAGGCAATCAACTGTAACAAATAGAAATGCAACAAACTGTCTCTATTCTTCTTGGGTTGTGGTCACACCTAAGGTTTAATCCAGCTTCAGTTCACCTTCAGAGTGAGAGAATGCATCAGCAAAGTGACCAGTAATTTTCTTTCCACATTATTTATCCCAAAGGTGAATTTTCTAAATTATTTAACAATTAAAGAACACAGCTTGTAACTTTACTGATATATTCTCTCATTTTGAAAGTGGACAGATGCTGGATTAAACCTTAAATGTGACCATAGCCTTAACCCTTTGTGTTAGTTTTTCATTTACTAACTGTCAGAGACTGAAGTTCTGCCAATGGAGCACACAAGCTAGGCTATTAGCTGCCAACAAATAAGGATCTAATAATTTAATTATATTTGAAGGACTCGGTTCTTAGACAGTAATTCCAGTACTTTTAAACTATCACTGCGGCCATTTGTGTTTTCAAGAAGAATGGATGTAATTAGTTTAATTCAATCTTTTTTCTTAAGTACTGTAGCTACATTTGTTTTTTTTCACAATGTCCCCAGTATGGCTATATACTATCTTATGTACAGGTGGGAATTCAATTTGCCCCCCCACCCCACCCAATGAAACTGTTGATCTCTCTTGTCCTCCTCCTTCTGCTATCCACACTGCACTAGAGAGTGAGGTCTATCTTCACATTACACCAAATTGATATCTTCCTCACTTGGTGATTTGACAGTTTATTTATCTAAAACACATCAAACTAGTTTGGCAAGGTTAAGATGACTGAATATCAGAATAGCCAAGAAAACAGAAGCTTGGTGTAATGTGAAGGTACATGACAATAAACCTTCCTTCCATCCCTGAACGCAGTACACGCAAAAACAAAAAATGCAAAAAAGGTTGCTTGTATCAGCAGTTCCCAATCAACACATAATCCCATCATGTTTTTCTCTAAACATGGGATTGCAATATAATATATTAGCTATATTTTAGACATGTGCAAAATGGTATCTCCAATGTTTCTGTATTCAATATGGTGACACACTTATATATGAGGACTGAGTCTGCTAGGTGAAACACAAAAGCAAATGCCTCCCTAGAAACTAGGTGAGCATTCATCTGAGCTCTCTTTGCTCCTGGCTGGTCCTGCTGGGCTTTTGCAGGTCACTTTATCTGACTTCTAGAGCTGTGATGGATTCTATAGAAAGCCCTGCCAGGCCCAAAAATCACACCAGGGTTGTTGTCCTATTATCAAATAATGTAGTAGTCTATGACCTTAATAAATTCAACTGAAGTCAGTTCATTCATACCAAGCTACATGATGACATAATTGTGTGACCTGATGTGGCAATGAGTATCTGGTCCCCAGGATCCAAAAAGAAGGGGAAAGTTTGTCAGATATTCCACCTAGTAAACTGCATCTCTGTATAGAGGGACACAGCCATCTCAAATACATAAAAAAAATAGACTGTATTTTGCACACTCCTACAATACACTCAAAAGTTTCTCACTTCAAAAGGGGATTAATTAAAGTCTGAAAAGCAACACGTGAAATGACTTGTTTTAGTTTTTTATTGCTTGATTTAATATTGCATAAATACATGGAATGTTTACATACACTGTTCTAAAATCCATATTTGGATATAGACATAACTAATGAATTATCAAAGAAAATTAGAATATGTATGCAGCTTTTTGCAAAATTATTTCATGAATAATTTCAGTAACTTGTGAGTAACTTATTCTAAGCTCTGTAATAAGCCTTTTAATGTAATAGATTTTGTGATAGTTTTCTTATGGACAATTAGTCTTTTTAAAAAGCATTCTTGTCAAAATGAGAAAGTCTCTCACCTTTTGATGCTTCTGAAAACAGCAGAAATATCCCAGCATGCCATGCGGCAGGAAAGCATGGAACCTCCCATGGTGCTTGACAGAACCATGTTCAATTTGTATTGTTCTACCACATGGTTAGATCAAGCACAAAGGAAAATCCCATCAACAGGCAGAGTCAATGTTAAGCAGCCACCAAAGAGAGAAGAGCGTTGAAAGGAAGCAGCATCTAGAAGCACAGCTGGAGTAGATTTGATTGTGAGCTGCTGTTCACTTCTCCAATGCATATAGGACTGGAGATCAAGAAATCAAAGGTCAAGGGGGGGGTGTGGATCCCCAACCTCTCTACAGCACAGATGTTAGTGCATGTGTGAAAAAAATAGAATTTTTGAAGGAGTAACTGTTAACAGCGGAAATCCAACTAAAGGATTGCAACTGACAACCTGCACTGAATGCTTGATGGTGAATATCCACAGCACTATTAATTACAGCAATTTATTCTTTAAGAATATGGAATGAATTCATGGAATATTTCTAGCTATCCACAGCCCAGGAAACCTTCAAATTAGTCAAATAAATAACAGTTTTGCAACATCCAGTCTCTAAAAATCATCCATTTTATATTCTTTAAAATACCTGCTTTATAGGAAGGGTGCAGCACAGAACTATATATTCTGAAGTACAGAGCATTATGACTTCTTTTTTGTAGAATATAAAATACAGCACAGGAGTTCCTCATTGGTTAAACAATGACTAAATATTGATTAGGAATCCACATTTTTCATGAATATTCATCCCACACTCCGTTTGACTCATCATTAGTGGAACAGCAAGCATATGGTGCTAGTAACTTCACCTTTCAATCAAAAGGAATATAGAATTTTGATGGTATAGATAAACAGTAATAATTTTGATGATGATCCTAGGTTTTCGTGCTATCACAAGTGACAAAACAAGGACAGACAGAATGTTCTGACTCATAGCAATATAACAAATACAAGTAAAATTAACAAAACTTTCAGCCTTCTCATGCTGGATTTTTGTTGAAAAGTATGTTTCAAATCACATAAGTACAACCACTTCTGTAGCAAAGTTACTGTGCAAATTACCACTGTAGTATTTCAGTGACATTTATGTAGTAATACCCAATGCTTATGGTAAAAAAAAAAACTTGACCTCCTAAATTTCTTTTCTTTTCTTTCTTTTTTTTTTTTTTAGGATTTGCTTATAGATGTGCACATAAAACATTTCTAACCCAGGATAATATTTCATGATCTTGATGAAACAGATCATGGTTCATGAGGAATTACTTTGCCAATTATAAACTAATCTGTCATCACTCTGTGCTTTTCACTGTAATATCCAGACAGAGTCTCTATTGGTTTGCCATCTAAATCTTGAATAGGTTCAAGCAAAATGGGTAACTTGCCAAATGCAATGCAAGAGGCAGTTGAAAGTTGCTAAGGCTATGCAGTTAGAAACAACAGCAACACAACCTCTGAAGTGGTTTATAGGTAGCACTGCCCACAGACCAGTATAGGCTACAGAAGTAGGATGTGAATACAGGAGCCACACACTCTAAGGCACTTTTTTGCTACATGTGAATGTACCCTAATATACCAGATATTTTGTCTTACCGGAGCTTTTAGCCATACAGTAAGTACTGTTAAGAATCAAATAGCAACCAAAGAATCAAATGGATCAAAGAATCAATGTAAAGCAAAGAAAGCTAGATATGTGGGTATTTGGCCTGCATAAAATTCAGTGTATGATTTAACTTTTGTTCTACAGCTGGAACACTTCTAAGTGTGTAGGCTGAAGTATTCAAAGACAGTCTCCATCACAACAGCAATGCTATGGAGCCAAATTAGAAATCTATCCTATCCAATCTGAATCCTAATACAGGTATGTGTACATTGTTATTGTATGGTGAAGTATTATTTTCTGATTAGGGTAGAAAATTTCAAAATATTACAACTGATAATATTATAATGTGTAATCCTTGAGAAAACAGAATATCTGGACTGGCATAAGATATTATGCTGTGTTTGTAATTTTTTTTAAACTGCATCAGTAGTTCCTAGACAGTTTGGTTCAATTTGCTAGATATTATTTGTTACAGAATGACATTATTATTATTTTACCAGTTTAACAAAACCCTAAGAAAACAACTACTATTATTAGAAAGCTGTTAATCCAGACACTCCTGTATAAAACACATTTGTCATTATAGTTCTTTTAATAGAACCTACTAAACTATTCAGCAGTGTTTCAGAAAGGAAGGAAGGAAGGAAGGAAAGAAAGAAAGAAGGAAAGAAAGAAAGAAAGAAAGCTAAAAAAGTGCACAGATAAAACAGGATATGTACTTGACACAACTTTGGTGCTGTGACCAACAATATTTTCCCATTTCAAATATTTGGTGTGAACTGGAGCAGAGATCCAAAACACCATAAAGTCTGACTTTTTTCTATACATGCATTTGACAAGATGGACAATGCATTCTGACAGAAAGAAAACTGTTGTAATGGTAGTAGCTACAGGAAAGTGTCACTTAATATCCAGGTACCTGTGGCTCAGTCTTTCACACTTGTGCCAATGTTACTATCTTCAATCTGGATTGAATTATGGAGAGGGAAAATCTAACAAAGAGAATTCTTTTGGCAGATGGCTCATTGTCCAGCTCTCATGGTTAGCTCTGTCTGTGGTGTGTATGACAACTATTTGGAATTGTTGCAGCTAATGAAATCAGCTAAATGAAACAAGAATCCAAAGCTACTGATACAGAAGAGAAAGCACATTAGATGATCAGTGCCTAAAATGAACAACACAATCCTATTATTATGCTAGAAAAAGGAAAGCCTCCAGTGACTTCTGCTGCCTTAAACTTTCTTTCATGATCAGGGAAACCACTGAACATGGGCAGATCAATCAAGTGCTAATCAAATGTGACAGAAAGAGCAGAGCAAAGAGGAAAGAAAGATATAAGACAAAACAGAAAGAGGCTCTTCTCCAAGCAGAGCGATATTTTTCATGCCATTGGCAGCTTACATCATTGAGTAGCACAGTAATTAAGGGCCTTGCCAATTCTAAAGCAACACAGGGCTATCAGTGAGCAAGTACAATCTGCTGCTGAATTCCATTTGATTTCCCCTATGTGGCAGCTATCTTAATCAAACAATGCCAAGCAGACAAGCTTGCTCAGAAGAGTCTCTGGTGAAATGGAGTTGGCGTGAATTCCTGGATGCTTGGTTGCCGTTGGTCAAGGGCAGTTAAGGAATAAGACCATCAAGACATTTTATCATTGTTATAAAAATGTTAGAATTTTTTTTAGAGCCCAGCAGAATGAGTGCCAGTTCATCTTTAACTGGTAAAATGTCTAATATACCCAGCTGCCTAACATTTAAATAGTGACATTTCAGACAGTTTTTACCACAACAAGGGATATAAACTATTTTTAAAATTCAAACCCCAAATATATGAAACGTTCTTTAAAAATAATGCATTCCTACTAAGCATAATTTAAAATTTTGGTCACAGAATATCTCTAAACCTATGAAGGAATTTAATAAACTTAACAAGTACTGAAGGGACTATCTTCTGGGTTCCATCTTGTGCAACTGTTAAAAAGAGTTAAATATGACTTCCACTTTGGAGAGGAATCAGAGCTGACATGCCAATTCAGAGTAAGTCAAGACAAGGACAAACCTTTGCCTCCTCTCAAATCCCAGCAAATGGCCTTAGAAGCGCGCGGCTCCCCCCCCCCCCAGCCTGAAAGATGCACCTAGGCATTCATTCTAGTAGCCACTGATACATTTGTGATCCATAAATTTGTCTAACCCTACCTTAAAGCCATCTAGACTGGTAGCTGTCACCACCTCTTCCGGCAGCACATTCCATAAACCAATGACCCTCTGGGTGAAGAAATACTTCCCCGTGTCGGATCCGACTTACCCATCAGCTTCATAGAGTGCCCCCTGGTTCTAGTATTGTTTGACAGAGAAAAGAAATGTTCTCTATCCACCTTTTCTATACCATGCATAATTTTATATACTTCAATCAGGTCCCCTCTTAAACGCCATCTCTCCAGACTGAAGAGGCCTAGACGTTGCAGCCTGATTTTGTAAGGGAGGTGTTCCAGACCCTTAATCATTCTGGTTGCCCTTCTCTGCACCTTCCCTAGTTCCACAGTATCCTTTTTGAGGTGTGGTGACCAGAATTGTACACAATATTCCAGACGTGGCCTCACCCTAGATTTATAAAGAGGATGAGTTATTCTGTGTTATTGGTTTTATTAATGTTTGTACTGAATTCTGTGACCTGTCCTAGTACCTTTGGATGAAGGTAAATAAATAAAACAACTCTGTTTTTATGCCTTTTGAGTGGGAACAAAAAGTAAATCCTTTGTTCTTTAGAAGTCTATGTTCAACAGCAAATGTTTAGACAGCCATTTTTTGATTAAAAAAGACTCACTATAATGCCACTAGTAAGCTTATCAGAAAATAGCTAAAATAAACCTACAGCATACATTTAGTTTCTGTCATTACAGCTTGCCTGGAAAATTGCTTGTCCCATATTTTATCAAAATACATCCGAACACTCCCTTTGTTTATATATACACATACAAACACATGGCACATGTGTAATTTGTAATTATCTTTTCCATAGGCACCAGAGAGCACCACATTCTCTAAAATTTATACACTGTTTTCTGGTCAAATAAATAAATAAATAAATCCCAAGACAAAGTAAAGGTTTGCCTCTTGTTTAATGCATAAGATAAATAGGTTTTCTAGAAGACTAATGCAATTTCCCAAACTTAATTTTAGGAAGATGCTACATAATATCCATTATACCAAACACTGTCTTGCAGATTTGATTAGCAGGCTCTCTGGACCTGCTTGTTTCTGAACTGAAAGTGCAGTAAGCTGGGATAAATGAATTACCTGAGCAACGGAACTTCTTGCTCTTGATCAGGCTGATTCGCTTGTTGGCAAGGCGACGTGGGCTGCTGCATCGAGCGCCGCTGGTTTCTATTGGATTATCCTGCAGGTAATCAGCCAGCCACTTCAAATGGCAGTCGCACACAAATGGATTCTGAGCTAAATGCCTGCAAAAGGGATGGGAAGTTTAACCAGAAGTGACCTGTGACACTGTAGTCCATCACTGTTTCTTACAAACATGAAACTGAACAGAAGAGTAATTGAATCAGCTTCCAATACACCAGGCCTGGTGGTAACCATATGGAGCTGCACTTAAAAGGGAAAAACTTTGTAAGCCATCTTATTTTTTAGCTCATTAAGTTTGCAGTGAGCCTTTTCAAGACGGAAACGTAGCAGGGAATACTTTTCAGCCTCTGAGATGTACAGGTTTTAGCTGCCATAATACACTGCGGTCAAATCTTTATTTAAAAATTCAAATAATTTGTCTTATAGCTTAAGCTTTGAGGAAAACAAATGGGATATGGTAACTAATATGCAAAACAGTAAAGAAAGTTTACAATGAACCTGGGATTTTCTCTTTAAAATGAAATGAAAAACAAATATATTGGTCTAAAATTGTTCTCCCTCATTCCTGAGCATCAATTACAACTTTGATTCATGAAGCAGGAATCCAACTAGATACTTTATACAACAGAAAGTTGTATAAAATACATACTTAATTTAAAAGGCTGAAATTGGGAAACAGACTTCTTGAAATACTAAACAGAGAGAGAGAGGTTAAAGGCTCTTTCTTCAAGGACCATTAATGTGGATTAAGAGTTCGTGTGATATACATCTAGACCTTATAGATCTGCAGCTTAACTCAGATCTATGAGGGCACGGCCCTTGATGGTCCACTTTGTTTGCATTAGAGAGAGTGTGGTCCAGATTAGGGAGGCCTTTAATCTGGATCACTGGTAAACCTGTTTAATTGGGTCTAGCGGTAGACCTGAACCAGAAGAAGAGTTGCCTTTTCTATCCCGCTTTCCTCACCCATTTAAGGGAACTCAATGCGGTGGACAAAGCTTTCTGTTCTTCTCCCCACAACAGACACCCTGTGAGGTAAGTGGGGCTGTGAGAGCAAAGAAAGAGAGCCCAAGGCCACCCAGCTGGCTTCATGGAGGAGAGGGGAATCAAACCCAGTCTTCCCAGATAAGAGTCTGGCTCCCTTAACCACTAGACCAAACTGGCTCACACACAGAAAGCATGCCTCTTGTGTTTGGGACTACCAGACAATGTATTCCAATGACACACCACAGTATGCTGCCAAAATGCACAGCACCATTGGCGGAGAGAGCTCTGATCCTACCCCCATCTTCATGTGGTTGGATTCAGAAGGTCTGGCTATTCTGGACCCACTGACCCTGACTACAACCAGATAAGAGCAGAACAAGCCAAAGAAAGTCCACATAAAGTCTAAGGCCGTTTCCCCACGCATGTTTGATATAGTCCAGTATGTAGGTTCGACAAGGGCTGTTCCCATGCTTTTTGGATATGGTCCATGGAAAGCAGACCAAATCTCCCCAAACCGTGCCAGACCAGGACCAAATTTGATACCGAAAAAACAAGTCTCGGCACGGTTTGGGGTCCCGACACAAATTGGTTAGCAAGCCGAGACCGTGCATGGGGAAGATCACAGCCTATCAGGGGAGGAGATTGGCGCTCACGTCATTAGGAAGTGGGATGTGTTTGCCCTTTGCAATGGAGACCGCAGCTGCTGACATTTTAAAATCCTGATCGTCAAGGCAGGCAGGATACCTGCTTAATTTTTGTGCATTTTCCATGGAAATATTTCCACCCCTGCTTCTCGACTGCCAAGGCAGGCAGGATAATGGCTTGATTTTTGTTCCAATTCCCCCAAAATTTTCAACCCCCGTTTCCCATCGCCAGGGTGATCAGGAAATAAAGGCTTGATTTTCTTCCTTTTAAACTTGACAGGCATTCTCGCGGTTCCCGGTGGAGCGGAGGTGCGCAAAACTGCTCAAGCGTCTAACTGCCGCTAAACCTTGTAGCAGCTTTCGGTCTTTTAAAATTGTTTATAAATTTATTATTATGAAGTAAGCTTTATTTTAACTTTTTTTCCCATGCCTCCCAGCCCAGTCCTGGCTTTCTGTGCTGCTAAGGGAGGGAGGCGGGATGCAGCACAGGGGTGGGCTGATGTCAATCTAGCTTCCAATGAGGAGAGAGGGGGTGGAGAGGAGGTGGCGCTGCTCCCCCTTGCCAGGGTTTGGCGCAGTTTGCATGGGGACACCTCCTCCGTGCCCAACCCACACCTAGCCCGCGTTGCCGGGAATGGCATGGGGATAGGCTTGGAGCGATCTGGGACCTGCTCCCGGGCCCATGCCTTCCGATCCTGCTCCAAATGGCTTACATGGGGACATAGCCTAACTGAAGCTGCAGCACTTTTAAAATGCTTATTAATTGACATTCATTAGTCCTGTATACTTGTAACAACACTGACTTTGCTTTGTTACATTTAATTATTGTTTCAACTAAGCAATGTTTTCTTTAATATTTTAATGACACGTTTGAATGTTCTTATTGTCTATATCAACATTTTGGAGAGTATCACTGTGGTCTTCCAAAATGCTTTCACCCAAAAAACTCTTTTTAATGGCAGCCACAGATGTAATAAATGAGCTGTTAATGTAAACCAGCTCTTCACAAGATGCAACTAGCATCACATGGTTTGTTTCTATACCAGGCATGTCTAACTGAAGAGTACAGAAAAGCCACTTGGGTCAATGTGACAAGCTACTACATATGGAATATCTCACTGAATAAAGCAACTAACATTTGGACAAAGTTCATTTGTGGCGATTGCCAGGCATATCATACATCTCTTTTTGAGGGGGGAAAGGCTTTGGATAGCTTTGGCTCCTGATATATATATATATA
>MTQE01002208.1:60197867-60212809 GCA_014337955.1 Aspidoscelis marmoratus
TATATATATATATATTTCACTATATATATTTCAACATTCCGTGTTGGCAAGAGAACAGCAAACAGAGCCAGAGGCAAGTGATTCTGAGTTCCTATTTTCTGATTTCACATTTTAATTCTTCTTCTTCTTCTTCTTCTTTTCTTTCTTTTTTCTTTTTTGCAATCAAATACATTTGTGATTAATTCCCACACACTCAATCTGATGTTCAGAGGACTAATGAAAATAGTACGCACAACTGATCTGACTTTTTTAAAAAACAGACTTCACATTTCACTGTGAGATGCAAAGAAAGCAAAAATGTATAAATGCATTTTGAAAAAATAGTATTTTTAAAAGGGGCTACATAACTGAAATTGCTGTATTATGTGAAATGTCTCCACAAAAATAACTTTAGCTCTTTTTTGCAATTGTTATCCTAGGCTTTCTGTCCTGGCCTGGGACTAGCAACCCATCCTAAGCTGGACAGGCTTGCCACTGGTGTGGGCAGAGCCATCCACACTGGAATAGCCCATTCCACATCAGACCTGTCACTGGATCTGAAGGCTGTGGTAGTTCCAGAGTTTTTGAGAGTTTGCTTTGGATTTCTGGGGTTTCCGTGGTGAACCCTGCTGTGCTGTGAAATGGGACTACCATATCCCAGAAGACAGGGGGCCATACCTTCTACACACAGCCCACTGTTCCAGAATAAGATGAACAGCACACCAGTAAACCTTGATAGTGGTATCTACTGGTAAACTGGGCTAGGGAAACATTTTGGGGGGTCCAACTTAGTTTAGGCTCTGTAAACAGAACAGCTAAGAGGTGGTGGGGCTTCCCCATCCCATACCAGCATGCAGATATCACCCAGTGTGAAAAGAGCCATTGATCTAGAATATAGTTTTCTATAACAATAGTAGCTTTTGGCAAGCCCGGTGCCAGGGACCCTTTGGCAGACCTGATACCAGGGATACCTGGAGGTTGAAGAAGAAAGCAAATTCTGCAGCATGACTTCAGAGCATAAGCTAATGCTGACTGATGTGCATCCAGTCCATTACATTCAATGAAGTAAATTTTCATGTGAGTTTTCACAGAATTCTGTCTTTTTAGTGTGCTACTATTATCAGGATTACCTATTCTGATGTAAGAACTTGTTAAATAGATTTTCTATGTCGGCAACTTGCACATAGTTTGCTTACTATCTGGTCATACCATCAGTTCTCAGTAGCAAATCAATGAAGTATGTCTATGACATATAAAGAAACAGTGCAAAGAAACAAGGCAGGGAGGTGAACCCCCTCAACAGTATCACAAGACAGGCATGCCAATAGTAAGTTACCAAAGTGTCCTAAAGCAAGACAAGATCCACCAGGATATTTAGCACTATTGGAAGCAGCAGCATGGCAACACCACAGCCAACAAAATTGTTGCTATCAGCAATTTATATCTAAAAATAGGCTATTTTAAAAAACATTTATCCTTAAAGATGAAAAACTGTAATGAACAAAATGTTTTAACAATACAATCTACCCATTTTAAAAATACTTTTTCTTGTTTAGCATAACTATTTGCATAACAAAATTTGCACAGTATGATGCCAATGTTCACACAACAGCACCTTTAATTTGTATGATGTTTTTGCAAACTCCATGCTTTGCTGTGTTCATACTTTCCCCCAAACAGCCTCTGAAAAAGCTTATCTGGCAGATATTGCAACAAGAAAAGGAGTTGACAGTAAACAGCCTATTCAGAGGCACTCTGCAATGGGGAATGTATGCTTTCTCAGCTCTGCAGTTCCTTCTCCTATGGGATGAAATTGCTTCATCTCATATGTCTCTGTCACAAACTCTGATACAATTTATCGAGAATAGAGTCAATGAGACAGGATCATGGTATCCTGTCACGGTATCAGGTTATTTTTCCATTTCTGCATGGGAGGAAGGCTGGCTATAGTTTTGAATACTCACAGAGTTTGAATTGACTGGAGAGGTGAAAAAAGACCTTTGCTGATAGTCTGTAGCTTATTGTCATAAAGAGACAGCAAATTGAGATTATGCAGATCTTGAAATGTATTCACCCTCAGGCAGTTGATCTTATTGGCATTAAGAAGCCTGTAAGCAGAAATGAGAGACCTTAAAATACATCCACTACTGTAAAATACATCCAACCTTTATCAGAGCCAAGAAATTAGTCTCACAAAAATGCATTATTAAACTAATTGGCCCATCAAGTGCTATGAGAACATACACATATATCACAGATTTACTGGTAAGTCATACAAAAGAATAAAGTCTCTTCTATACTTCCTCCCCTTATTTAATTTACATTTTAAAAAGCAGAATGGGTTTTCACTGATTGTTCTCTATCGTTTAGGTCAGAATTCTGAACATTGTATGCAATGCTATTATTATTATACACCATGATTAAAAATAGCAACCTAAAAACAAGTCAAACTCAGAATCACTATATAGAGGGAGAAAAATAAAAACCATATCTGACAGAAAAATATGTTCACAACTACGCAAAGGGACTTTTCCACCTTAACAATACCCCTAGTAAGACATTCCATATAGTTTCTGGAAAATACTTATAAACTGTTGAAGTCAGTATATATAACATAACACATGAATACTAAAGAGGTGTTGAATGACTTTGTCTCTGTAGAAGTCCAAACATGGAACTAGAATTTCTGCTACAGAAGATAAAATAATTGTTAAAATGAATTGGTTGCATAGATTAGTTGCTACCTATGAACAACAAGCTTTGGGCAAAGTTAAAAAACAATGTGAATTCTCCAATATTTCTGATATCCTGCCTGCCAGAGATGATTTTTCTACACTAACATGACACATATAATTTGCTAAATATCCAGGCCAAGTACAACATAGCATTTTTCTATAAAAACATAAAATCTAGAGAAACAGAATTGATAGCACTTTTAAAAACAACACAATTCAGTGCTTTAAGGGAATGCATTTAACGTGGCATATTCTATTTCTGAAATGGACAAGTTTAGAAATATCAGAAGATTATATCACAAGATAACATTAAACCTGGGGTGGCTAATTGGTATTAGATATCTGAAATAGATTCACATGGTTTCTGTTTTTTATATCCACTGTATACCAGTTCCCTTAAGAAAAAAAGAACAGACAATTTGATTTAAAAACTGAACATTTTCTCTTGTGGCCCCCATTAAAGAAATGCTTTTCATGCAAATAGGAACTATTTTACTTACCTAAAAAATCTCAGGGGCAAAAAAGAAAAACTGGACTATTTTAATGATAATAATCTGTATTAATGGTTCTATGTAGGCTTTCACAGCCAGTTTCAATTTTATCGTAGCATTGTCTGGGCTGTTATGCTGTGTCCCAGGATTCTTCTGAGAATCTAAGCTTTTGGATATAGCTGTGATAGCCATCTTCAGCAAAATCTTCTGATATGTATCGTATACCAATGCATATGTATCGGACACGTATCGGATACGTATACTATATGAACACATACGTATTAATATGTATCTGATATTTATCCCCAGGTTAACGAATGTACAAACTATTTGTACAATTGTTTCAAAATCTTTGTATTCGTATGAATGTTAATGTATGAATGTCATAATATTCAATTTGTGTTTGAATGTCCAAATTTGTACGAATAATGAATGTTACAAATATTTGTGCACATGCCTACTGTAAACGTAAAACTAGAATCTTAGTTCTGATTGTAATGTTGCACAAGAGTGGTGCAAGTCCAGCATGTCTACACATACCTCTGATGAGTAACACCCTACACATGGGGTGGGAACAGTACCATAATCATTGGTTGACTAGTGGCAAGAAGAGGTGCCCACTTCTGATGAGCCTTAGCAATTGTCCACCCAGTTATCAAACCTGAGGGAGACGGGAATGGCTATCCTGATGCTTTAAGATTCGTGTTGATGAGGAGGGTGGGTGGGAGAGGGGATCACACAGAAATTTGCAGGGAAACGATGGGATTTACCCGCTATGGAACAATCAACACTCGCTCTTCAGTATCAGGTAAATTTGAAGTTTCCTACTGTCCTGGCAGGACAGCGAGAAGTAGCAAATGAGAACTGTGCCTCTCATTTGGCTGCCTGATCCCATGTGACTCCCATTGGTTGCCCTATCCCATATGACGCGTGTCTCACTATGAACACCACGGAAGTCTCGCAGCTGAGGAGGGAGCTGTGGACCTCTATTTCAAGTGGGGACAAGATGTCATGACTTTGCAGCCAGGTAAGCTGCGATTTTTCTACTAACTGTGGATTTTTATCCACTAGTCTGGGACCTAAGTTCTTAAATAATGTGTCTCGGAAGGGAAATATTTAGTGAAATTCATACCATTTAACACAAATCTGTTTAATATTAAAGCTGAAAAACACTGATAGTTCCCACAAGATAAGAATTTTTAAAACTACATTTGTCCATGCCAAAATTTGTCTCAAATATAATGCACTACATCATAAACGGTTCTGACAGGTTCCTTTAACATGAAAACAGTTCTGTACAAATTCACCTCACCGTGAATGTACCATAATGTTAAACACCTTTATCTTGCAACAGAAAAGAAGCCCATACATTTCTAAATGAATGCTCCAGCAAAGCCTTTTTCAAGAATATCTGATGAAACAGCAAATGCAAAGCTTAGTTAACAGATCTTCTGCACAATTAATATTCCCATGACTTATTTAGTAATATGGATCAAGTGTCAAGTGTTTCCCTTTAAAAGAATATTCTGATTTTCCAAGAGAAAATGACTGAAATAACTGGTAGGAAGAAGAAAATTAAGATGTTACTGTAGCATTTACCCTTTGGAACATTTCAATTTCTTTTTTATCAAGTAGATAGCGTTAATAATACAACACTCAGATGCGTTCAAGCTTTTATCAGGATTATATAGAACAGAAATAATATTCAGTATACTAGAACCTGAAACACACAAAGAAGATAAAATGGTGCAAGACCTATTTTTAAAAGTCCTTTCCCCTTCTTGACTTCCAAGGGTTTCAAACTAGCACTGTGAAACCAGATGTGCCAGAATTAAACATCTGGCCAAAGTCAGCAGTGTTACAACACAGAAATGGCAGTGCTCAGAACTGTAAAAAGAACTGTCATGGACCTGTCAGTGGGCTTCTCTGGAGAGGGGCTGAGGTCTGATTCTGGCAAAGAACACATTTGAAGATGGGGCTGAATTTGAATTCTTCATTTGCTCCCTGGAATCTATGCAGCATTCTGTTAAAGTACTATGGAAATCTTCACTTAGATCTATTAAGCTGAGAGTCCATTGCCAAGCACTTTTCTATTGCTGGGTTGTATTAGAACTCTAAAAGGTTCTACCCAGGAGGACCTTGAAATACGACAGTCTCTGGTGCTATCCAGTCACAGACTCTTGGTCTGTGGACTAACTTGCTCTAGACTGACTGACCTTCACCCATCTTTCTTAGGTCTTCCAATGAGGTTCTCACTACTGTGACTATTGAGTTTATTTTCTTATTCTCTCATTGGCACTTTTAATGAATACTGGTGTTATATTTGGACAAAAATTTACTTTCTAGCTACCCACGGTACTCAGAGAAATCTACTCTAGCACCAAAATTCAAAGGAATATACTTTTCCTGTTTTGTTTCATCAAATCATGTAAAGAAACAGAGATCTATTAAAGGTATTGCTTTAAAACTGACAGTAGCAAGAGACTATAATGGTGTGCTCGTGGTCTGATGGAGTTGCAGTAGATATGTTTTTTTTTCATGATGAACGGCTTAACAAGCATTTTAAAATCTGCTATTTCAATGCTATATTCAAGATACAAAGAGCATGATATATATTGCTAGAAGGCTAAAAATGAAACTTGTGTACTTTCCTAGGATAGAAAGTCTGTTTATGCTTACCAGGAATTAGAAACCAAAAGCTTCCTTCATTGGACACATTCTGCTATTGCAGACTTTAAAAGAGCAAGAATCTCATGGAGGCAACATTGCCTGATGTTCTATGATACTGGCACTAAGTCTTCAAAGGCCTGAACACAGCAGGATTCATTTCGATATAAAGATACATAGGATTTGTAATACTGTAACTTTAAATTCATATGCATAATCTATCTTGTTTGTTAAGAGTATTTATATCCTGCCCTTCATCTGACAGTACCAGGGCAGATCACAGTATTAATAAAACAATAAAGCCAGTTGTGACGTTCGACCAGGGCAAACGGCCCTCTGTCCAACACAACTGAGGCTTGTCTTCCCTCCTAAGCACTAAATGCACACTGTTAATGGAGTTTAAATGTCCTCAATCATCCCCAGACACAACGCCCACCTTCCTTCCTATCAGCTTCTCTCACTGGACCGTTAGCTGCAGCTTTCCCCGGCTTCAATTTCACTTTCAAAGAAACAGTTAGCACCGTCACTACTTTCCCTTGGCTGATGTAGCCACAGACTTTCACTGAGCAGTTCTCTTAGTTTAAACAATAATGTTTCTTTATATTGGATTACAGCACTTTGTTTCAGACAGTTTCTGCTGCAGTACGACAAAGCCTTCCCAACTTTCCTTCCTAAACTCTTAACCAATACTCAGGACCCCTGTCTATTTTTCTTACAGGGCCAATGGGACCTGACTTTAAAATCCAACCCACACATCCCCTTCGAGTTGTGTTCAGAATAAAAAGCCCTGACTTTCCTCAGACCTGTCCTTTTATCTCTCTCTCTCCCAGGAATTTCTGCTCCTTCATTGTTCGATTCCTTGGGCTGTTTTCTCCCTCCCCACTGGATTGTACAAGCCACGCCTCCATCCACTCTAACAACTTTCCCTTACTGAAACCTGCCAACTAACTAATCTGCTAACTTGTCCCAGGGTTATCACACCAGTATCATAAAAAATAATTAAAATAGGGCAGGTCAGCATTCAGAGGATGCTAAACATACGTGGTTGTGCTGAGTCTAATATTTTTAACTCTTTCTGATCATACCACTGGCAATTTGAATGGCAGAGCTTTATGGGTGCTTTTCTATGTTCTTTGCTATTGGGCATGGTTTTGGAAGAAAATTAACCCATTTATTCAAGGGAATTTAAGTTCAAATTATTAAGAAAGGAGTAAATTTAATAGTACGAACAAGCAAACATGCACAACTGCCACCACAGCATCAAATATGTTGCTTCTTCCTTTGCCATGTTTGGTTTCCTGGTGATTTTGTCAGGAAGCTCACCTGGTCCTATGGATGTAGGAAAGACATTAGGGAAAGATAATAAACATACTTCAGAGACTTTTCTGTTTTGGATGTGTGAGAAACATCCTTGGAAGTTACCATTTTACATCTCACAAGGTGTGTGGTCACCCTTATATAATAGGTTACAAGAAGATGGTACTTCAGTAGAGAAATTAGATTCAGCCTCTTCCTATACAGCAAGAGTGATCTGGCAGTATTAAACTCCTTCCCACGACTTTGGAAATCCATTCACAAAGGCAACCAAGTTCATGTGGAGAGACAGGTAGAATCCTGGACCAGATGGGCTGTGCCCTGACCCAGTATGTTTTTATTGGAAAAAGGGTTAAGGAGCTTCCTCAATCAGTTCTATCATCTGAGAGTAGTGTTTCTGACTTGGGAAGTAAGCTGCTCATTTTTGGACTTAAGCCTGAAGGAAAAATGGGTTGATGCCTTGGTTGAAGCAGTTGCATTGGATAATGAGTGTGTTGGCATAACAGGAGTGACTCTTGTGCCTCTGTTTTTAAGTGTCTTTGTAACTCTGGGGCTTTCTGCAAGGTAAGAGTGTTTGGCACCTGGTTCTGTGAGTGTCCTGTCCAGAGCAGATGAGACTTCAGAAGCCCATGCACATGCAAGCAGCAGTGACATGGCAAAGTCAGTTTACCAGGAGAAGAGATTGGGTTGCAAGAGTCCATCAATCCAAAGGTCATAAATCATGATCTGGAGTTCAAGCAGTTGCCAGAAGAGGTCTGTTGTTTGCGACAACAGGAAACAGGTTAGGGCTGATTACATGGGCTATCGTTGTAGCATTCCCTCCATTGGAGGTGGTTCCCCTGAAGGTGTGATGACTGGCACAGCTGTGTCTTTTCTCTATGGAGCTGACTCAACCAGCTGTCAGACAGGTTTGTTTGTTCTGGAGCATCAGCCTCACCTGTGCTAGATGGGGCAGGTGCCAACTGGGGGTCCTGTGATGCTTCCACAGAGTTCGGTGTAAGGAGGTGTATCCATCTGAAATTCATCATCCAAAGACAAAGCACTGGACACAATACCAAGCATGGATCACTTCTGGATTTTTACATCCAGGATGTATCCTCTTCCAAGCTAATTATTGATATAATTATAAAGAAAGAGGGCTATCCCATAAGAAGTAAGTAAGTAAAAGTATTTCTCAGATATTTTATCCATTTGAGAAATCAACTGAAAGCTCATTTGCAATTCCTCCATTCCTTCAGTGGTGTCTCCTTCTGGTCCTAAAATGGCATATGCACATCATCTTCAGATGGATGCTTTATGACCTCACAGGAGTCCTTTCACTTGTCCTGTGTGCCATTAGGGCAATTTGTGATTATTTCAATAGTTGTTCATCTGAAATATCTCTAAATAGCATGATATTTAGGCACAATATGGACAAGACCAGACTCGTGGTCCTTGAAGATGTACATTGTGAACTGCTAGTGAATGGTAGAAAAAATCTACCTATATTTCACACCACAGGTTATATTTGAAACCTATCCTCCACAGAATTATCAAACTGCTGCTACTGACTATTTGAATCATTAACAAGTAATTTATTTTTGAAATCTGTTATGAATTAATTAAATTCCAGAATACTGATTTTGCTAGCTGTGGAGTTATTCACAAAATAGCTGAGCGCAAAATAATATGCATAATTCCCCACCAAGTTATAAGTAAAGCAGTAGCAAAGCTGAATGCCTTGCTCTTTCTTCTGAACAAGCTTAACTTGAAAAAGACTTTACTTACTTAACAATCAATACACAAACTACAACAGTGCCTGTACTAACAATCACTGAAAAATTGTACTGGCTACTAGGATACGGATACTCTTATTAGTTCTCTCCTGTCTTTTTTCCTTCTAGACTAATAAGAGAAAAATTCAATATACAGCTTGCTAAATGCAAAACTAGATCTAATGAGAAAGCACTTTCCCAACTGTTCACCAGCAAGTTTCAGAACAAGACTTCTATAGTTAGGAAAGTCTCTATAGAAAACATATGAAGGGCAATGAAAAAGCCACAGCAGTTTAACATGCAGATGTGTTTACCTTTTATACCACAACATACAACATATTACAAAGTGAAGTAGTTTTGACACATCATTATTTAAAAGAAACCACTTTGTTAAAAACAAATAGTAAAGCAGCGCCTGCTACATGCAATGAACTAATCTATTCCACTTAAAAGGCTAAATTGAGACATCCAGGCAATTAGTGCTACAAGTGTGGACAGTAATCATCTTCTGAATATGAAAGTTTTCTGGTGTCTTATAATGGAGTGAAAAAGCTGTTTACAGTCTGTTGTACCAAAACAAAGTGAAGTGCATAGAATTTAGATTTACTTTCACAGTTTGCTAGTCTAGTCAGTCAAATCTACATTTAAGTCTCACTGGGAATCATCATGGACATTTACAATCTTTGAAGTTTTTAATATCTTAACTATGCCAATTTTAGAACTCATTTGTCAAAACTGTATGGGCTGTTAATACCACAAGTTCTATATAATTTAAATAATTTAAATATGAAATATAAGATGTCAGCCTAGCACAGTACTGTTACTCTGTGATCTCAAATATCAGAATACAAGTCCTAACTCAGTTAGCTAACCTTCAGACAGGTGTGGCTTTTCACATACCTGTAAGAAACAAGGAAGCACATGCTCCTTAGCTGGAACAATGTTCTTTAGCCAGAACCATCTTAGTGACACAGAAGCTACATGATGCTATTACACCTCTATAACCCAGCTGCTTGGCCCTGTGTCCTAACAATTCAGTCGGTACACTTGCAAAGTATGTGTTCACATGGGGCTTTACAGTGGGATGAGAACTGACTGTGTGAGTACTCAAGTTGAGTGCTGTACATTGCCAGTGTTATAAATGGGAAGAATAGTAAATGCTATGCCCTCAAGCAGACCTGCCATCATTTTCTGGAATAGCCAATGTCTCTTCTGTGTCTCTTGAACACAAGAAATGGTCCACAGTTCCATGTCCTGTATTTGAGCAGCCCTGGCCAGCCACACTGCAGCCAGAAAGCAGAACTTAAAGTGCTGCTGGAAATCATCTGTAGAGATTCTGCCATACACAACACTAACCAAAAAACAAAGTGTCTATCATGTTTAGAGAGCTATATTTAGGCTAGTGTACTGCCAGGCAACTGTATGATTTTTTTCAAGACTGGAAGCAACCACTTCTAGAAATAAACAGGTTAAGTAGAATTTGCTTCCAACAAAACAGCAGAACCTCATTTCAAAGAGCTTTACTCTTTAAAATTTGTCTGTGTTTGTGAAATACCAATGCAAGCATGGAAAAGATAAATATGTCAAAACGGGTTTATTGAGCCAGTTAACACTTATGTGCACTCCATTAAAAAAAATGTCCTTAACGTTATGCAGATTTATGAAAACTTGAGGCATGCAAAACTACTTGGAACAGCATTTTAGTCAACCTTTGGTGTCCTAGATCCTAAGTGAAAACTCTTAGTACTTATGGGAATAGTTGACAGCCAGAAACACTGTGGCAGCGGTGGAAAAGCAGAACACAGATTGGAAATAAAATCAATCAATAATGCATGCTGCTTCACCCTTTTGCCTACGACCAAAGCATTTCCAGATTACCAGCTGAGGTCTAGCAGAAAATATTAAAAGACAATGTTAGAAGGAGGAGCTTAACCTAAAACCAGTGCTCCCAAATGCTACTCAGAACATGCTCATAGCTTCTAATTACTGAAGTAAACACAGTCTTATATCTGAAACACAATGTTATACCTAAACAAATGCTTTTTTTTGCTTTTTTGCTTGTTAGATAGCTCCTTCCTGCCAAACTGATCCTAAATTCAAGAACTGTAGCTTCATAGCACATGTAGCATGATAAGCTTCAATGATTCTTTAACTAGTTCAGTTTTCCTGATCTTAAGGAACATAAAGATTTTACATGGCAAATTTTCTAGGATGACAAGTTGGATTGAGATATTAAGGGACTTCCCCTCACATAAGATAAAGAGTGTACCTTTGCTTACACAGCAATCTAAAGCCTTCCTGACTAGTAGAAATATTTTCTCTTGGTCTCCAGCACGATGATACCAATACACTGCAGAGAAAAGTACACTGTCCTGTTGGACAGTGACAGGCTAGCAAAGGGATTGTGCTTTGGCTGTATGGTGACTCTTTGGGAAAGATACTACTGTAACCCTGTTTACGCTGGTTGGCAGAGGTTTGAATGAAACGTTGGTAAAGCTTGCTGCAGAAAATGTACCTGGCTCAGAAAAAGCATCAGGGGCTGGAGACTATCCACTCAATAGCCTGCCCTCATGGCCTCCATTCAAAACTGGGGAACTAAAGTTATTCAGTTTCCAAGTTTCAGGCCAGGGCCATTGAGGAGACATTCCTAGATATGGCCTCAGAAGTGGACTATCTTCTGAACCCTAGAGGAATGTCACTAGAAATGACACCTGTCTATACAGCAGCAGTATCACTTGCCCAGGAGTGCGTATATAGAGGCCATTCAGCCACTGCGTGCCAAGAGAAGCTATGCTATTCCTTGGTGGATGACAGTGTGCTGAACCCATAGTCCCACATGCCACAAGCATGGTCACTGCTGACATTCTATCACCAAAGCAAAATTGCATGTCAATTCATAGAGAATAAAACACTTTTAGAAACTGAATTATATTCATTTTAAAATAAGTAATGTATAAGAACATTACTAGAACATCATAGAATTATCTTTGGCCAGTACTAAAAAATTTAAACACCTCAATGAATATTCAGTATGCACTGGCTAGCATGTGAAAGATCCATACATCCTGACCACAGCCAAAGAAGTAAATATAATACTCACAGCAGCTGCAGAGACACAAGCCCATCAAAAAGGCCTTTAGGAATTTCTGTGATTTTATTCCCATACAGTACTCTAAAATATAGAAAGAGATCACATAATTAGCATGCAGAAATAAAAAAAATCTTGCACTTAGTCATTTAATTTGCTGATATCAAATGATAATTTGTTTACACTGAATATAGTTTTGTGATTTTAGAAATTAAAGTCAAAGTTATATATTGTCTACCAACCTTGAAATCTTCAAACATCCATCAGACAAAGAGCAGTTACAGCACATCCTTTTATTGATCTACTTAGACCTGAAATTTGTAAGATTCTAATATAATGCTATAATGTAATGATAACTGCATGTTAAAGAAGCTACCTTGGATTACCATCAGGATCGTAAGTGATTTACCTATGCACAAGCATGATTATACAATGTCAAAATGGAATAAGTTTTTATTTGCAACACTGGGTCTTTCTGTACTTAACTGAAGTTAAGATCAAGGATGGAGGTGAATGTCAGCTGTGTCCCAAGCCTAGGTGGAACTTACTGCGGTGGGGAACTGCACAGCTGCAGGTGTACCCCCCACCTTCATATGGAATAGATGTGAAGGTTGCATCTGGGACCGTACTAGTAGCTCCTCCTCCTAGTAAGTTGTGAAGCAGTAAAAACAGTTCCACAGCTATCAAAGATGGGAATAGCCGCACACCCTGGGAGCGGCTCCATGGTGTGCCTATGTTCCATGCCAGAGCATGTCTGATTCTCCCCAGCCTGCAAGTGCAAAAAAGACTCACTATCTCTCAGATACTGGGTTAATGTCAACTTTTGATATAGAAGGGTTAATTTTATTCTCAACCCACTACAGAAAACCTTTAATATTTGTATAATAAGTATTTGCTTGAAATACTTTCAAAAACCTAAATCAGAAAAACCTTTTTGATGCTACGGAAGGATAATCAATTACTTACAGATATAAAAGATGATATTCCTTAGAAATCTAAAGCTGATGGAAAACAAATGTAGCCTTCATTAAGCTAACAAGAACTAGAAGCAACTTATTTCTATAAATAAAATAACTTGCTTGACTGAGATGCTGTGCACATCATTTACTCTCAAACACCATGATTACATGATAATGTACTTGAGTATGTCCAGTAGCAAACAGCAGGCCACTGTGCATGACCAGGATGCTGGACCAAAGGGCTATGGCCAAATCCAGCAAAGTTTCTCTTATGATCTTAAGCAAGCTTTTATTTTACGATTCCAGATCTTTCTTGATTAGAAAACAGATTCCAGCAAAGATCACTGTGTTTTTTGTTGTTGTCATCTGGAATTCTATATAATGAGAAGGAAGGGATAGTAGATCACAGAGACTGGAATGAATTCTGTCTTGAATTACATTATAGGCACCATTCTAATCAATTGTTCTAAAAGCTTCTTCCTTTTATTGTTTTGCCACAAATGCACAAATTTAGAGTTGTTATTGATAACTTTTTTGAACAAGAGGTAAGTGACCTTTCAGTTTGTTTTGAACCTATTTCTGTGACCCTTTATGATCCATGTTTGAATAATGGAACTCCCTGTTGCAATCCAAAGCTGGCTTTCTTCATTTTTCTTGGCGGAACACATTGTGCAGCTGTCTCTTAATTTTTATTTTATTGCATTGTGCTTGTAAATTTTAATTTCTGTAAATACGCACAGATCTAAAAATGCTCTCTAAAGGCCTGTCTGGTTTTTCCCTCTACTCATATCCATCATTTTGACCATTTTATCTCTCCATTTGAAATTCTAAGCCTCCTTAATGGCCTCCTCTGTTCTTCTATTTCTTCTGTCTCTGCTAGTGTTCTTCTTTAGGAGGAGGATGCCACCGCCTCATTACTAGACCACCTGCCACTCCCACAAAGGATACCAGCATCAGAACCTCAAGGGGATTTTCCTTCTGCCTTATGCATCTCCATTCCTGCCTGACCTTGAATGGTACAGAAATAATCACCGCATAGGAAACGTTTCTGTGTGTTTATTTTATTCTGGTTAATGATTATGGGGATTTTAGATGTGTGTTCCCTCATTCTTATTTACCCACTGTCTCAATAAATAGTTACTTACAAGTTTGAAATCTATGTAGATTTCTAGGAACCAAACCGTCATGACTGAAGTGGGACAACTATAATGTCCAGAAATTGTAAAATCCAGATCAGGTGGAATAAATTAAAAGATAAGCGGTGAATTCATGCCTTTACCTTTGTTGCCATATTTATCTTCTTTCTTTCTTTTTTTAATTAATGGCAATTATTGCCTATGGCAATTTACAGTGTAGTGCCACCCCCCCAAAAAATCTTGGCACCCAGATATAGAAAGGCAATGTGATTTTCAAAATACTTTTCCATTTCTCACAGAATGAATTTAATGACGCACTGGACAAAGACAAAACCCATAGGGTCTCCTGCATAAACAGCAGAGTATTTCTGAGCTATGTGGATTATCACTATCTGCTAAGCATAGATGCTTCAGGTCTGGAGGCCCTGGGTGCCCCTCTGAAATGGCTGAACCATGAAATCAGATAAAAGGTTATGGTGATGCATGCAGAGAAATGGGACCAAGTTTCCATTGCTTTTCCCCCTAACTTTTCATTACCATACCACTGAAATCCAAGACAGTTTGTTTGGTGATGTCTGGCTGTTGAATTCCCTCTTTCTGACCATCACCTAATTTCTTTTACCCTCACCTATTCCCCACCTCCACCCCTTACTACTCAACGTTGTTATCGTGATCTTCGATCTGTTACTCCTGACCTCTTCTCCCAGAACCTGGATCCTTCTCTATCTTCTGCACCTCTTGCGGACTCCCTCGATTCGGCTGTACTCCAATTCAATTCCATCCTTTCTTCTACTCTTGACAGCCTAGCTCCTGTCTCTA
>MTQE01002208.1:60216879-60231579 GCA_014337955.1 Aspidoscelis marmoratus
ACCCCATTAATGGGGTCTACAGAAAATCCGGATTAAATGCCAAAAAGATCTGGATTTCCCCTACCGCACTGGAAACAATCGGGTTCAAAATGGGTGCTGTAATGGAAATGGGATCATCTGGCTCACAGCCAAAAGGTACAAAAATGGGTGCAAAAATGGGTACAATTGACAGTGGAAAAACACCCTTAGAATCCATCAGTGCCAAAATGATAAGGAATACAAAGAACATAGAACAAAATTGCACATGCTGCAGATATGGTTTAAAGAGAAAAAACCTCAAATGTTTATTTAAATGATATCTTAAGCTACTCTAAACAATTGATGTGTAAAAACTGTGAGCAATTTCTACTTGCTTCCACTATGAAACAAGAAAAAAGCACACATTTCAAAAACTAATAGCTCTGTGGACAACCCAGGGAAAACAGCTGGTCCTTGTAATGGGTAACTAGTCATTTACAGAATGGGAGTTACAAATTTTAAAATGACCTTAGTATTGAAGAACAAAATTAGCCCAAAACTGATTCAGAATGTAACTGAAATAAATCTGCTGAATAACTCACTACCTGGATGCGCAAGTCATTTTTTAGCACAGTATAAGTGGCCTATGCACAGAGGTAAGAAAATGGAGGCTTGGGGGAGTTGGAGTATGGGACCCTGCTAAGATGCAAGAGGGATACTATTTGTACACACACCTTTGCAAATATCTAAGATTTGAAGTCTATGACAGGGATATTAAATAACATGTGGAAAATGGCCCCAGAAGTTGGCCATTATCTGCATGTTGGTTAACCACCCAGGCAGATGGCAACTCACATAAGTCTCCACCACTGCCATCTGCATGGTGGCAGCAGAGGCCCTTTGCAGAGCAGATTTCTCATTCTGTGAAAAAGTCACTTTCAAAGACAGATTCCACCCTCTGGGGCATGTTACACACCCCTTTCACTTCTGCTGTTTGCCTTATTTTGTCCACATGGATCTTGCCCTACAATTAAACAACTGAGCTAAATATTAGATACATCAAGGTACTTTTATAAAAAGTGATTTTTATAGTTTTAGAGAAAACTGTCAAGATCTGCAGCTTTATTGCTTCACGTCACACAGTATGTCAATACATCTACTTCATTTCAGAAAGCCTTTTGTGACTATGGTTCCCATGATCTAAGCGTTTCATATTTATATTACATTTAAAAGCAAAAGAAAGAAACATAATGCGAAAAAAGAAAACAAAGAAATCAAAGCAAGTTCTTCTGAGGATTATCCAGCATGACATTGTACAAGGCTGCTACACGGTTACAGTTACACACACCACATGAGAGAGAGAGAGAGAGTGAGAGAAAGGATTATAAACAGTGAAGAACCTCCAATGCCCCCCTCCCCTACAAAGTATATACTGATGTTTTGGACGGTTAAATAACCAACCTTCATGAATGCTCATCTACACAAGAAATCTAGGTTAGCATAAACAATGGCACCTTCAAATCTTTCTGATCAATTCCCAATTTACAAAAGATTAGGTTCTTCAAACAAAGTGACAAATGGGAAAGAATCACAAAACAACACTTGATCTATTTATGTTTTAAGCACTCTGAATCTCCCATTCAAGGTTACTTTGTACTTACAGTGAGGTGAGATATTTCAGACCGTGAAAAGCATCTGATGCAATATCTGATATCTGATTCTTGCTGATATCGCTGTAGGAATATAAGATAAAAGAAAACAAGGTATTAATAGAAATATATTGTTGCTGTTACTATCAAGAAAATAACACAATGTAACCTGAATATTTAGAGTTTAATTTCTAGTTAACATTCTTAAGAAAGAAGCTTTATCACTGAAAAGATAATGAATGTGCTACTATAGCCACCAACTTCTTTTTCAGAGTGCAACTATCTCTCTCTAAATTCCCAAAAAAATTATTGATCTTCACATAGTACAAAATATATAATAATTTCAAATATAATCATGATAAAAGCTATTTGTGTCTTGAAAATCTCACCCTCAGAAGAAAATCACAAGAATTATCATGAGTATGGTCAGGACACTCTCATGTAATTTGCTGTTTTGTAATAATCAATGTGCAAAATAAAAATTGTACTCAGATTGCTCCACTAAAATATGAACTACTTCATAAGCAGCAGCAACAAGTACAGGTGTATCAGTTAAACAGCAGACAAGGGCCCTGGTCAGATGAGTCCAACACAGGACGGCCTATTCATGAGTTCGAATTCAGTTTGTACTAGTGCTGGTCAAACATAGATAGATATAGATCGCCCTGAGGTTGTCCCTGCCTTGGGCAGGGCTGGTCACACATTTCTGCAGAGATCGGCCTGGGTTTCCTCCATGGAACCATTGGCACTCCACCCCTTTTGCTACATCATTATCTATCTTGTTTCCTATTGGAAGCTGTTCATTTTACTCAAAGGAGGCAAGGGTGTGTTTTTGCAGGGTTTTTTTAAAGCCCTGCTCACCCACCTCCACACATCCCTTCCCTTTTTATGTTCTTTTGTTCTTCTTGCAATTAATTTTTTTTAAAAAATAATAAAAATAAATTTGTGTAAAAATGCTAGAGGCATCATACACATAAACTGAGGAGAGGGGGTCATGCCTTGTGAACCCACCACAGCACATTTCTGCGTCCTTTAGACTGCCCCCCCCCCCGCTTACACGTGAGGAAGCCGAAGACGGCCTGGAATTCCGGGCCAGCCTGAATCCCTGACAGTCCTACAAAAACAGGTCAACATTTTAGGACTGTCTAACAGGTGTAGGCCGGCTTAGAAAAAAACTTAAATAAAACTAATGTGAGTAACACGTCCTGGGGACCGACTCAGGTTAACCCTAAAACAATCCTGTGACCAGGCCCAAGGAGTGAGGCTCAAACTGAAAGCTGTACAGCAATCAAATTCAAAATGCAGTTCAGGCATATAAAAAGTGAGACTCCAACTGAAGCCTCACCACTCCTCTGCTGGTTATACTCTGCAAGCCACTGTTATGAAAAGTCTGTAAGCTCACAATACACGTGGTATGGACACAGTGTGCTTAATTCTGAGTGGATAGGCAAGACGGTACTTCATGGCAAACAATTTATTAGTCATTAAAAAGTAATGAACTCAATAAGCTTCCAAGCCTTTGCCATTCATACAGAATAAAAAAACAAATACAAGAACATAATACTTCCTTTGCAGTTCTAATGGGCAAAATCTGTACTGAGAAAAATCAACCCTGTTTCACCTCTGGGGCCTCATATTCTCTCTTGCAACACTCTCCTACTTATGGGATTTCACTGCTTTCAAACCAAATTAAGCATCACCAAGTCTAATGTTCTCTTAGTGCAGTGCTGAACATGAACATATTTATACTGTTTTGCAGCACTAAAGGCAGAGTGTATGGCATGCACACACACACACACACACACACAGTTCCTTATTAAAATACATGGAACCATTTATTTCAAACATAGCAAGTATACTATATTATTATTATTATCAATGTGAGAATTTATAATTTATTCTTATTAATGCTGTTTCTATTTTAAAAAGAAAAACAACCCCCCTCCCAACATTTAATGTTAATCTTAATGAAAGTAGAGTACAATATCCTCTTAAAACCTATCTCTTAGCTATGGGTTAATTATTAAGGATTAGTGTCATTAATTCTTCAGAAAATATTACTTGTTTCTTCTGTGCAGGGCTCTAACATGTATATAATATCTAATTCTAAATGAACATTATATATTTTATATGGATCTTGGATTCCTATGTATAGAAGGTTTTCCTATCAGCTATGTTTTTAACAACTGCACTCTATTATGTTTTGTGTTGTTTCCTACGACCCTTCAAATAAGATTTCGATGATATAAGAATAATTGCAGTGGATGACAGAAATGATAGATTACCTCTGTTACCTGCTAAAGGAATTTTTTTTTCAGTAGAGCAATATCACTGTCTAGAATTTGTACTGTTCTTAAATATCTAGCATTAAAGATGTTGGAAGTAAAAACCAGAAGAACATTTCCTGGAATAGCTACAGCCCTCAAGAACTGCATTCAGTATTTACAAGACACTACAAAACACAAGGCTTTGGAATTTAGTTCACATGTGCTATGGCCTTGTTGAGTTGCTGTTTTTATCCACTACAAATGTTTGGAAATAAAAAGCTTATTATAAAAGACCACTTAAAACACTTACATTCTTTTAAGTTTCTTGTACTGAGAGAACGATCCAGGAGGAATGTTTCTGATAGAATTTTGTTCCAAACGGCTAGAAAGAGAAGTATACACATTAATGGCCCAATGGCAAGGCTATAGAAACATAATTGTGCATTTAACTCTCATTAGATGCCTTAATAATCTCCCCCAAGTGATGCTATTAAAAAAAAAAGGTTAACAAAGCAGGCAAATTCATAGCAAAAGAAAAAAAAAAGCCACAGCAACAAGTTAAAAAAAAAAGTGATGTAGATGTGGGGGCAGACTGAGTAGACAGCTCCGAAGTGGCAAGACCAGTCCATAGACAAAATTAAAGAGAGAATTAAGCTGAATGTATGAAGAAATAGAAAAACATCCTTCCTGCACCAAACTCAGAAGAAATCATCCATGGCTGTAAGCCTTTTACCACAAACATTGTGTTTAAAATATTCTATAACCTTTGATAAAGTACTAGGAAAAATTTAGTTACTGTTTGTGAACTATAGGAACAGATGCCCTTGAAGCCACCTTCTAGCCTTACCGTTCTTTGATTTGTTTTGTTCTTCATAGAAGTGACTACTTTGCCCTTTGGGAGCTTTATTTTTAAGTCTTCAACAACAGTTCATGTGAAGAGACAAGAGCAATTTCCTTCACTCCCTCTAATAAAACAGCAAAGCCTGGAGAGGGTTTCAGAGTAGCCTGATGGATTCAAAGATATTTTTCTGAACCTGATGTGGCATTAAGAGCAACTCCCTGTATGCTCTGGCTTAGACCAGACACTCAGCAAAACAGCTGAAAATAGCAAAGGGGCCAAAGATCCACTTAGAGGTGACAAATGATCCTCTAGCAAAAAAATAAGTACCTGGAATCATGTCCTAATCAATCTCAGGGTTCAGTACCTTTTGTCACCTCTTCAGCTGTTGCACGCATAAAAAGACAGCATTAAAGGTGCTGATAAACAAAAAATGTTCTTAGAACAGCTTGTTAAAAGCCAGTAAAAATTGTGGAGAATTACACTCATTACAGGTAAATAAGGCATTAATATCCGCTTAGATTGCCTTATCTCTTTTAATTGGTTAAAGGGGGAAATGTAAGACAGCCTGGTGAAGTAAGTACATCTCCAACCTTTTGCCATACTCAAGAATTCCCAAAGAACAACTCAGATTTATTTCCATAAGGTCTAGGAAAGTTATCCCTGATGTAGACAAATTAATAAATGAAACAGATACAAAAAGCTAATAAACAAGACATTACACCAGATAATCCTTAGCTTTCAAGTAAGCAGGGTCTATCAATAAGAGAAACAAGGGCCATTTCTAATACACTCTTAGCATGGTTTGGGAAAGGGTCTAGAGGTGTCCCCTTCACAAACTGGCACGATACAAGGGAAGCCCTATATAGCTCTGGGGAAATGTTTATCCAAAAGGACAAAGCCCTGGAGTGAGATAGGATGTCAAAAATGATGCCCTGTTCTGTAAACCTTGATGATGAGATTTACCAGTGAAGTATTAGAGCTGTTGGGCACTGCACCACCCCAAAGGGGCCCAAAAGGAAACTCCAAAGGCTGGGAACAAAACCTGGTGGATGGGGGGTCATGGGCTGTCCCAGTGTGGAAAGATCTGTCTCACTTAAGTGGCAACATGTCCTAGCACAGGATGGATTGTGTATCCAAGGGCAGGGCTCTGTCCTGGGACAATAAAGGTCAGTGAGAAACAAGAGAAGTTATGTAAAGAAGGGCAAGTTAAGAGTGTTGTGGTTCTACCCTCAGCAACATACAAGACATGAGTGCAATGCTCGCACGAAGCACCAAGACACTTCAGAAGACTGCTGCATTCACCACATTAACAAATGCATTCCTATGCCAAAAAGGAGATGTGGAAACCCCACTAGTGAGGCGAATGAGGCATTCTGGCTGGGGTACCTGCCACCAGTTCCCCATCCTCCATGGATATATGGCCTGACTGCACTTCTCCAGTTTGTTAGTTTAGCTGTGATCTCTTTTTTAAAAAGCTGTTAACTGCTAAAAAAAAAAGGTGAATTTTAAAGCCAAATAGGCAACCATGGCCAATATGGGGAGCCCAGCTTCTGAAGACCATAGGTTAATCACTCCTACATTTGAGAACTTGGAAATAACTCAATATATGTTATCAGAAGTACGTAGCAAACATGAAAAAAAAGCTTCAGAAAGAAATACTGTGCTCCACATAGACCACAACAGGACAGGCCCATGGACAGAGATCTTTTAATTTTTAAAAACATGTGTAAAGTTATTACAGCTTACAGTAGCTGAAATTCCTTCTTGTGCACAACTATTAAAGATGTAGAAGCTCTTTTCTTTTTTCCATCTAGTTATCATAACCATACTGAGGTAATCAGCAGGTCCTTGCAAAGGGCTGTCTTTGTTCCATCCTTACCTACTGCAGGTGAAACAAATCAGGCACCATATATCTGGGAAAGGTGATAATATCAAAAGGCAGCAGATATTGCAATGAGGCCAAATGACCAAAAGCAGAGATCAGTAGAGAGGAACAGCCCCAAACTCTGTGCAGCTGGGCAAGAATTGTGACTACGCAGGTATATCCTTGAAGTTTTTCTGCCAAACAAAATAATTTATGGCTGTCTGAAGCATGGTGGCTGCAGCAGAATGGGAAACACTGTGGGACCTAAAATCAGAAAGTTCATATCTCTGGAAAATGTAAACTGTCAGAAGAAAGACTTTCTCATGGAGACAACTTCTGTACGTGGTAGATGCCGAGGGATGAAAAAAGCTTCTGCTCTGCTACTCCAATGATTCATTAAGCAAGGCTTATTTAATATTAGACAGGATGCATTGGCTGTGATAGCTTCTAAATACGCCATGGTGCTTTCTGTGGGCAATTCCTGACTAAATATGCCAGAAGAGGGGCACCTGTACTTGCCACAGACCCATATATAAAAAAGAACCAAGCCAATTCGGAGCCCAATAAATGGGGGAGCCCTCGATAGCTTTAAGAAAGGGTTAGATAGACAGGTTCATCAATATCTAGTGGACTGGATGCCACTAGAGGAAGCATAAAAGCGAATGATCTTATTCTTATCATTTGATTACTCATGTACTGCTCTACTATCTTTTATGGTGTGTACACTGTTGTAGGTTGGACAAATAAATTAATTAAAACTTTTTAAAAAAGAGAATGATCTAATTATAAAAGAAGACACCCAGCTATTCTATGAGAGATTTGCATGCTTCTGTCAAAATGGGCAATCGCACAGTTCTTGTTTTCTCCCCTTTTTAATAGGCTTTAAATCTTTACCTTGAATGGGCTATAATGCTCCTTGAAAAAAAAGGTTTCAAATAGTTATTTAAGAGAGTGCACCTGGCTACTGTTGGCATCACATGTGTGTAATTAATCTGCACACCAGTATGACTGCATTATTTTTTGAAAATGAGCATCAACCAGGCACAAAGCAGATGAGTGAATAACACCAACGTTTTTATGTACTTTGGCTGTAGTCACACTTTGCTTAAATAGTCCATCTTATTAGGATGCTGGACTCAAAATGCACTAATTCTGACCACACCCAATCCTGATCATCTTTCCTCAGTTTGTCCTTAGTTTGGGTTGCTACGCTCACACCTGCCTTTGCCCATCCTGAGACTCCTTTATGAGACAAATAAAATCGATTGGACTAAAAAGGTGTGAGCAGTGAAGCCAAAGATGGACTGAAGAAGGATTAAACTGACGGTGCGACCACAGCCTTTGGTTTGCAATTTTCAAACTATCCTGCTTAGTTGACAGACTGCTAAGAGGCCACCATTCTACAGTAGTTTGCTCAACTTTAAAAAAAAAAGGAATTTAGGAAAAAGTGGAAAAATATCTGGCTGGTTTCTTTAATAAAGTGTTAAATAGAAAGACCCTGGCTCCTCATAAAATAATTTCTTAACTTCTCAGCAACAGATTGCATCAATGAATATCCTAGTTGTTTCCCCAAACTTTGTCATAAAATCCAAGCGGTTTGCATACCAGACCTGAAACTCTTGTACATTTGCTTGCCTGAAGTTTTTTTAAAAATCCATTAATTACCTAACCATTTTCTAAAACTGTAAGCCAGATTCCAGCCGTTCAAACTTCACTGGCCATTGGACTTCTCAACTACAGCTAGTTGTAATTTTTTTTAAAAAAAATTAAAAATCACAATTTTCTGGCTTTTAATGCGGATTATAAATGGGATGGGAACATTAGTGCCTGATAAAACAGCCCTTCTACCTCCCTTAAACAACTTTTGAACCACTTTTAAAAATGTGTCTAGATGCAATAAGATAGGGAAAAGCACATATTATTTGACTCTTTTCTGATGCTAGGTAACCCAATTCAATTTCAAAGCACACACACAAAAATAGTTAACTATTATGGCCATTTCCTGTATATTCCTCAATGGGACCAGGCATAAAGGCACCACATGAAAATGTTAAAGCCAGGGAACTTTTATTTCGCAGTTTCAAAATTTGTTAATCCACAATGCAGGATTGTATGGAAATTCCCACCCCAGTCTACCACTGATATGAAACCCAATATGCATTTGAGATATTTCTTTCTTTTTCTGTGGTATATAATGAAATTATATATTTTATACAGTCATTGATGAACATGAAGAAGAATCTGCCCACAAAGTAACAGCTGAGCAAAGAGAGCGCTAAGGTGATACTTACATTTCCACAATACTATCTGGGAGGTTCGGTGGGATTTCAGTTAAGCCCTTTCCTCTACAGTCCACAATATTGTTGCTACATGTGCAAGCAGCAGGGCAACTGATTGAATTAGCATTGCAGGATTGTGGTTCAGTATGTGAACCTGAAAAGGAAACATAGTAACTTTTGTCCTAATGTGGTTAGCAAACACAAGATGCTGGGCTACTTCCAATGCTAAAAAGCAAGAGCTAATTTTCACACTCTTCTGAAGTTGATTATGGGTGTTTTTCCACTGTCACTAAAAGTACCCATTTCGTACCCATTAATGGGTACGAAATGGCATTTTGTACCCATTAATGGGTACTTAATGGGCACTTCTAGCGACCGTGGAAAAACACCCTATGATTGTTTATCAAAAACATGTGCCTCAAGATTCACATGTACTTCAACTGTCTATCAATTACCAAGCCATATACTTACAATTCTTACCGTGATTCTTCTTTTAATTAGACTGAATTAGCATTATGATTCAATGACTTGCATATACAGAATGTCATCCAATATCTAAAAGGAGTTTAGACTATTTCTTTAAAAACTGAAATACGCATATAAATCTATTATTCTGTACCAACTTGTTACTAAGGCATTTCAAGATTCTTCAGTCATACATGAATATAAACAAAAGTCAGAAATAAATTAATTTCTATACTGAATCAGCTGCAGTACTCCTGGTTTTCATTGTATAGCCATGAAAAACTGTATAGCTGGTTTGGTGGTGCTCAGTTTTTTAAAAAGCAAATGCAACATAAATTGCTCTGGGCATGCATTATTTTGCATAAGCACAACTATACTGTATATAGCTGAACATGACAGATAATTTTTAAAAAAAGGAGTCTGACAGTGTGTACAGATACGTATTACACATACAAATGTCAACACTCGTATCTTCAAATTTGTATCTAACATTTGAACAAATAGATTCAAATGTATTGGATTCGAATCGGGTTTTGTTGCATTCAGATTTTAAACATTTGAATCTTATCAAATGCTTTGATATCTAATTCAACTCAAATTTGAATGCAAAAAAAAAAAATGTGCATGCCCTAGTACAGTGATGGCCAACCTATGACACCCAAGCCCTTTTTGGTGACACACCTGGTCACCCTGACACCTGGGCGTGTAGTGCTTGCTTGTTCTTGAAGTGTACTAAATACCAACTTTCAATTGAAGATTTAGCAAATGTAGAGAATTATTTGTTTTTACATTTAATAAAATACATATATCAAAAATATAACTTTTTTACTAGAGCTACAAATATCACAAATTTATGGATATTTCTAGATGTGATACAGCACCTGAGTTAAGCTAGCTTTTCTTGCAAATTTTGACACACTGAGCTCAAAAGGTTCGCCATCACTGCCCTAGTACAATGATCCATTAACATCTTTCCTGTTGTCAGAATTACACTTAAGATCTCAGTATAATATATTTTCAATTAGTTTCAATTCTAAATCAGGAAATAATTCTAGCACCCTACAGTATTGTCTCAGGGTCAGTAGTAGTTTGCTTAATGTTGTGATACAAAATGCATTTCTCTTAAAGTTATCTTAAAAAATAAAATCTTTTTGGTTCTTTGACTCTAGCCTCAGCAGTATAGATTAGGAATCCACTTGTGATTCTCAGAGGAAAAAACACTGTTATATGTGGATTAAAATCGTCCCCATGTCTCATCACTGTCTGAACCCAAAATTTGAAGAAACTAAACCAAACCCCAAAAGCTAAACTTGAGATAAGGCTGAAAAATAGTGCAAGAATAATTCATATCATAACACCGTGAGTCACAAAAGATGTTTGTGTAGACTTAGTGATAAATGTCATTATTTGAAATATAGCCTCAATTCCAAAATTTGAAAATACTGTAGGCTCACCTTATATCTGTCAAGGGGATACTGTCCCTTGATAAAAGGGAACAGAGAATTATTGGAAACTGTCACCATATACTTTAGAAATGTCTACGAATCCAGTAAAAATTATGCTTTATGTGCTTGAGTTATCATTAGGGCAAACAATGAAACTGGCCATCTTTTTTTGATCTTTAAGTGTGGTTTAAGATTTGGCAGGAAACAGACAAACAGATACAGACACATAAGCCTTTTCTAGGAAGTTTACTTAATAGGTACTTAATATTGTGTACTTCTTAAGTTCACTTTTGTTTTTGTAATTTTGGCTTTGATTTAACATTCATTGTGACATTTAAATTTGTGTTTTGTAAACAATGTCTCATAGTTTCATGGTAACTGCTCCTTAAACTTCAGAGAAATTCCACAAGCTCTTTATTTAAGGAGCAGGAACACAATATTTCAAGAAATTAATCTGGAGCAGTATGTTCTCATCAGATGTGTGTTTTTTATTAGTAATACTTTTCTGTTCCCCTCCTCACCCCCAACTGTAGCAACACCCAAGGCAGCCATATATGGCAACTGCAGGATTCAAATTCCCCAACAGTTATGCAAAGACCCACCATAAACCAGGGACCAAGTTGTCAATGTTTCAAGATGAAATGGTCTACAATGAGGGGTTTCCTTCATTCCTGCAAAGTTTCTTAGCCTTCTACTCACTGCTTCTTTTATCATGAAATCTCAAGAGTGGTTACTTCTTCCCATACAGAAACTACACAGATCTGAAATAACTTCTAAGAAATACAGGCACGTATAGTGGAAACTCAGATATCAAACATCATGGTTTGATACTGTCATCATGTGATTGCACTATGAGTTCATTTTTCAGGCTTCAGAAGGTTTTGACAATATTGTCCAACAAGTGCGCCTGACTAAAGACTCCTCTTCTCTTTAGGAGCCTGATAAGGCACCCTGAAGTATATAAACATCTTGAGATCCATTTGGAAGTTGCACATTTTGAAGCTTTCAGAATGGCCAGACTCCATCTTTTAAATGATAAATTTTAAAGGAATTCTTCTGTACATCAAACTGGTGAATTGCCAAAGTAACAGATACAAAATAATTATACAAGACCTGACTTTTATAGGTTTTACGCTGTAATGTAAAAGTAAAGTAAAACAGATGTGTGTAGTACTCGCCTTTTCTATAATGCTGGATTAGTAGTGCACTTAGCAACATGGAATTCAGATTTCAAAGTCTATTACACTTGATGAAAACAAAGTACATTCTAACATATTAGGTACAGAATAAAATTATGTTTCCTTCTTTTTTGCCTAATTAATTCTTTTTATTGTTTGACAAACAAAAATTGGTGTGAAAATGTTACTGACATAGCATTATTACTTGAGAAAGGGACAGATATGTGCAATTGATTACAGGTATTCCTACATTTGCCATTCATGAGGAACAACAAGGGTTCTACAGGCTTTCTACATGCCACTGCAGCTTAAAGGATGGCTCTTCCCCTCCTAGTAGACTCTATCCACACAGGATGGTGCCCAAAATGGCATCCTGGTCTGGTCTATCAACAGACCTCAATGTCAAGGTCTGACATACTAGTGGGTGGTATAGTGGACCATGGAAGCATGCAGTCCTGGCCTCCGGAGCATTCAGAGTCCCCATGCACATACTCTGAAGCTGGCATGGGCTTAGGAACTGATGCAGGGGCTGGTGCAGAACAGGTCATTCCACATACCAAGAACAGGACTTCACCACATACCAAGATACCAAAGGTAGGTGCAAAAACAGGGTAAGTTTGCAAATCAAGAGATTGGAGACTCTGATAGATGAAAAACTTAAATTGTCTTGTTTATGACATTTCTGCTAGATTTTTGTAACAGCCATAAAGGATATTCAGAACAGAACCATCAGAAGGCTTAGCTACTTATTTATTTTATTCCAAAATAATTATATACCACAAGGATTCACTAGAACTATACCTGTTCAGTTGAAATGAATGGGTGTTTTTCCACCGCACTCCTATAACCCGGATCTAAGAAAATCCGGGTCTAAGGAATAGGTACTTCCCTTAATCCAGATCTAATAGATCAGGATTAGGGGAAGTACCCAATGTGTTTCCATGGGTGGTCTAGCACCCAATAGCAATGGGTGCTATCCTCCCTGCTGTGGAAACATCAGAGCACCCATTTGCAAATCCGGATTGACCCACAAGGGGTCTGCCTGTCACCCCAGGTGTTTTGGGGGGACAGGGAGTGTAATCTCCAAAGTTGCCTTCGGAGATTAGCAAAGACTCCGGAGTCCCTCTGAAGTTGCCTTCGGAGGTTAGCAAAGGCTCTGAAGTCCCTCAGAAGGCAACTTCAGAGATTAGCAAAGGCTCTGAAGGCAAACCCCTTGTGAGAGCAATGCAAAAGAGGTGCATATTAATTAGCTCCTTGTGAGCACAGATAAGTCAGCCTTATTAATATGCACCTCTTTCCATGCCTGAAGGTAACAGGATGAGTCAGCCTCATTAATATGCACCTCTTTCCATGCCTGAAGGTAACAGGCAGCTTCCAGCCACATAGCAAGGGGTTTGTCTTCAGAGCCTTTGCTAATCTCCAAAGTTGCCTTCTTAGGTACTTTGAAGCCTTTGCTAACCTCCAAAGCCTACTTTGGAGGGATTTTGGAGCTGCTTTCGGAGGGAGTTCGAAGTCTTGACTTTGCCCCCCCATGGGTGCCTCCCCCCCTAAGCGTCCTCTAGACCCCATTGCCAGATTGTAGTGGAAACAGGCTCCATACAATCCAGATTTTCAGGCTGAAGACCCCATTGTAGAAATCTGGATTATAGGTCCTGAAGGACTCATTATGATCTGGATTCCCCTAGCTGTGGTGGAAGCAAATGTGTCCCTAATGGGGTCTGTGGTGGAAATGGGGTCATCCAGCTCTCAACCAAATGGGTCCTTAATGGGTGCTAAAATGGGTACTTAGTGACAGTGGGAAAACACCCATTAAATTAAAGACCAATATTTCACTTACGTTGACAATTCATTTGAATTGCACTTTGGTCACATACAGAGCTCAGAAGAGTTCTCCTAAGAGCTCTCACGCTGTTCATTAATTGCTCTTTCATTTTAATATGCTCCAAGATACAATTGCAAAAAGACAATTTAAGTACAGAATTATTACCACAGTCCAGCAGTTATGGAAAAACTGAACAAATAATAGTGATTTCAAGTATTATTACACCATTTAGTAGAGACATGACTAAATTAGAATTTAGCTAGGAGTCAGATTTAAATTAGAACGGTTTAATCAGTCCCTAATGTGCATATCAGACAGAATGTCAGCAGAAAGCAAAATGATAAAGTTTGTATTACCTGAGCAGACATATTCCTTCTTTTGAACATCAGCAACGTTAAATCCCCTAAGATGAACAGGTGCCATACAGAATGTGAACTGTCCAACCGATCGTCTCTGACGCAGCCAATCAGAAAGCCAAGCCAGGTGGCAGTCACAGAATAAGTAATTGGAATGAAGTCTTCTACAAGGTACAAAAAGGGCTTCATATCAGCTCTTCAGTCTTCCAAAATGAAGATACAACGAAACAAACAATCCAATTACAACACTGAATCTCGTTTAATCAGGTACACAATTGTGCAGATTGTAAGATTTCAGTGCACTGATTATAATTAGCTTTCTTTAAGCTATCATACTAAGACTTTAAAAAGTCACACTGCTATTTCATAAACTATTATACTCTTACCTGTATTTAACATGATAGGATTTTCACATAAACGGTCATTATGCTGTTGTTGTAAGAAAGGTTGAGTAACATTAAAAGGTATGTTTGTATGCACATACACATACATACAATCTGTATGTGAAATTGAGAAAAATTATACTTTTGGCTGGTATTTAGGCTGCCTTGCGTTACAGTGTCTAGAAACCCCCCC
>MTQE01002208.1:60231649-60250100 GCA_014337955.1 Aspidoscelis marmoratus
TTGGCTGGTATTTAGGCTGCCTTGCGTTACAGTGTCTAGAAACCCCCCCCCTCTATATTTGAATAATGACAGAACTGTAATATATAGATATACTAGCAAATATTTAATCTTTTACTCTATGAGTCATGACAGTCGGGCATCCAAAGGAAGCTCCAGTGACATTACTATCATTTCTTTAGGAATAAGTTGGACAATTTTGACATATTAGCCTGAAAAATACAAAGTGCTGAAAAACACAGTCTAGTTCATGTCCAAAATAAATCATCAGTGTGAGACTTTCTTATGCTGGACAGCAGCAATTACGTTCACCGGTGGCGCCCAAACCGACAGTTTTTAGATTTGTATTTCTGCTGTTGGCCTAAAAAGCACATTTGCTTGGAACTTTCCAGAATATACTTTTTAAAATCTTGATCTGTAAGGCAGCCTATAAAAAGCAGAAATATCTGTTCACTCAAGACTGGATGCAAGTTTAGTTATAGCGAAGCAAGTCAGAAGATATTCAGATAATATCACTGGTGCAGTGAATTTTTTAAAAAACCACAATTCAGTGCCTCTTAACTCATTACGTATTTTTAAGGTGCAATGCTGAGACTCCGGGTTACTATGATAGTAAATATGAAGTCCTGTTCTCAGGTCATTTCAGGCAAATTAAACAGTGTCACTGCTGCAGAAAAAGTAAAGGAAAAAAATTATTTTCTAATTATATGTGCCTACATTTTTGCAATTGCAAGTTGAATGAGCTTTCCTTCTCCCACCCCATCTCCTGGGGGCCGTTTTGCTTCTCCCCCCCCCCCATCCTTGCAATCTGCCAAGTGCACAGCCAAATAAGGCTAAGTTAGAAGAGTGGACCTGGTTGATAAATATCCATCATATCCACCTAATATCCAGGATGACTGCCAGCAATAAAAGCTGCTGATAGGAACTCAAAAGGGCAGAAACACATCTGCTCAAACTAGGAAACAGGAGAGATAATACATTGGTTCTGACAGCAGTGCCCTTGTGGAACTTCCAGCTAAAACTAGAAGGGAGAACAAGAGGGGCTTATTTCAAGTTCCTCAGAACAAGTCCAGGGCAGGAGTGCAGTTTTGGTTGCTGAGTTACTAACTTGCTGATTCTTGAATCAATTTAAGTCATTTGCATGACATTATTAAAATGCCATTGTTTCCTAGAAAAGCTTTGAAAAAAGGACATGTTCTTTTAAATGTAAATCGCATTAGCTCACACTGTAAGACAGACCAAGGCAAAAACTGGGATCTTTCCTCCAATGGTGTAAAACTTTTGCTTTGATCCAACAATAGAGAGATAGTCAGTGAGTGACTGGAGAAACAGGGGAGGGTCTTATCAGCATACTGATGACATCCAACCCGCAACCTGATGACCATTCTGAACTGTTTATCTTAAACAGCACTGGTGACAAAATTGTACCTTGTGACACTATACATTCTACAGTAGGTACCAGGACAAGGAAATGTGGTCAACTAATAATACTTTATAAGATTGTTCCCAGAGGTAGGAGTGGAATCACTATTACACAGTACCTCCTACTTCTACTTCCCAGGGGTGATTCATGGTTGATCGTATCAAAAGCTGCCTAGAAATCTGGCTTAAATGTTGCCATGGTGATCTGGATGCTGTGCTCAGCTGTAGTCCTACAGCCATGTCCACTTGCTGCATCACATCCGGAAGAGGGTGCAGACACAGCAACTGGGAGTGATCTAGTTGTTCCTGGTAAGTGTGTGGACTCCATTTTAACAGCCCCCAACTGGATGGCTCCATAGGAGCCTGCAGCAATTTCTGGTGAGTTGCTACAGCTCTCTAGTGCAGATGGAATGATCCAGCGAGCAGGCCCTTTGTGTCGCTGACTGAACATCAGATGCACAATCATACACCCTGTTTCAATTTGCAGGGCTTTTTGGCAGATTGGAATGGTAGATCCATAAATAAAAACAATCCTATTGTCCTGTCTGTCCTGCATGGCACAATGCTGCACTGAGAAGCCTAATGGACAAATCCGGGTCACATCCATTCCAGCCAGGTTTCAGTGGCACATGCCATTTAGGCTCCTTGTTCAAAAATCAAGCCATGGATGAGTGATATTATGTTACAGAGTGATCGACAACAACATTACTAGGTATGAGGGCCATCAGGTAGCTGCATGTGGACAGGAGGATGAGAGAAGACGATGACATGGAGCCAGCTACCTTCTCTCCTTCTTCTGATCCCATGCAATTCCTCCCTCTGGCCCCAACTTCTGTTCCTCTACCACGGATGCATTCCTAGCACACACTCACACAGGAACAGGAACAAATAAAATTCCTAAAACAAAGACTACCTAAAGCAAGAAAATCCATTTCTATAAGGGCTTACTAAAAAGGCAAGGAAAGTGAGCATGCAGAGGTCTTGCAGCTAAGGGAGGCACGGCCTTCCCTCTTATTCTTCCCAAAATAGCTCCCCAAACTGGTGACCTCTCCATTGAAATTGCCACTTTAGTGATTCTCCTGCTGTCACGATATGAGCAGTGATACAGATCAGCCGTTGTTCTTGGCTACTGTTCCTAACCAGCTGCAGCTCTCTTTGGCCCCAGTCCTATCCTCTTCTTACTGTTTACTGCCAGTGGTAGCAAGAGCATGCACAGTTCTATGGGCAGAGACCCATCTACCTCACCAGTACCTGTAACTGCAATACCAAAAGCAGTTAAACCAGTCTCTCACACTGGTCTGCCTGGGATAAAGATGGCAACATATTCCATTCATTGTAGTAAGAGACTGTGGCTTAGAATATCGTCCTCAAGATATTCTCAAAAACATTAGAAGAGGGCACATTCCAAAAACTGGCACCAACACACAGAAGTCTTATTTTAAAGCCTTATTAAGAGTTCCAACAACAGTAATGAGCATTGTAAATTTTACTCCAACTTCTATAATCTCTTACAAGCATGGCTAACAACCTATGACAGCAGAACTTCCAATTTAACAATCTCTAAATTTATACTTGGATAATAATCCCATGGACTAATATGTATACTGGATTGCACTGTAAATCTAATGTTTTGTTAAATAATTTCTGTACAATCGTATCTTCCAACAAATTAGTTAACAGATATACTTTTAAAAACATTTTACCCATGACTGAAATGATTAAATAAAAACTTCTCAAGCTGATTTATCTATACATGAATAAAACTAAAAGTTCTAAAAGAAATTAAGATAATTTATTTTATTCTCACTGTCAGTTTGTATCAAACTAAATCCAAGGATTTCAGCTGTAGTATCTGAGTACAAATTCTGCAATGTACAATGCATCAAAAAAAAAACCCAAAAAACAAAACCTGATGGAAAACAATCTGCGTGGCTTTAATAATGCAGATTGTATCTTTGAAAAATAAGTGAATTCGTTAATTATAAAGTCTTTTCAGGTTGCCTTTAATCTATACAAAAACATATGCAATTATCTCTGAAGCTAGTCACTGAAGCAGAAGTAGGAGGAAAGTCAACAAAGAAAATGAGGGGAAATTAATTTTGGGTATTTATTGAAAAAATACCAATATCTTACAGCAGATCAATGGAAAACAAGCACTGAAAGTTTTAAAGAGAAACTATAAAAGCTGAGTTAGGAGAAATGTGTTATTTGGGCTAATGAAGTACTGTACTAATAAATATATAAAAATTAATTAAGCAATCTTAATGGCTTCTTTCTCTGCAGTATTCACTTGTTTCAGGATAAAATCCTGTTATCATCTCTAAGGGTGCGTTTCGGTACATGGTTAAATCTGAATTGAATCCAAATTTGGTATCCAACAGACCTATTTAATTATTTATAAATCCGAACAGAATCCAAATTTGGTATCCAATGTTCTGATTTAATTTTTTATTCCTGGATTTTATGTGGACTATCTTGCGAAAATCCACCAAGTCTGCTCCCCCCCCCAAATGGGAACGCTCTTGGACTATTTGGGGTGGAGATCTAGCCTTCTGGCCATTGCCTGTCAGATGTGCATGGGATTTCACAGCTGTTCTCCCCCTTCCCTTGCCATGCCTGCAACACTAGAGCCCCAATCAAGAAAAGGCAAAGGCTTGGATTTCCCCTGAACATCGCTGTACATTTCTAGTAGATATACATTTCTAGTAGTTGCTAAAAATCAGAGGGCTACATTTGGATCAAGGTTTGGAGAACAGCGAACAAGTTTTAAAAGCAAAGCAGCAAGCCTAGCCTCTACCCCCTGCCCCCCGTGTGAGCTGTCTTTCAACCTCTGATTTGAAAGGGGGAAATCGCTTTCACTTTGCTCTTCTGCTCTCCTGCTTCAGAGCAAATTTGCTGTCTTCCTGGTAATGTGGATGGAGGTAACATTACTGGAAACCTCCAATCCGAAAGGGCGGGAGTGAAAGAGAAAGTATGATTGCTCTGTGATTGCCCTGTGTGTGTCTGTTCTTCCACTCAGCTGATTGGCTAGGGCAGGCTTACAGGGTCTGCAATAGGAGGCCGAAATTAAAAGGTCCTGTTCTCCATGCTGGGGATCTGGGCGGTGAGTGGGAATGGCAATATCTGGGTTCAGCCAGGTTTATGGTCAGGCAAATGGGAACAGCCCAGAATGCTCAATCGGACCTGTATCTGAATTAAAATAGTCCAACCATGGCTAAACAAGTCAAGTAGGAATACAGCCTAAGCCATTTTCAAATAACTTTTTTATTGTGTGGGGATGCAGATGAAGAGAACTGAGAAAGGTTTCAGTGGAGGGTCTCTTGTGATATAGTGTTACTGCTCCTGTTACTTTGTAGTTTTCAAAAAGACTGCAGGTGCCTTGCGGCATATCATGTTCTATCTGCCAGTAACTGGTATATTCATTCCCAATAACCCCTCCTTCAAAATGGCCTCCAAATAAGTTCCTCTCATGTCTCAGACATTGCCTGTGGCAATGAGTTTGTCTACCAGAGAAAGGAGAAGTGTAAGCAGTGGTAGGGAGTTGCTGCTGTGAATGAATGAAATACTGAAAATGATTTTCTATTCTCCCCTGAGGAAATTTGTCTGAGTTCCATTATCCAAGCTTCCTGTTCGTTAGATGGGAAGTTCCATTGCCAGCAGTGACAGTGGAGTATTCTAATGTGATCAGCAACTTTTAAATGAGTGTGGAGGGTGTAGAATGGTCTGTCGCTACAGCAGGGGATGAAAGCAGTGAAGTCTCTTTGGTGCTTTCATCCCTGTCTGGAGACATCCTGTGTGTGCGTGTGCACGCATGCGCATGTATTTAAAAAAAACATATTCCAAAAATAGCTTTTTGTGCAACTGACTCCAATAACAAAACAGATGAATCATTGCATATAAGAATTAACCGTTGCAGCATTTCTGTTAAGAACAAGAGTGCTTATAAGGCTATTGAAAATTATCTGACTGTACACATGGACTGGAATACATCATTTAAAATTGATGGAAATATATTTATAGCACACAAGAGGAATTAATGCAAGTGCTAGTTTTTAAAGTACCCTTAAAGTAATAGCCAAAATTAAATTCCTGGAATATTCTTTTGGGTCAGCATTCAACTTTCAATATATCTCAAAATTTAATATAAAAGTGTTCTTTTAAATTCTATTTATAACTTCCTTCTCTATTTTCCTGTTTAATTACAGCTAAAAGGAATTAGCCAATATATGTCTCCAGGGAGCTACACAGAAAGCCATCTCTGAAATTAAACTAAAAGGAAAATACCAGCAGGTACTATGGATTGACTATTGCATAGATCAATCAGTTTCTAACAAGCATGGGTTCTACACAAAACACACTAAAAAATATAAATAAATTGTAACTAATTGATGCATGTAATGGCTTAATTAATCACTGTTCCTGAGGAATCGTATAAACCTATAAACATATTAATAATATGGGCAATTTGCCAGTAAGAGAAGAAAAACTGTTTTGCAGGTATTCATTCACAGTATCCACAACCCATCATGCCTTGAAAATTACCTCTGATGGATACAAAACAGGAAAAGTCCCTCACTTGTGAACTATAAACTGTAAAATATACCTAAGATCCTTTTGGCACTAGGCCTTATTCTGGATTACACAGGGCACCGAATAATGCCCAGTATAGAAAATATCTAAGAGAAAAATAGACTAAGAGAGCCTAAAGACATGTTTTAAAATCTGGCACCGTGTTTTATGGGAACCACAGCTGCCCTATCCTTCCAGAAAGGTGGGCATTCCTGAATTTCGTTTTTAAAAGCTGGCAAAGGGTATGTCCAGACTGGGGGATACTGCACATTCTGATACACAGTTGGTGCATAAGTGTCACACCTGACGCACGATACTTCGTAGTGGCAGGCACATTATGCTGCCATTACTGTGGATTTACCTGCTGCAGAATGATCAACATTCACTCCGTAGTATTATTTATTATAGCAGGCAATGTATTATTTTATATGGTATATTTTCTGTTTTATGTAAAAAGCCTTGGGCAAAATTTCTTTGATTTAATTTGTTGATTTTACATGTTTATTGTTCCACCCTTTGGTAGAAAGGGAATTGTAAATTTATTTATTATTTATTATTTATTATTATTAAATTGAAGCTGAAAGATACTTTATTTTTTTGGCTTCTTGTTGGGAAGGGACACAGTGTAAGAGATTCATTCATTCTTACTCTCCCCTACACTCTTTATCTGTTTCTAGCAGTAGATTACAAGCTTCTCACCACTTTCCTCAAAGTAGCCTTGCCTCGATGCTTCTATTTTTGTGCTGGGTGAATCTAGCAGCTTCTTTGGGATCATAAAAGGGAAATGCCAGTAATATTTTTTTGGGGAGGGCTTCCCATTATATCCCACTGTTTGGAGTGTCCCTTATGCTACATCCACACTGTTCATAAAACGAACATCCAGCTTGCAGTTGTGAGCAACTGCTGGCATACGACCTGGGCGGCTGAAGCCAGACAGCCTGATATGGATCTCCTGGCCAACTGAAAATGATTAATTATTTCCTGCTCAGGATTGCCTACCTGGGCTGCCTGCTTAGGTTTGGGACAACATAACAGAGAGACATTAGTCCCAGGCCTACTTCTCTGGAATGGATGATTTCTAAGTGGGAAATCTCATTCTGCTGAAAGGTCCTTGTGGCCACCAATAGGGGAGAAGATGTGTGCCATGTGGTCTCCACACACCTCTAGCCTACTCTATGATAACTGGCCATCTGGAAGTCTAATCCAAAAGTTATTTAAGGGCTGTAGTCACACTTAAGGTTTAATCCAGCTTCACTTCACTTTCTGAGTGAGAGAATACATCAGCAAGGTGACCAGCTTTCAGAGTTAAACAACTCAGGAAATTCACCTTTGGGATGGGTAATATGGAAAGAAAATTACTGGTCACTTTGCTGATGTGTCACTTTGAAGGTAGACTGAGGCTGGATTAAACCTTAGGTGTGACCATACATGATGAGCTGGGAAGAGTTTGGGTACTGTGAGAGCCTCCTTCCTCTTTATCTAGCCCTTTCTCTGTTGTCCTGCCAGAGAAAAACAGAAGGAGAGAGTAGGACTATGTTTAAATATGTTTTTTATTCTTCTGTAAATTCAGGTAAAAAGGCCCAGGATACAAATTCTACATACATACATACATACATACATACATACATACATACATACATACATACATACATACATACATACATACATACATACGTACGTACATACATACATACATACATACATACATACATACATACATACATACATACATACATCTACATGGACAAATGTGTAAGTATGAGGAAGGTGAAGTAACACCACTATAAACAGACCAAGTAGATCCTAAAAATAATCTAAGGCCTGAGAGAAGACATTGTTCTCTTTTTGTGGGAGAATATATGATCTTAAACTGTTTCAAGACATGCCAACAATATCTAAAAATAAGCAGTGACCAAAAATAAATCTTGAAAATAAAAGTTTCATATGGGAAAAGGTGTAAAATATTTTTGAGGGGATTATTTTTCATACTCTGGACCCCTGAGAACGCAGTTAGGACAAAAATTTATACTTTCCAGTTTATCTCTGAGTAAGTCCTGTGTCTGCAAAGGACTGCAAAAGACAGAAGGTCAAATCTATCACAGTGATTTTTAAACAATCTAGTAATACTTGGTTTGTATCAAAGCCGCAGAAGTGGAATCACTGTTAATATACCAAAGCCTCTTTCTTCTTAGCATGATGACCCAATGCAAAGAATTGTTCTGAAGATTACAAGGAATGCTTCATGCAAATTTCTTTGAAAACTGTGAAATTCTATGCATCAATACACATGTGGGAAAAATACATCTAAATGATTTTTTGAAAAAAAAATATAGTGTCATCTAATTCTGTTTTAAATATCACTTTTTCTGTAAAGATTATTACTATATTGTACAAGAGCTGCCCCTCTTTCTCAGTGTATTTTTCTACATGTGTTGTCATTTAGGAATGTGGATTAACTGGTTCTCAACAGATTGGGAGAGTTTATGGTGTTTGTTTTAGAACCAAAGCACACTATTGAGGCTTTTAATGTATACAAACAATCAGAAATTACACTTGTTAAAAGTGGAAATATAAAACCTCACTGAAAAATTGACACTGGTGGTGGGCTGAAAAGGGGGAATTGAAAACAAACAGATTGTCTGGTCTTTCACTTCTTTCATATGTGCTTTGCCATATGCCCATCACACCCATGGACCTCTTATTTCTGCCCTGGTGCCTGCTGCCTTCTAACAACAGCTTGTATTTCTTCACATGGAATGCCTACGAGGTCCAGAAAACATGTCCATCACAGCTTTTGCAAGAACTGTGTGGTCAGTGGCAATGACCACGGGGGATAACAGGAGGTTCAAAGCCTGCAGAATTGATAGGAAATGAGGGCCACAATGGGACTGAGGCTGTGCATGTGACAGGGATTTCCAAAAACCCTTTGTCAAACTGCTGGACTGGCCTGCAGAATTGAAAGGCTGGCTTGAGATTTTTTTAAAGACAAACCATGTGTCCAGTGATTAGTTTGGTTCATTGTGCACCAAACTGTACTCTGTGAACATCTCTTCTTTCAAACCATAACAGCAAATCACAGACACCTGAACTGTCAAAAACAGTGTTCATACAAATTTGGGGTCAAAATCAATTGCATGAATTGCATGCATGGTGGCATGCTATGAACAGTTGCCTTGCAACTCCGAAAGCTGAGTAAAGCCAGTGTACAACCTACTGCATTGTTTCCTAGTCTCTCATTAACCTCTTTCAGCCCTGACTTTCCCCTATGATCTTAGAACAAGTGATTATATCCCCTTTATTTCAAACATACAGAAGAACAAGTGATAAAAAATACTAGATATATTAACTCAAGCATGACTGTTTCAGAATGGAAGTACTTACAGGGTCCTGATCTTTGGCATATGGTTGAAGCTGGTCAAAGGAATGCGAGTGATATTGTTGTTATTGAGAGTGCTGTAAAGAAAGGAAAAACAAACACAGATGTACCTAATCAGTTGCACTATTTCAGCAATTCTTTTTATGGAAGCAGCTATCATTTTGGGAGTGGAGGGGCAAACTTAACACAAGACAAATCTGAGCAGAGCTAAAAAAATCATTTGCATTGTAAACTTTAGTAGCAGTACACATGTAGACACAGAATACCAGCCTACAGTAGTTTAACACAAGAACCTATTCAAAGGATAATTAGATGAAATGCAATTTCTACTACTCGTACGTTTTGCATAGTTGCGCCCTGCTTATGCACTGAATAAGCCAGATCTGAGCTTGTTGTAGTCTGCACTACCCAATTGCAGGCTCCAATTCCAGAATATAATCCAGAATAAGGGCCAATCTAGAGAGGACCTCAGTGCTGAGAAATCACTGAGACCTGAGGGCATTTACCTGGAAGTCCTTAAGAAACTCAAATACGGCATTGCTGATCTTTTAGCCAAAACATATAATCATTCCCTAATGTCAGTTTGTAGGCCTGAAGATGGGAGGGTAGCAAATGTAACACCAGTCTTCAAAAAAGAATCCACAGACGATCCAGGAAATTACAGACCATTCAGCTTAAGCATTGCCGAAGGAAAATCAGCATGGTTCTTGCAAAAGTAAACCATGCCTTATTAAGTTAGAATTCTTTGAGAGTATTTGGATAAAGGCAAGCCAGTTGACACTGTCAATCTGGACCTCCAGAAGGCTTTTTGACAAAATCCCCTCATCAAAGGCTCTTGAATAAACTCATTGGTCATAGAATGCAGGTTCTGTCCTGGCTTGGTAACCAGCTAAAGGATAGGAAACAGGGATGTAAAGGTGTGAAACCTGTAATTTCCCAAATATGTCTTTTTAAAAAATTGTAGTTACCTTAGCCACCTTCAAACCCTCAACTATGGAGGCTGAGCACAGTGAGAAGTAACATATTTTTGTTAAAAGTTTTGCTATCTCAGCTTTAAAGTCTTTGAATTCATAAATTCATGTACACTTATTAATAAAAAATAAACGTTAACGTTCAACAACTGGAACAAAATATTTTAAAAATAAATTACATGGATTATTACGTCCTAACAAAATTGATAATGGTTATTTAATTGGCTGATTAAACAAGATGACAACTGACATTACAAAGAGATGTTTGCTGAGAGAAATAAATGATGAAATAAATGACATATGTTTACAATGAATTTTTGGATGCCATATTACCATTCAAAACTCTTATTAACAACATTTCTAATGATGTCACTGCCATCACAAGGCAGAAATAGGTCTGTTTCTTCTTAACGTAATGGAAAGGCTCACTGCAAAAGTCTCTCCCAAGAGAAACAGACATGTGCCAATAAAAAATGCATGATGTTTTCTTGTTATGCTGGTGTTCAATGGCTACACACTTTGAAACGCCCAAAGCACTGGTAGAGCTGAAGGGAGGTTTTAGTCTGAGAATATAATACAGTCACTGATTTTCTATTATATTTGATTTCTGAAGCTGATTAGCCCAAACTACTAATCGAATTGACAAATGATATGGTAGATTAAATTTTTGATTAGTGCTTGTTCAGCACTAATGAGCATCTAGCATAATTACCAGGGGGCCATTAGCCATTCAAGCCCCTGGGTAATAAGCACCAGGCTTCTCTCTGTTTGGTATTTGGCTTTGCTACAATCAACAGCAAAATTCTAATCTATAAAGAAATACGCAAACTTTTACATTACACAAAGCAGACAGAACACACAGACTGTGCACTTTCATAAGGAATATTGCCGTCACATTTAGAAAAGTGTTCAGTTAAAATTACTGTCACCCTTAAGAGTGATGCAGAACACTTGTTATTTTTGTTGTTATTTTTGTTGTTATTTCTTAACTACAAACTCTGATTTGCCGTACTTGAATTGTTATGCTTTCCAATCATGCTGCTACAACACAACAGAGAATAATTAGCTTTATATTTACTACTTTACTTCAAGCATAAATGGTGCTGACCAGTTCTAAACCAAATTCTTCAACAGGTAGTTTTAGGGTACTGATTACTTTTTTGGTTTCTATGGGCCTGTTCACATTTATAACAGGCCAGACCAGTAAGAATCTAGCGTGGGGGCAGTCATTCGCACCACGGGTACTAAATTAGTCCCATACCAGGCCAGCAATGCTTGCAGTATGAATGGCCAGCCCAGGACAGCCTGGATCACCAAGGCAATGTCTGAACCAGCATCCAGTACGCAGTAGGACACTGCCACGACAATCTGGCACTTCTGCATGACTGTAAAGCCACAGTCACTGAGCTGCACTCACTCAGTAGGCTGCACCCATAAAAGGGTGTAGAGGTTACAATTCAGAAGTTATCCATCTGCTCCTGGCCTGCGTGTGGACTGCTTTTTAGCAGTCTCCAGGCTGTTCATTCCTGGGAGGGCTGTGGCAGTTTACGGTGAGTTGCCGCAGCTCCCAAGTGTCAATGGAGTGATCCTGCAAGCAGCTTGGAACACTCCACCGCTGAAGTACAGAAAGATCTTTTTATCTCTTTAGAATTGTCTTTTTGCCTGATTATTCAGGTGTAATTGGATATAAAGCAGAAGTGTAAATATGGACATAGATAGCAAAGAAGCGCAAGAAATTAATGTACTTCTGGAACTGTGTCAGAAACATTTGAGCTTAACTAATTAGTTTTATAGCAACAACAGTAATCCTAACAAGTGTAACATTTCCTTGTCTCGTTCAGTTAGATCACTGCTGTATCAAAGGATACTTTTCTTGAAGACAGGATGTGTATGTGAGTCCCAATCCCCAAATACAAAATAATTTTCCCTACTGCAGCAACCTTATATGTTTGTCTGTTAACAGCTGTTTTGACAATTTTGTAACTTTCCAAAGACTTAATAAACTGTTTTGCTTTGCACTTGTATAAATTACATTATCTGAAAACAGAGTACCAAAGATACAATTTCCCTTTCATAACAAATCAGTTAAATAACCATATATGACAAGAACAGTGAACTAACATTAATAATCCACCAAGTTCAATGACCCACACATTCTACTGAACAGTATTCTCTTTGCCTGAAGTTAAGGCTAAGCATGTATTGCTTTTACTTGCCATAAGATGGCAACTGAGCTTGCCAATTAAAAGGTCTTTAGGCTTTGAGCAGAACCAGTGCACCTAAGGTCTTAAAGGTTTGTTCGTTATGAGCCCTACACAGAAGTTTGGAGGTTGTTAAAATTTGTGGAAGAACAACAGATTTTTTTTGTCAACAAGTACCAGGTATTTGTCATCTTACAGATAACTGAATTACTTGTTTTGACTACAACCATGTTCTCACGGACCTAATCTTCAGCATCTACATGAAATGTTTTTTAGGAGTGTCTATCAGCAAAAATGGCTGAGGTGTAGTGAATATGCTTATAACAGTCTGTTTCTGTTTCATAATTCATGTGAGCCAATGGATATTCTGAATTGATGACTGACTTGGATAACTGTTAACATTTCAAACAAGATGGAATGGCTGCTACTACATGTTTTCCCTTCCTTCATAAGTAGTATTAAATCTGTCTTTGCAGTTTAGGAGTTCTGTGGGATTTAGATATGCCACTTAAAAGTTTATGTAATAGCTTGGCTCAGACTGCATCTGTATCAGTATTTGAGAAAATGAACTAGCCATGGTTATCTGCACTGGGACCCTTTCTATGTTGAAATAGGGACAGGTCTTCCATATCTTGGTAGAGTCTAAAACAGACTCTGCCCAGGATCTGCTGTAGTCTGCACTAGCATATGGATGGCAGGTTCCTCTTCTGGAATGCAATCCAAAATAATGCCCAGTGTAGAAAGGACCATAGTAACTTCTCAACTAGATTTGTGAAAAAACAAAATCTAAACTAAATAGAGGGCTGCTCAGAAGACAGCATGGAAGATTTATTATATTTCTATCCCACCCTATACTTGAAGGTTTCAGGGCAGGTAACAACCTTTAAAACAGCAAAGTACAAGTCAGTATATATTAAAAATAATAAAATACATAAAAAACACTTTTAAAAGATTGAACACATTTAAACGAATATTCCAATTATTAAAATAAAAGTATCTACAGTGGGGGCAAAAGTATAATCACCTTAGCCAAAGGACAGGGCAAAGAGGTGTGTCTTCAATGCCTTCCTGAAGAGGTGTGATGCCCCTTGAGGGGGAGACTATTCCATAACCTGGGAGCCATTACTGAAAAGACCCTTTCCTGAGTGCCCACTCTATTCACTGCTGAAGGTGGTGGGACAGCCGGAAGGGCCTCACCTCCTGATCTTAAGCCATGGGCAAGATGGTATGGGAGAAGGTTCCTTTAGATATTTAGGACCCAAGTCAATCAGGGCTTTGTAAGTCAGAGTTAAATCTTGAATTGGGCTTGGTAGTGAAAATACTATATTAGTAAGTAAAAACACTATATAATTCTTTTTTAAAAACTGCTATATCACTTCAGGATAGATCCAAGGTGTGACAAATGCATCTTTTAGGGATGGTGAAGTCACAATGGCTCTTAAGAAGGCAGTCCTCCCTGAGCAAAGTATTGGCAAGGGTTGTGACTGTACCATGGCAGGTTCATCTAGATTCATTCCAATTCTGCTTCAGGCCCAGTTATGGTATGGAAACTGCCTTGATTGTCCTGGTTGATGGCCTCCTCCAGGGGAAATTAGGAGAAGGTGCAGCCCTGTTGGTTTCAGAGTTGGAGACTCTGCATTATAATAGTTTTGAAGGACGTCATCAAGAGATTTGGGATAAGGTATCATCAATATGCAGATGACACTCAGCTCTATCCTTCTGTGCCAACTGAATCAAGTGATTTGGCTAAGGTGCTTGGAGACAGTAATGGACTGGATATTGAAGCTGACAGGACAGAACTGCTATACGTCAGGGTCCTGGGTAGCATTTCCCTGCAAGAGACAGGTATGAAATCTGAGGATGTTCCTGGATTACTGGAGACTCAGGTGGAGGTGCCAGGAGTGCCTTACCTTCAGCTACAACTATTTTACCAGCTATGATCCTGGTAACTTCCAGACTGAATTATTGTAATGCACTCTATATTGGCCTGCTCTTGAAAATAGTTTGCAAACTACAGCTGGTGCAGAATTGCTCCTGGACATATACCACACCAATTCTAAAAACAACTACCTGGAAAGGAGAGTCTTTTCAATGGTGACCATGACTACCAATTGGTTTTCTAAAAAGATTTGTCAAACCCCCATTTTTACTATTTTAGGGACCAGACAAAGATCTTTCTTTTTTGTTTATCGTTGTTTTCCTCAAACCTAGTTAGTGTTTTACTGAGATCCTCTTAGTGCTATTGGCTTACTGCTGCTTTTAATGGTCCTTTACTACTAGCCAAATATTAGGACTACAGCCATCTCCATCTAGCATCTGGTTAATTCAGAGGAATATTTACTTATTATGACTAGAGAGCTGCAATAGGCTACAAACACTTAAGTTGCCCACTTAAGTTACTGGGCAAATCACAGCTTTAGTTGGAAATTCTGCACAACTTTGACATCACATAGCCCAAATTTGTCTTTTTTAGCTCTACAAAAATGGCAACATCTATATGACAATAGCAAAGAAACAATTTAGAAAAGACCATAAAACATTTATTCATTGCAAACACTTTTACATCCCATTTTTTCATTAATTATACACAGAATTAGTAGTGATTCTGTTTTATATTAAAATGCATTCAATTGTCTTGGCTCAGTTACTCATCTCTCAGCTGAAATAGTCTATGTGCAAAGATTTGTGCTGCAAAAGATAACAAGGGTCGAACAGTTAAGTTGCAGTTTGGACCTTTGTCAAACAACAAACTGATACATTACATGCCCACCACTGGCCCCGGCAGGACACGACCAGGTTTGCTGTATTTGCAACTCATATAAACTGATCATTTTCACAAGATATTGCTTTTATGTAGTCAACTACTTTAAGCATTTCATAGGCTGGCTGGTTCTAAATCTATCTTGGCCTCACAGCACAGCAAATGATACAACATATTCCATTATCTTCAGTTAGTAGGGGTGAAAACTGCAAAAGTATTGTAATTCATTATTAAAAATAATCCATGACTTATTATATGGATGCAGCATACTGGTGCTCCTTTGTCCTACCTTTTCTATCCTTTTTGCCCTTCTAGTGTCAAAAAATAAACAATTCGGTATTACATTCAAATGGCTTGTTGGCTTTTGTTTTTGTTTTTCCAGCTAATCTTGGTTTACCACTCATAGGTTTGTTTCAAAGACACAAGCCTTGCCTACTTTTTTGCATATGACTAAGCTCATATCTATAACAGCATGGTTTATTTCTTATGACAGTTCTTGAATATTTGCAAAAAAGAAAAAGAAAGAGGGAGAACCTGTTATAAGTAGAAATGAAAAGGGGGCATTTCAGTAAGATAGCCTATCACGTGAAGTTTGGATAATTCCCATGTAAATGTGCAATTTTTTAAATTGTTCTTAGATTAGCACACATCTCCCTTCTTGAAAGTTAATTCACATCAATGTGACATTTCATTTTTAATGCCAGATGTAACACAATTGCACATTTAACAGTATTTGTAAGAGTATATAACATAAACTCTGCCCCTTTATTTGGCATTGGCTAAGTAAGTAATATAACATGCTACCTTATTATCTTCTGGTTAGGAACAGTTAATAAATGCATTTTTATCATTTGCTGTAGAGATAAAACAGGATATACAAAGGAAAAGGGTGAGGAAGCCTGTTTTAAACTTGATAGTTTATTTCTTATCTTCATTGTAAAGATAAGGACCATCTACACTTAACTCCAGGCTTTATGAGGACAAAAAACAACAGTCACAGTTCCAGTCCAAGGAAGAGGAGAAACCTTGTTTCATGAGTTGCAGTCAGAAAGGGCTGCCACACCCAACTGACATTGTTGAAAGCATTCATCAGAAGTGAATAAAACCGTCCCATATCAGTTGATCAGCTGTGCTTCCGGGTCCCAAATCTATGCCCTGGAGGCTACAGATTTGCACATTGTTTCTGCATTCCTCTGGACAAACAAATCACAAGGTATACTGGAAGAGTTTTCAAAGCTCTGATTGTACAGTAATCTACCTACCTCAGGTTCCCTGTGAATGTGTGGAGTTTTTAATAAAGGCTACAGCCTATGAATGGATCACCAAGGATACAGCTTTAAACAGCCTCTGCAAACAAAGACCATTGCATAAACAATCTTTATTCAGAGCACAGCGCTCACAGTGACAGCAACAAACAATGTGTGCAAGCTGCTGGTCCCAGTTTAGTGTTTCCAGGTGGTGTCCTTTCAGCAAACATAGGAAGTAGCCACAGAAGTTGGACAATTTTCTATGTTCAGCAATGAAGTGTTATCTACATACATACAATGTGGTCCAGTATATTGCTGCAGAGTGCTGTCAGATCTCTCCCCAGCAGTGTTTATAACATTCTATAGAACACTAAGGACACAACAAGTGATCCCATGGTATAGGATCATATAGATCATCCTAGGATGACTCTTCAGTCCACATAGATGTGTTGCCAGTGCACCTCCAGTGCAATCTCACAGTGACTTTAAAGTCCTTTGCAAATCCTCCCTCAGAGCAGTATTTCTTCTCTTAGACCATACTTTCTCAAGGGAACTAAATAAAAATGTAGACATATACAATACCTCTTTTCCTCATTCTAACTTGTTTCAAAATTTCTGAGAGAGATCTTGGAAGCAACAGGTTGTATTCAACATGTGGTTCTACACATACTGAAGCCTAACTAAGTTTCTTAGAAGCTCATTCTTGGCAGAGAATAAAAACATATTACCTTAAGATGGTCTAGCTCCTTTTGTTCTGTTTGTCTAAAACTGCTGAATGTGGAAGAGATCCCTGGCCATGTAACTCGTTTTGGTTTTTCCAGAGTACACAAAGCTAAAGAAGCCATAAAATATGGCTTTAGAATATTGATTGACAGAAAGACCTCAGTGGAAATATCATATGCTGTGTGATTGGGAAGCATGCTAACAGTTCTGGTGGTCCAGCACCATTTCAGACGATCTCTTTCCTTTGCTCTCTGTAGTCATGCAAGGTAGATCTAGCCATATATGGAGTGCTATGATGATAAACCATTGAGGGAGTTTTGACAGTGCTCTACAGCGGTATACCAAACCATGCTGTCTGGACCTACCTACCCCAGACCGCAGGCAGACATGCAAACAGTTTGCTGCCAATGCAACAAATGACTCAGTGGCAAGTGGAGATTCCACTGTCATGCACAACATGCCTTTGATGACAAAAGAAGGCTTTGTAAATTCCATGATATATTGTTAAAGTTATTGACTTAAGCAGGCTTACATGTCTAGTCTCAGACTGAAACCAATGTTGCTTCTGATAGCCACTTCCTCAGCTAAACAATAGTCATAAGGGAGATGGCAAAATTAGAGCATTAAAGGACAGAGAGGAAATGGTTACTAGTACAGTGCTGAGAGGAGATCCCCCAGTTGGATTTTGTAGGCAAGGTGGAACTGGCCAGCAAGTTGTTTTAGACTTGACATGGAGGCCAGTAAATAGCACTGCTCAGCAAGATCCAGTCCATCAACCATTCCTGTTAAAGGCTGAAAAATAGAAGATGTCGTGCCAGATCAGCAATATTTTAATAAAAACCACTGCAAGGATAAATAAACTCTGAAATACATGATGCTGTCACAGTTGATTATAACAAATTAAATGTAATGCATGCAATGTTAAGCAAGTATCATTATTAATAAATTCATTAACCTGATGCATAATGGTCCTGGTCACGCCTATATGAAACAGGACATCCTTTTCATAATTCAAACCGAGGTCGTACCAGCTCTGTTCACACCTAGAACATTATAGGTCATCCTCAGGCAGTTCTTGCTTTGGGCTGCATTGGCCACACCTTTCTCCACGATCGATCTTAGCCTCCACAGAATTCTTGGCTCTCTACCCCTTTTGCTGCATCAAATCTATCTCCTTTCTTATT
>MTQE01002208.1:60250134-60316005 GCA_014337955.1 Aspidoscelis marmoratus
GCTCTCTACCCCTTTTGCTGCATCAAATCTATCTCCTTTCTTATTGGATGCTTAGTGGTTCTTTTTAAAGCCTGCTTCCTCATCTTCCTTTTTTATGTGCTTTTCCTCTCTGTGAGATTAATTTAAAAATAGATAATAAATTTGTGGGAAAACACTAGATAGAAGAATCATACACACAAACTGAGAAGGGGAGTTGTCTTATGAACTTAACACATGCCACCCTCCCCTAGACAATGGCCAAAAGGAAAGACTGGACCCTACCCATCACAGTTCAGCCTCCTTTAGCCAGCCCCCCTCACAATGAGGAAGAGAGGACAGCCTGGCATGCCAGGACGGGCTGAGTCCTCTGGAAAAGAGGACTCCAATTACAATGAAGTAACAGAGATAGGCTGGCTTTGAAAATGAACTGAATAAAAATAATGTAAGTGAAGTCTTCTTAAACTAAAGGTGTGGCCAGGGCCATTGTAACCATTTCCTCTCTGTCCTTTGTCAGAACAAGATTCAGTTGAACTCAGTTAGTTTTACTTCTAAGCAGGCATGTAATAGCAGTGAGATATGGTGTGGAATTCCATACAGGAGTATGCTCTTTATCTCTGTCATCAGAAACTTGATCCACTGGAGTGGAAAATAAGTTCTGAGGAGATGAAAGTGAGAAATTATGTTGTAGCATCATTTCTCCTTTGCACATGATGGTCCTGATCTGCAGGACATTGTGTTTCTAATCCATTCAGTCAGCAATCTATAGTTTCTCAGATCTAGGAAAACAATTGTATTTCTTCTCTATAAATGATACACATTTACTGTAACTTAAATCTTATGAATTCAGCAAGGTTATCAAATTATGAAGGCTTTGAGGTGTAAAAAATTAGCTATTATGATTTTTATTCCATAGTGTTTAAGTAGTTACATCTTTAGTGGCAACCATTCTTTGACCTCTCCAATTATGAAGTTAAAATGCCCCGTCCCTACCTGGGTCTGGGTGAAGTGAAAGTGATCCCATCTTCGACCACTTGCTTCACTGTAGCAATAGCCATGCATCCATGTGGCAATGCGGCATGTGACTGCACCACCCCACCCCACACAGCCTTTGCACAGAAGTAATATGAAAGCTGCATGCAAGAGTTTACTAGAAGCAGTTTACTATGTAATCCTAATATGGACGGAGAGCAGTCTTTACTTCACCACAGCTAACAAAGATCAGTGCAGCCTCATGCTGGGAGCCACTCTGGGACAGAAGTGGTGCCGTGTGATGTGTATACTCCATGCCTTGTTCATCCACATCTTCAAAATGTGAAAAGGCCCTAATGTTACAAAGGCTCAAGCAACAACTTCTTCTTTCTATTAGTCTTTAAGGTTCTACTAGATGCTTCCTTTTTGTTGCATAAAGTTAAATTGTTATCAACAATATTTCAAATATTTCAGGTTCCATGCTCTCTCTATAAATTTCTAACTATCCAAAGAGTTTGTTAAACTGGGTTGCAAATATGTTCATAATGTCCTTTCTTCAGACTCCATTTCTTCATTTAGAACATGATTTGGAAAAAAAATATTAAATTTAATTGTTAAATTACTTTCATATGAGATTTTCCCTTTTGCAGTAGCCCATTTTTTGTTTTGAAAACTTATATGTTACTTTTTCCCTCTACCAGAACTTCAGAGCCCTAAGAGCAAAGGCACTGTAAACATACCTTCTTCTCTTAACTGAACATTTTCAAAGCTGACATTTTCTTAGCTTACTATTGCTTCTTGCTGTTCTAATATCTTTGATTCTTCAAGTGTAGTGGAAACTCCATTAAGCATTTCCAAGATTTACTTCCGATACCATTTCATAGCCTTATTTTTCCATTGAAAATGGTGTAACAGACTGCAGTGGAAGGGTGAAGCCTTTAATGAAATGACTCATACACACAGATTTATAGATTAAAAAATAGCACTTTGGAAACAATTCTTTTGAAGATACTGGTTGTTTCCTATTTGCTTTTGGAGAAGGGTCAGAAACACTCATACTTTCAGGGATTCATTTAACAATAGCACTCTGCAGCTCTTCTAAAGCCATTAGATACTTTATTATTTAGCCAACCGGGTTGTGGAATACCCATTTACTACCCCTTGAAGACTTAATGTTTCAAAAAGAACAAACTATAACTATCATCTCTAACAAAGAGTAAGACTATATATTCATCAAACATCAGTAATTTTTAATCCCAGACACTTGCTAGTGGGAAGCCATAGCATAATACTATTAGTATGAACACCAGTTTCAAAAATATTTGCTACTTTTATAACATACTATTATTTTTTAAAAAAAAAAAAAGAGCCCAGCTTTATTTTTTAAACAAGAAAATCTCTGGTACTTAATTACTATTTCCAGTCTAGATTGTTTTTGTACATAATTCCATAAAGTCATATATATTATGTGAATAAAATGACTGACTGCAAGAAAGGACATACCACACTGTTCTAGCAATGCTGGATGTTGGTATGTTTTAACATCCTGTCATTTCACAATGGCACAATTTAGGTCTTTGCACACAATTCTGGATATGCTTTCAACCATTAAGTCACTGCCTTGTTTTCAGTGAATTTACACTGAAACAAGAAGATGACTCTGACAGATCACTGTCACAGTTGGTTGGAGAAGCTTGAAACTGAATAGGGGTGGGAGCATTTCCACCTACTGCCTGGTTGCCCAAAAGAATTGCCTTCTAGGCTCATGTGGATGCATCCTGTATCTTTGTTCCCTATCAGAATAGTAAGGATTTGGGACAATATCCGTGCAGGACATTATAATTTCACTTGCTACTCATGAACTGTTGTAGGCTTCCTACTTTACATGATTTCTCAAAAACTGTGCGTACCATGATACAGGTGTTTAACTCATTTTTCAGACTCTTGTATTATTATTAGTAGTAATAAATACACTCAAAGTTAATACACACTGCAACAATAGACTGTCATTCAAGAAGATAAAGATTAACAGATTAAAATTTATTGCCAGAATAATTAATTTGGAATTATCCTTTTAGCTCCCTTATGTGAACTGTGAGATAGTTAGAGACTATGCTGCATTTTTCAAAATTTAAACATAATGAATTAGGGTTTTTTAAAGAGGAAAATTAAAATATAGCCACAAAAAATATTTTGCTACAATTTATCCAATTTTTACATGAAACTGAAATTTCCGTTTAAGATATCCAATTACAATTTTTACAGTTTATTCCACTTATTCATATCTGGATTTCATTATCTAATTCAGAACAAAAATTATTTCTAAGTACTACCCAATTTTTAAAAATCCATTTCTAAATTTATCTGGTAGTAAATGGATTATTAAATGCATAATATCATTGAAATGAGATAAGTTTTTATGGTAAATGAATTATTACTCTATGTATCAATTTGTTACAGTTAGAAACCAACATTGATGCCCGATTCCTTATCTTTCCACACAAGTGTTGGAAATATTCCCTAGAAACAAGGAACTTAATAGGTATTAAAAAATACTATATTAGCAGATACTTGAGGAAATTCAATTGTTTGAGCACACACTTGAAATTTCAATCCACCTTTATTTTAAGAACATATTTCAGGAATATAGACCTTGTATTTTAAAATGACATGGCCTGTATTTTAAAGACGTAATTTAGACTATGATATTTCCATATTCAAAAGGAGTGTAAATTCCACATACCTAATTAATTTATACAGAACTATCAGATGAATTTTGTATCCTAGGATAGATACATTTAAAAACTTGTTTGATGCTTTATGTGAGCCAAAGAGCAGCAAAAAAGTTTTCCACAAGTGTTATGACCATATCAGTGATAGACTTTATCTTCTTCCGCAGCTGGCACTGATCTGGCTGCTGCCCTTCAGGCAGTTGTCGCACTGCGGCATATAACTTGCTCCTTATATTATCCCTCTAGTCATATTTTGACCACTAGGGGCGTTTAAGGGCACACAATGAAGTCTGAAGAGTCACATTAATCACACTAACAAAACCCTGAGTTAAGATGAGTAAAGCTACTACTCCACAAATGTTTGTTCCTGGCCATAAAGCCTAGAAATTTAACCGCACTTCAAATGGAAGCAACAAGAAATCTTGTGAACACATTTTCCCAAAGTGATAAACTCTAATTATCTGCATTGGTTAGACACTATATTTATTAATCTAAAGCAATGATTTATGTGACTGATATTTATTTTCTTTATGCACAGTAAGCTAAAGGTTTGAAGACAATATTGCATTTCTAAATGGAGATACATTTATTTGTATTTGTTGTAGAAAATATACTTCCACACACTAATAACAGACTAATGCAAGTTTCTTGAATCTTGGAATACACATAACCCATTATCTAAGAACATTTTGTCCTCCTTCACAAATCCTAACACTTTGAAACAGCTGTTTATATTGAATTAAAAAGTAATTCAGTTTAAAAATTGATGAAATTTTTTTGGCTCTTACTTCACTCCTAGCAAACTATTTGTAGAAAATTATCTACTTAAAAGGCACCATAAGGCTTCTTAGGAAAATGGAAGCAATCAGGTTAGGTCATGGCAAGAGAACATGGATTTCCAGATAGCCAGCCTATCTGTTGCAACTATCAATCAATCTGTCTATCTATCTCATATTTCCAAGACTAATTTTCTGTAATTCCATTCCACAAATAAACAGAATATTTATTTAAAATTGCAATTAATTTTCTTCTACTTGCTCTACAATAGATGCTTCAGATCTTTCTCTATTAGCGCTACTAAACAACAACTATGAACAACATTGTGAATACTCACTGTGATCCACTTGTGTACATCCACACATATAATATGAAGAAAAATATTAAATTAACAAATTTGAACTGACTGTTCACTATTTGTTAACATTCTACAAATAAGAAAATTAACTACATTGTACTTCTTTTAAATTTGGAAAGAAGTCTTTCTTTGGATTACTATTTGAACAAATTCTTAATTGGATACAAATCCATTAAAGGAAGTCTATTCCATAAGATCAAATCTAAAATTGATGAGATAAGTACCTCACCTGAGTTTCAAATTCCACTGAAGGAGATACTGCAAGAGATGTCTACAAGATAACACAGACCCACCTGAGTTACGCCAAGGAGGAAATAGTCAGCTCTGCAGTTGGGGAACAGATAAAATAAGCTCCCCTCTACTAACCCCGCCCAGCAGACATGCAACCTCATTTTGTTTCAGGAGAACTGAGTGGTCTTCAAAGATGGTGTCATAGGGACTGCATTGCGGCAGATCATGGACTACTACTTGGCCAAATGCAAATCTGAAACTGATTAACACAAGCACTTCACTGAAAAATAAAATAAAATGTTTTGATGAATGACACCATACAGGTCCTAGAAAACCAGACTACATTAATTCTTACTGTTGGGCTCTGTTAAGACATGGCACTTATCAAGTTAAATCAAGGACCTTAACAACAATGCCTTCTTTGTCCTAACTAAACTACATAGCCTTTTTTCTTTTATCTTTTAGGAAGTCCTAAGGTGCAGGATCCTAGGCCTAATTAAAGTGATCACTACATAAAAATACTGATAGTTATTTGTCCTATTGCACCATAGTAAATTCTTTCCCCCCCCCCAGCACTCTGCAGCAGCCTTTTTTAATGTAAATTCTAAGATAATATTTCTACAAATACCTTAACATAGCCAAAGCAAGCAATATACAGTTCAATCTTGTAAGGACCCACATTAGAAATGTTCACCATATTAATCTGATTTATGAAGAGCCCAAGTATTTCCAGATATTAACGTAGCATTAATTGCTCCCTTTTTTTCTCTTAATTTTTAACTGAAGAGCAACAGGTGGCTATTATAAGGGTTTAAAGGGAAAAATCACAAATTCCAAGTAAAACAACACAGTATTTCAAATGTCTTTTTAGAAGCTGCCATCATAGACTTCTTGTCCATACCCTCCACTTTATTATCATTCAGATACTAGCATGTAGGTTTAGAATGACATAATTTCAAAAGAAAACTGAACACTAACTCATCCCCCCCCTAAATTCCCAATATGTGCTTATCAGATTTTTAAGAAATATATATGAAGAGATTTCTATTAACCATAATAAAGAATATGTGTGCAAAAGAGACGACTGGGTTCGTTTGTATTGTGGTCTTTACCAAGAACACTGTTTTGACTTAACAAGCTCCACATGTGTTCTCAAATGAACTTAATACAACCTGCATAAGGTAACTTTTCTACCAAATAAATTTATTATAGCCAAACAGTGACTAGGGTAGCATCTACTCATTTTTTTAAAAAGTATCTCAAAAGCAGCTTAGGGGTGACCGCATGTGAACACTAATATTCCCATCTTACCTCTAATCCACATTAAAAACAAAAGAAATGTATTTTGGAAGTTCATTTTCTGGCTTTAATGTGGATTAAGATCCTACCACTTCTAAAATCTTTTCTTCATGTATTCTTAGCAAGGTATAGTAAAGGGTCCAGAAGACTGACTTCCTCACACTGATGGAGTCCCATATATCTCCTAGTAAGCTCTGTTCATACAGAACAAAGCATAGACAAGGCAAGGATGCCCAAAATGGTATCTTAACCTGGTCTACCAGCATACTAGGGGTAGTATACTTGACAACAGAGGCATGCAGACAGCACACTTCCATGTCCTGATGCACCATGGAGGTTGCATTTCAGCACTGCGACAAGCCATGCCAATGAAATACTCCCAGAAGTTCCAAAGGCTAGGAAATTTTCCTGACACAGGTTTTGCAGCTGGTATAGACACTGACATGTAACACTCCATCCCAATGCAGATGGCCTTGTTCCTCACCAGGAGAAAACCAATCCAGCTTGGGACAAATTGCGTATTCAAGTACAGAGTAGCCCATCTGGTAACAAGACAACCAGGTAAGGACAGAAATGGGGTAAGGTGTTTCTGGCGTGTACACACACACACACACACACACACACACACACACACACACACACACACACACACACACACACACACACATGTACGCATGCACACACACACTTACTGTGTAAAGAGACATCAAAGGATACAAATAAATTAACTACCAGTCTTTATAGTAATAGTATATCACACTTCTCCAAAAGCTTTCCTATTTTCATTTGACTTTAGGTAATTTTATATTGGTCTACTGTATTTTTTAACATAAGAGATGCCATGTTTCTTCACTAACTAGAAGGGTCATGATTCCTTGATTCAGTGGCGTGTATGGCCTAAAGATGAACCCATCGGTAAATGCAATAACCTTCAATGATATTGATGGGATAACATTATTGTATATTATACGTTCATCCTATTGTGTGTGACTGTATTAAACCACATGTTATCTTCTTCATACTACCACCTATTAAAATATTTTTTCTGTGGAATTAGTGGGATATAAAGTAACTAAATCTGTTATAACTTTTAATGCAAGTTATGCGCTAGATGCTTATTAAATTCACCATATATTCTCAAAAAATATGATATCCGTTCACGTGGTCTGTTACTCCAAATAATGACATAGAGCCCTATAAACATAATTCAAGATGCAAAGCCTACTTTCAGTTAGTAAGAATTATTAATTATATTGTTACATTTTCACAATGGAAGATGGCACTTGAATTTTATTTGCCATATAACAAGTTGTCTTGCCTTTTTAAGAATCTACAATAGCCCTTGAAACAAAAATCAAGTTTTTGCTTAACAATATTGATTATGGTGCATTTCCTTTCTCACTGGAACAACTGGATATCTAGGCTAGTCAAAGTTCAGTGACACATTTCTTATTTCAAGAAATTATTATAAAACATAAATTACAACACCACTGCAGATAGTAAAGAAAGGAAAATATATTTAAATATTTCAATTACTTTGTTGGTTATAATAGTATATAATGTATGTGTGTGTGTGTGTTCAATAGAGATAAATAGGGGGAAGGGAAGGAATACACCAGTATTCTGTACACCAGTATTCCGTACATGGAATTACGTACATAGTACAGTAAATGTAAAACAACACGATTAAATCTTAATGACAGGAACCTGAGAAACTAACAGCAAGAGCACCAAGTTTTTAAGGAATAAACATTTATACTATGTTAAAGTAAAAATGACTATTTGTAGTATGAATGACTGAATTTCACAAGCTGGACAATGACATTCTCTTTTAGGCCAGGTTGTATTCTCAGAGATTAGTACTTACGATATTTTAAATTCTAAGCTATGTAACTTAGAGTGATAGGAAGTGTATGAGCACATAATGGAGAAACTAATACAAATAATCATTTTCCCTACCTTATAACAAATCTGGCAGTTATTTAGAACTAATTTCAGCCACTTAGACCTGTTCTGTCTTTCTTCCTCATAGCTAGCAAATGATATAAAACCTGTCACCTTGATGCCATCTGGCCTTTTTTGTTTTTCTCTCATATTTCTCACATATGAAACAGAAGACTGTCTCAAGTATCTCCATATGATACAAGATAACTGTTAAACTATTAAACATTTGCCACTTATGTGGGAGTGGAAGCAAAGCACCTATCAGGTCTGTATGTTTATTCCAAGGATATTAGAAGAGTACTTCCTTTTGAAATGCTTCTCTTAAGAGCACAAGTCGAAATGATTTCATTGTGTTCACTCATATGTTTAATCTGATTCTAGAAAAGGAAATTGAAATTGCTCGCTCCACATTTTTCCAGTACATCACACACTTAACACATCATGATCGACGATCACTGATAAAGAAAATTAGTGGATGTGCTAAGGCTGCTGTCTGTTGCCATCATCTCCAGAGGTGAAGGAGGATCTAACCATCTCTCCAGAAACTGCTCTGCATAGAGATCCAAAATAATTGGGTTGAAGCACATGTTCACATTGAAGTCCTTCCAAGAGTCAAAATAACTGGGTAGGAGAAATTTCATATTCTCCATTCATCATGTTACCTCTGAGTTAAATAAAGCAAAATATAGTGGCTAAGCGAAATAATAGTCACCATATCATAGTTATAACTACAAAGTGCTGCATTCAGACAGCACTTATTCTGCTGTATATGGATACTCTTAAAAAAAAAAAATCATGGATATTCCAGAATTTCCAAGCTTTCTTTATTCCAGAATACTCAAATATAGCAGAATAAGTAATGGATGTCTGGATGCACACTATGTTTAAAATTTAGCATTTCAATCAAGTTTTCCTCACCTACTGCTGCTGTTTTACCACAAGCATTGTTTTATTGCTAGCATCTAACTTGAGTCCTCGAGCTTAGGAAAAGGTGATTAATATAGCAAGTCCCATTGCCAATAAAATATGTCAATTTATTATGTGTCTGCAGTACCACCACTTTCACAAGGGGACTCAAGAAAGCTGGAGGACCACTCAGAATAGCAGGGATCGTTACAGTGGGAGCTGCATACTTACAAAAAACACGCCCGCTTTCCTTTTCAATTATTTATATTGTATTTAGATACAAAAAAAAATGCTGTAGAGAAAGAAAGTTAAATATCCATTCCAAAAAAAGTTCTAAATAAATTATTCTACATACATAAAGACAATTATGAAAGCAGCATAAAATCATATAAATTAATCCTAACTGCCTAAAGTGACAGCACTTGGTAGCAAATAAAAAAAAAACAAATCATACTATTTTGCCATCTGAAGATTTCCATCAAACACTGACATCTAATTTACTTAGAATTATGACATGATTTTCAACACTCTCTAATTAGAGATAAATAAAGATATATCTAAACAACAACAACAAAAAGTTTTTATTGTATCAGTTTAAGAATCATTTACATTCCTATGCCTGAGGGCTCAGCTTGCAGGTAAGAATGTAACTCAATAAATGTTTGTATTAGCAGGCATTTTCTAATTAGTACTGGTGAAGACCTCAAGTATAGCAGGTATATATCTTCTTATGACCAAGCATGTCTTTTAATTTTGGGTTTGTATCTCCAAGTAATCTAACAATAAAGGCAAGATTGTGGGTATTGGGCAATGTTTGTGACTAAGGACTTTAAGAAGAAAACAGATTTCTTTGTCTGTCTCCCTCTGTCTCTCTCTCACACACACATATACTGTTGTTGTTTTAATATATGTCTGATTTTAACTGTTGTTACTCGCCCTGAGACCTTTGGATATAGGGCGGGATAGAAATACAAATAATAAATATAGAAATATGGAAACAGAGTTAAGAAAATAACCCATTATAAGAGTAAGTAGAAAAAGTTATTGAGATAAAATTATTTTAGGAAAAATATGTGTATGTATTTAAAAATACAAAGGCTATATTATTTTTTACAGGGAAAAAAGTTTTTAAAAAGTCTGAGTAAACAGATGCAGTTCAAAGCTATAATTATAAACAAAAGTCATAATCCACTTTATTCCAGTTTCCTTCCATTGGTTTTAAACCTGAAGACATCAGCTTTTATTCATCTGTTGGCTGCCCATCCACTGGTTCTTTACAATTAAAAGAATAAAGAACTATGATTTTCTTTAAAAACGATTTTAGGAAAACCTGGAATGTTTGCATGATTAACAATAACACACACATGTATGTATTGATAGTGCAAACTATTTTATAGACTCATTCATTTTCACCTTTTTGCTTGTAAGTTTCTAAATTTTTTGGATATTCGCCATGTATAAAGGAATGAAACTGATTTGAGGATTAAGTTTAAATTCCACAATAGTTATTTTTCTGTGGAATCTTAAATGTTGAGATGAAATAACTTTTTTCTAATTATACGAAACTTGATTTTAAAAATGTAGAAGTTCACCAAAGATACAGAATTTCAAGTGTCATAAAAGTATTTTATAACATGTAACACTGCTTTCACAACTTAAATGGCTATTTTATGCATCAGGAGAATCATCTTATGTTTGAAACTGTCCAGGCATCAAAAGACATCAATTACCGATCTTCCCCCCCCCCTTAAATTATTTAAAAAAGCAATTTTAATTAAGTGAAAGATTTTATTATTTGGCATCAGGGGTAGAATCTCTGATAGAAAGTACTTGAACTTTTATACATTATATACTTTTTTGACAATGCATCTTTCAATGTAAACTTCTTAATACTATTTTTTGTCTCCGTAATGCATGATATACAGTATGCGTTTTATGGTTTCCTCAATTATTCTTGAAGATATATATATAAAAGAAAGTTTGCTGAATATTTCATACATTAATACTGCTATGACCAACTCAATTTATTTTGCTACTCAGCATCTTTCAACTGTATTCACTTTTAGGAAAAAATCATATGTATAATAATAAACAATCAATTCTTTAAAAACACAAAATACGTACATTATATTAGAAACAAACATGTTTAATATTTTATTTTTCTTGTAAAACTAGCTTTAAATTTCTAATAAAAAACTTAATCACAAATTCATTTACCCATTAGCAGCAGGCCATTTTAGCCAGATGCAGAAAATTATTTCCAAATTATTTCCAGGAGACCATCAGGTACTCCAATCAGCACTGAATGACAGGGCACAGACAGGGCTTTCAGGGAAAAGGATATCTGTTTCACTGCAGACACACCCTGATTTTACTAAGGCTATGTGTGTACATGTGACTACGAGTAATTATATTGACATACATGCCAGACTTTCAAATAAACTACAAAGAATTATACCACCTGGGCCTCTAGGTGACCAGTCAGTCTCAGGACCCATACATTTCCACTTGAAACCTCTGAAATAAGAGCATACTTCAAAAGGCAAGTTTTGAAGGAATCCTTTGATGCATTTATATATTTTCACCACTGTTTTCAGACTAGTAAGAAATAAAGACTTTCAAGTATAAAATAAAATAAAAAGCCTGGATATAAAGCAGAAAATAAACTTTCTCCATATCACCTGAAAAAAGTTTTTTTTTTTAATTCACTTAAATAGGAGTTAAGACCAATATCTTTTTAATACAATTTTGAAAAGGAATATAAAATGAGTAAACTAATACCTATTACTTACTTGCTAAGGGTGACTGAAAGAAGCCTAGCTACACAAAGTATCACCACTATTTTCTTAAAGCAGATTATAACCATCACAAAAGGATTCTCCTACATGCAGTGGAAGGGTAAAGCCTTTTGTTTGAGAAGGTAACTACAGTTTATAGTTTGGAGCAATTATCAACCTGATCTCCTCTTGAGCAGTTAGTTTGGGGGCACAGTTTGAGAACAACCGTTCTGAATCTTATACTGTCTCTTTAAAATGGGAAAACACATGTTGATCTTATAATAAATATTATTATTTTCACAGTGGTGTCTTATCCTAGCTCTTTTGCTGAGCTACCATGCATGTTTAATAATTTTACCCTGAATCTAAAACAGTTCTAACATGCTATGACTATTACACTACTCAAAACGAGCCATGCCTTTCTCTACAAAAATACAGATCCTAGCTATATGTATATACAAGAGCATGTGCTTTAGAACCTAGTAAGCCTCTTCTGCTTACTTCAAAGCATGTGTGCCTTTATCATCTATGTTTCCTTGGACCGTCAGAAATGGAGCCTTTTTCAATGGTTTAATTAACAGAAACCTCAGGTCAGTAAGTGAGGAATTTATTTTGGCTTGTTACACACTTTTAACCAAAGAAGGAAGGGGAGCAGATGCAAACACAGAAATAATTGCACTGCAGCACGCACGCATGCACGCACACGCATGCACTCAGACACCCAGACACAGACACAGAGACAAATCAGAAGGTCAACTCACAGAATCTCCAAGTCACGCAGGGCTCGGAAGGCTCCATCTTCAATGCAGCTGATCTGATTGTTGTCCAGCTGCCTGCAGGAAGGAAGGAAAAGTATGAAGGCTTTCCTGGTAACCACACTGCTTTGGAGCACCATGTTCTAAGCTTGCCTGTCACTAAGGGGCACCTCCACCACCCCCCTTGCAGTCTTTCCTTGTCACCAAGAGAAAGCTTGCTTGTAGCCTGCTAAGCTGCTCTGTCTCTTCTCACTGACTGCCTGAAAGAGCTGCATACTACGGCACACACTGAAGCCTGTCAGGTCTCAGTAAATATTAATTGCGCTCCCCCCCCCTTCTAAGGCAGAAGGAAATAATTTCATTACATTAGGGCATCCAATCCATTATGTGCTTTTACCGTCATGTCACTGAAACAATTTCATTAAGCTAAAGGCCTGTAAATCATTGGAGGTCACTAGGCTGCCCCCAGTGACCTCCGAGAATGCTGTTTTTTCCCTTTTACTGGAAGTTGTAGAGCTTCGTCCTGACAGTACTAAATCTCAGGGCTTTATCTGCCCAGGAGCTTCAAGGGTGCACAGGGAATATACCAATTCCAAATTAGACTCAACTAATCTAATTTTATAGTCTTTTTATTATTCCAAGCACCAAATGTCTGTGGTGGCTCAATGTTTTTTTCTGTACAGTATTGCTACTGGGCCCATCTGGTGGGTCTGCCTTTTGAAACACTGCTGACCACCAAACACAAAATTAGTGGAAGTGCATCAAGCAAGATGTATCTAATCAAGAAATTCAACATTAGAGTAATATACTCTAGGGGGAAAAACTTTTTTAAAAATAAAACACATTTGAATATGTACCTTGGCAAATATAGGCACCACCAAATGAAAGAATAACAGGAAGAATAATAAACTACATTAGTGATTTCAAGATTAACCAAATGTTTCAAGAACTTTCCTACAGGCATACCACTGTTTGTATGAAATAATTTTGAGCATCTGTTCAGAGGTTACTGTTAAAAAAGAAACTCCGTAAACAAAATGGACAAACATTTTCGGTTTATGCTCACACACAATGCCTGGAGCTAAATTTGGCCAAGCCATTTAGCATCGTGCTTGTTTCACAATTCTATGTACACTCAACTATTGCTGGATAAATTTATACAACTTAAAAATTTTTTTTTCACATGTTCTCTTCTATCTCAGTTTCACATTTATGAGGTCCAATATTTGAAATGCACAACTAGAAGCATGAATATATATATATATATTTTATTTTAAAAATAACTTTACAGGTAATTGCTATAACACAGATTTGCTTAATCTGCTATTATTTTAATTGAAAATTATTTAAAGGCATATAGCAAGTTAAGTAACAGGCAATACATATGACACATCAACAAATATCCACACTTATTTTGTTTTGAACAAATACTGAAAAATGAGGTATTTAAACAAGTCCAAATTTATAATTCATGTTTTAATGGTTAAAGAGTCTGATACAATTCTGTAAAATACGTAATTAATGTTTGCCAGTTGAACTGATTTTAACATTGCTGTAGGGAAACAAAATTGCTATATTTTTTAGTAATCTAATCTCACAATTTCTTAAAAGTATGAAGCAAACATGTGGATTTTTTAGGATTCAGGCAAAATAAGGTTTTAAATAATTTAAATAAAATTAGTGTAACTCATGGTAAACTACTAAAATTGCTTTGAATACAGTGTGATTGCAAAAAAAACCTATAGTAAAATCAAGACAGTAAATATCTCTCATTTGACATTTGAAAACTAGCACATAGATGTACTGAATACACTGGACTGAAATAATTTACAGTATCTAAATCAGTTCTCTAAGATGTGGAGTACCATTGCCATCTTCATACATACTCATTCTTTGAATTCAGATCAAGTGATTGTTTTCCCAACACAATGTTACTGGGAGACGCGGAATGAGCCATGCAATGGTGCTTTATGTTTGTATTGCTTCTTAGGATATTCAAATTATACTGTTGATTCTTGAAGCTCAGGTGGAGGACATGGTGAAGAGTGCCTATTCTCAACCACAGCTGGTGCACCAGTTGAAGGCTTTTCTGGACACCAATAACTTGGCCACAGTTATCCATGCTCTGGTAACCTCCAGAGTAGACTACCATAATGCACTCTATATGGGGCTGCCCTTGAAGATGGTTTGGAAGCTGCAACTAGTGCAGAATGCAGCTGCTAGATTGGTGACTAGGAACAGCTGGCCAGACGCACATCATGCAGGTCTTTAAAAAGTTACACTGGCTGCCAATTCATTACTGAGCCCAATTCAAGGTATTTATTTTCACTTATAAGGCCCTAAATGACTTGGGCCCCAAATATCTGAAGGAATATCTATTCCCATATTGACCTGCCTGTGTCTTAGAATCTGGAGGGGGGCCCTCCTGATTGTACCAGTAGCAAAAGGGCTGGGCACCTGGGAGAGAGCCTTCTCAGGGATGGCCCCTAGGCTATGGAATAGTTTCCCCCTTGAGGTAAATCTATCACCTTCACTGTACATGATTAGTGAAGACGCATCTTTTTGCCTTGGCCTTCGGCGAAAGGGGAATATATTTTCCCTTTCCACTTGCAGACACTGTTGCTTTAATATATATTGATATAATTTTAATATGTTTAATTTAAAATGTTGTTACTCGCCCTGAGACCTTTGGGTAGAGGGCGGGATAAAAATGCAAACAAATAAATAAATCTAAGAGCCTTTCTGCACTCTCCCACTGTGATCTGGACCAGTGGAACTGAAGCATCAAGGCCTGATGCTTTGGACCACAACAAGGCATGGTCTGAACAGCATGGTTTGCACAACTTTAGACCAGCCCTCAAACCAGTCCTGAAGCTCACACAAGCTTCAGGGCTGGGCTCTGACGGCTACATAAGGAATGAAATTTCCTAACTTTGCAGCCCCTCAGAGTTCACTAGCATACTGATAGACTTCTTAATTAGAACTCTGGTGATCCTGTGCAGACTAGTGGTGGGCAGGGTCTTCCATTTTCTCCACTGAAGTGTGAAAGTGAGACCCTTATTCCAATTGTTGGTAAGGAATGCCAGTAAGTTCAGGAAGAGTGGCAACAAATAATCTAGCTACCAAGGAATATCCTCCTTTCTGAAGATTGTCAAGCACTATTATTTTTTTAGAAAGCTGATGAGGTTTATCCAGGTTATTGAATAGACCTGTCATGGTGGATTTGCTTTTTGGAATATGAAAGAAAATGATATCAAAGAAATCAACACAGTTTTACACTTCTGTAAGAGTAACAATTCCGTCGTCGTCATCATTATTATTACTGTTTCTAAATCAAGTGTGCCATAAGTTTACAAATCATTTGGGGGATTCCAGCAACAGAAAGGAAACCACATTTGTTGCTCATTTTCCTTCGTTGTTCCAGAAACTGATCAGCTGAGTCTGATGGAGAACTGAAGAATTTTTCATATAAGCTTGTATGGAAGCTTTCATGATCAAAGATATGTACAGTGGTACCTCGACATACAAGTGCCCTGACATACAAGTGTTTTGAGATACAAGCTGCCGAGCGAGTGATATTTTGCTTTGAGATGAGAGCAAGATTTGAGATACGAGTATGTAAATACAGTACAGTACATAACAAAAACAACTGAGGTGGTGTTTTGGGAGCTGGAATGGATTAATGGGAAAATTGCTTTGAGATACGAGCGATTTGACATAAGAGCAAGGTTACGGAACGAATTAAACTCGTATGTCAAGGTACCACTGTATTAGGATACATGATTTAGTTAATATTTGAAAGTTCTCAGAATGACAGGTTTCTGAAAAATGCAATGGTTATTCTCTTTATTTTGGTAATAATATTTTATTGCAGCAAACACAATTTGTTGTCAAACATATTTATAATTATAATTTAAAGAATGCTGTAAATATGTATGCTCCTGCCTCAAAAAACTGCTGTACTATATACCAAAGTGTTTCATCCCAAAAAGTCTATCTTGCCTCAACATCTGAATTACATAACTTTCTATAAAACAGTGGTTTGATTTTCTTTTCAGTTTTAATACCAATATTAGATGCAACTTAAATATACACTGACTATAAATATTGCTCCGTCCCCCCAAAAAGCATATTGAACAACTAAAATTGAAATATAATCAGCACCTAACATTGTTGGAGAAGGCTTGAAAGTTATCCTCCCATATTAATTTTTATGTGTTAAAAATAGTCTACACAAAATTCCACTTCTATGATTCAGTGAGATTTAAAGCACTTCAAGCCTTTATTTTTCATGAATGGGATATCCTATACTATATAAATTAGGTCTTTCTGTGTTGACATCTTGCTTGATAGTGAAGTCTTTTGTGGATATCTAACATATACATTTCAACATGTAGGCAGTAAAAATTTAAGAAAAAATCCCTAAATAAAATCAAAACAAAACCCTGGCATGTCCAGGTCAATTTTTAATAGCAAAATAATATTTAGAAAGAACATAAATACAAAACTCTTCGAACATATGATAATTCTGCATTAAATCTAAAATGATTGAACTATAAACTGAGAAATCTACAGTGTAAATTTGCAAGCCACTTCGTCTCTATATCCTGGGGTGTTTTTCCACTGAGCTCCTTTAATCTGGATCTAACAAGATCTGGATCTAAGTAATGGGGACTTCCCTTAATCCGGATCTAGGAGATCCAGATTAAGGGAAGTACCCAATGTGTTTCCACGGGTGGTCTAGCACCTAATGGCAATGGGTGCTAGCCTGCCTGCTGTGGAAATGCTGGAGCACCCATGTGCAAATCTGGATCTACCCATGAGGGGTCTGCCTGTCACCCCAGGTGTTTCGGGGGACAGGGGGTGCAATCTCCTTAGATGCTCTAAGCCTAATGGGTTCTGAATGGGTCCTTCAATGGGCACTTGGATTTCCTTTTGAATTTACAAAACGGGTCTGAATTTTGTGCCATAAGGGAGAGCAGGAATAAACATGATTTTGTGTATATTATATACTACATTTTATTACTTCTTAGTCTTCTATTTCAGCACTGATGGATTTAATTAATTTTGATGTTAGCACAGCTAGCTATCTGGTAAACTGGTTCATAACAGTATTTCGAATACTTTATATTTCAGGAATGTATACAAAACTCTTTCTCAGCTTTGTTCCACAGATAAGGAACAACAGGAATCCCATGTTGAGTCCTCTGTTTAATATAAAGGGGGATGGGTGGTTCTTAGGCCCCAAAATATAGGTTAAGAGGTAGTACATAGTACTTGCCACTTACTTCCAAGACACAAAACCTCCCTTTCTTGCCCTCTACCGGGCACATATGGTTGGTGATTAGTGATCATATCATGGCAGAAGGAGGGGAAACAATGAGGATCAAGGGGAGTAGAGGATAACTAAATGCTTGAGTGATACACCAAACAATTGATCTTGAAAGGCTATGTTCAGAAGAGGTTAAATGATAACCAAGCACCAGTTCTGTGACATGCCATCTCTCATCTGTTATGGAGGCATGGATGGATAGGAGTGAGAAAGGGTAAGATAAAGCACCAACCACTTTAGCAATAGGGATAGATGAAAAATCTTCATCACCTTTGCAATTCACATGAATCACCGGAGCTTTGAACATCTGCAATCAAACTGAATCAAATATTGGCTATATTTAAAAGCCGACATTTGCATGCAAAGTGAAAACTTTTCTGCATTTCTTCAAAGCTTCGTTATATTCACGACAGTGAATTCATGGATCCTTAGCTGATTCAGATTGGGTTAAGATTGAATTCAGATTGGATTTGGAGGTATGACTGGTAGCAGCAAAGATTGGTGAATATTCAAAGAACATTGGAAGTGAATTTGAAGCCTAGCACATTCAAAGTGGCTGCATTCACATGAATACAAATTTCCCTCCCATTCACTTTAGTGAAAAGTAAAGGGGGGGGGAATTGTGTACACCCCTATTTAGCAGTACTTTCTCCCTGCTGTATTGGACCAGATTTAGTTTCAAAACATGCTGTGTGTCCTGAAAATGCCAAGTGGTCACTCCAGGGCTGCAGCAGATATGGGTTACTTCAACTTCCACTGGCCCATTTGATCATTACCTTAGCCGCTGTGTGAACAGATGCGAAAAGGCTGATCAGTTGTTTGGTAGGAGATGCAGAGCAGTGGAAGCATGCCTCCCTTCTTCTAAAGACAACTGATGACTGCCCTTTTCCAGAACATTAAAAAAAAGAAAAGAAAAGAAAAGAAAAGAAACCAGATGCCTTCTTGGCAGTAGTTTTCTTTTGTTACCAGAGTACAGAACTGATGAAAGGCTCCATTCCTGCACCAAACAACTGATCAGTCGTGGAAGGAGGGCTTAAGCATGCACTATCTCCCTTCCTCAGCATGCCATGGGGGGGCAGGTTTTTACTTTTGGGCTCCCATTTAGTGCTACTTAGAATGGAGAAGCTGTTTTTCATGCAAAAGGAGGCAATGAAGGATTTCCTAAATTGTCCCTGGAATTTCCTCCTTCCTCCACTGTCAGTTTTTTGTTGGGGAAGGCAAAGCTGCCTTTCCTGCCAAAGTAATGGAGGCTTGCTTCCCACCTTTCAAAGCTTATTCCTTTTCCTCCCATCATTCTCAGATAGGAAAAATGAAACTTCTTAGTTTCTATTTTATGTGGTGTTCTACATTTCTTAGATTATCTTCACAGATAATGCAATTGCCAATAAAGGAGTAGCAGTGATTTTCCAAAACCTAAGCAGCATTTTAAAGTGACTTTTACTAATTTTTCAACATTTTCTATTACAATCAATCTTCCTTCCAGGGCAATGTGTCACCTTTATCCAAATGGATGCTGTTGATCCATGATACAATATATCATGAAGTGGATGAGTCCCCTAATTCTATTTCTGCAGTCATTTTAAGTGATCTCAAAAGTCATTTCCCAGGAAAGTCACTTCTCTTCAAATGCTATATAGTTACAGATTTTTACATTAGATATTCAGTGTACATGATCTTTAAAAAATTAGAGTATAGTCTGTTGAATATCATGCACTATGCCCTGGGCATCAGCAGTATGTCCAGATTCAACATATGTTCATATTTTGATTTGGACTAGTAGTTGGCAAAGTAATTCCTAACAAGAAAACCCTATAAAGACAAGATACTCAATGTATATAAAAAAGAACGGAATAAAGATGCAGACCATCTGTCAAGGATGGTGTCACTGCCATGAACTACAGCCAACAGCTTCCTGCAAGGAGGAAGAGTTGCTGGGCAGACTTAGGGGTATTACTGGACAGATCTCCCATTTAGGTAGGAGAATCTGCCTCACTGATTAGATAATACACACACATATGCACACACACACACACACACGAGTCTGAATAAGGCAAAATGCTCACAGTGTAAATAAGTTGCTGTGTCTGTTTGCTGTTCAAACTCCTTGGCTTTTTTCAAGTGCAGTCCCTTTTGTTCAACTTTTTGTCAGCATCACACTAACCTACCTAAATACTGGGAAGCTGCTTTCTTTTAAATATAATTTCTTTGATCTTAGATTTTCTTTCATTTAGAAAAGAAGTATTTCTCAGAGCTACTGGGTGATGATGTTTAAGAAGGCTATGGCTGAGAACATCTCCTTGTTAGAATGTAAAAACGTCCTCATTTTTGTTGTATGCCACGCTGAGACTATGGTATCAGGCGGAATAAAAATAAAATAAAAATCTAATAAATATTTTGGCAATGGACACTGTAAGTGAATTCTCTGTACTTTTGTTGTGGGTCAAGCATGTTGTATTGTACTATTGATGATGATCTACTTCCGCTTCACTTCTTAATCTCTGACTGCTAATTGGTCATTGTCATTTTGGTTGCATTCAGACATAATGAAAGGGGCACCTCAGAGGTAGTACACAACTGTTCTCTAATCAACCTTTATTAGCACAGACTATATATGAGAGGCTGGAGAGGCAGACTGTTTTGTGAACAATCCTCAGAGCTGCCTTTTTTTCTTGCTTTATCTTAATAAAGCCTCAATATACATGCTTTTTTCTTTTTAGCAAGCTTACATTATATTTTGCTTTTTCAATTATTCTTTTTCTATTGGAGTACATTTTTGTAAAAATAAAATTATAAAAGATTATCAACCTGTCCTTCAGGACTACCTTAAGTAAAACAATTTAACTTACACAGAGCATATTTAATATCATAAGAGCAATGGCTGTAAAAGAAAATTGCTCTCTAAGACCTATTACTCGTGTCAATTAGAGTGAAAATGAAAATTTTCTTTGTTTTCATCTTTAGCTTTCTATGAATCATGGGAAACCTTGACATCTATCAGAAGAAAAGTCCAGTGAGTGATGGTACATCTCACAGTCAGAATCCATTTTAATGCCATCTAACCAGAAGTGGTCATACTTTCAACAGTTAGGGGTTAATTCCATACTTTCACTCACATTATCTATCTGATCATTGTTAATGAATAGCAGCTCAATATTAATAAACAAGAAGCTTACAACAAAAACTTAGGAACGCAAGGGCAGATAACATTTGTTGGCAAATAACTCAAAAAGAGCATCAGCACTGAGTAGCAGGCTAGGAGTTCCAAAAAGTACTCTGTGAAGCCTCATTAGCTAGTAAATTCAAAGATACTAAACACACAAGAAAATGCTATATATATTCTGAAACTTTCATTAGAAACTATGGATCAAATTTCTGACCAAAAATTTCTTCCTGCTTTCTAAAAAGCCTTGTTTCCTATTCTTTTTGCCTTTTTCAAGTGCTTCTTTTCAAAGCATGTCCTGCCATTCTTAACAATTGTAATTTACTTAGAAATCATTGACAATATTATGAAATGCCTGTATAGTAAAAAATTATTAATGCCTATTGCTTATTTTAAGTCAAGTTTCACTAATTGTAATATTCACTAAATAAGGCAGAAGTCCTTAGGCACTGTGTCCAAATACATCCTACTGAAATTGCACTTGTTCATTATAGAATGTGTTAAATATCAATCTGTAAGTAGGCTTTGAGCTGGATGTATAATTAATATTTTAGGCTATGATTTTCAGCAGTCACATTAAGACATGTTAATACTGAACTGAACCCTCGGGTTACTTAATCAAAAATATTTCAATTATACAGTCAAGAGATAAGGGTTTAGTTGCTGAAAGGAAAAAAGTTGCATGGCAGTGAAATACTTTGACTCCCAAATGTAGACTGTGGTAACATAACTTCAACAAAGCCTCAATTTAATTATCTGGGATTCAACACTACTGAGCACAGTGGGACTTACCCTTTTCTGCACTTCTTCAAGTACTACAATATCCTTCCTGACCAAAACTGTACACAATATTCCAAATATGGTCCCACCATGGATCTATAAAGAAGCACAATATTTCCTTCCCAATTATCTCTAGCCTTGAATTTGCACTCTTACACAGACAGAGAGAATTTGGTCACTTGGTAATTTCACTTTTGGGTTACTAAAATATGCTTTATGTGTGGTACCTTTGCACCTGCAACTGGTGTAAGACATTACAGGTAGAAGTGGAGTCACATAATACCTATGTTTAAAACAATTGCACTGGCTACAAAACAGGTACTGGGTCAGATTCAAGGTCCTATGCTTGATATCACCCCAAACAATTTGACCAGGGTACCTGTTCTGCTGCAGGTACCACCAATCATTGAACATCATCTTGTAGAGTTCTGCAGCAGGGCCTTTTCAGGGAGCCCACATTATAGAATGTTCTCCCATCAAATGTTCATGGGGCATCTACCATTATATCCCTGAAGGAGCTGTTGAAAACTCACCTTTTTTACCCAGGCATTCCTAGTGCAGATTAATGTTTTATATCACTATCTAGTTCTTGATACTATTTTTATGTACAGTTGTTTAGATTGTTTTTAACTATTTTGAAATTTTGCAACTGGGTTTGAATAAATATCGACACTCCCAAAGCATGTTAAGCCAACTAAATTATCCCTGGATCCTTTTTGGAAGATTGGTGTCACATTTGCTACCTTTCAGTATTCAATTACAGAGTCTCATTCTGTTATTAGGGAAAGAGTATTTATATTTATTAGAAGATCAGCAATTTCACATTTGAATTATTTAAGTACTCTTGCATGAGTGCCATCTGGTCTCCAAGACTGGTAAGCATTTGGCTTACTGGTTATTTCTGTCATTGCATCCAATGAAAAATCTGCACAGGGTATTTTTGGTGCCAGGACTGTTCAGGCCTGCACATTTGTGTTTCCTTGTTGCATTGTAAAAATGCTGCTACAAAAGAGGACATATGCATTCCTGCATCCTTTCAGCATCCACTCTGATGTATGAATTCACAAGAGCTTTCACAGGCCTTCCTATCACTCCCTCTTCCCTGACACCATGTGGACTTAACAGTGTAACAGCCAGGGAAATAGCCAACTTCTTCAGCAAAACGGCTCCCCAATAGAAATACTGGATCTGAGACAATAGTTGCCCAGCTACAGTATTTTCACCACTGGGAGGAGTGGCAGGCCTGCAGAGAGCACACCGCTGTTGCAACTCTTGTGAGCACCGCTCATAAAAATGGTTAATAGTTTTCAGCATAATAGTTGGGAATTTGGCATGTGTTCCCAAAGTGCGGTTGCATTGTTTACAAAGTAAAAATAACAAATAATATAGAGGCAAATTTAATGGCCATATTTAAACATAAAAACTTTTTCTTTTCCTCTTCTTTCTACTTTCAGCATTTTTGCAACATCAAGCTCAATTGCTAATGTAATGAACACTGCATATCAAACATATAAATGGCCATCTCCATAGCAATTGGTGAAGGTTTTATGGTTTCCCTAGTTACTCTTGACTGATAACCATCTGTTGTTCTCCAGTGCCTGGTAGGGAAAGGGGAAAAATATCAGGCACGTGGCGAAGACGAAATAATGATTAGGCCTTTCTTAAGCAATAGATAAGGGTGTCCCTACCACTTTTTAATCTTGAATCATATATTTCTTGCCACTTACATCATTCTTCTCCCATCTGCAATTTGTCCACTCTGAAAATATAGATTCTAGGCTCATTAGAACTCATTCAGTTTTTGCTTGTGAAATTCTAAAATACACCCACTTAACAGTTATGTACAATATATAAACAAAACAAATAGTAATGTGAAAGTATTTACTGAGCTCTGCTCCCTGATGTATCAATTTTCTCACATAATGTATAAATATTTTTCAATCTTTTTTAAAACTGAAAAAAGATCACAGGCAACACAACTGTACAGCTACTACTTTTCTAATACTTCATGCCTCATCCTTTTATATTTCATTTTACAAAAAGTTTTACCATTATTCTTATTTAAGGGGCTAAGCACTTTAAAAATGGCTATTATTATTTGAATGGACTCAATTATCAAACAAAGCCAGTGCAGTCTCACTGTTATTTTTGAAATTTGCATTTCCATGATTTTGTGCTGGAACATGTCTGTAATCAAAATAAAATAAAATGGGGTTTAACTGGTATTGCGTCCTTTTTTTCTTTCAGTGGCATACTGCTTGCAAGTAGCAGCTTACATTTTAGTAGTGCCCTTATGCTGAGTAAAACGATGAGGCTAGAGATATGCAGGAAATAGCTTTCAAGAAAGTAAAAGGTGGTTAGAGGTCAAGGGTGCATGTGACCTTCCTTCACTCAGTTAGCAATGTTTTAAACTAGGACATGAGCACTGGACTCCAGAACTGTCCAATAGCCTTGGTGCCCCCAATTCTTACTGCTATCCCCTAGCTCTCACCACTGTCCCTCTGTTACCACTCCCTGACCCCACTCCTTTGCCTTGCCTTACCTTGCCTTGCCTTACTTCACCTTACCTTACCTTACCTTAGGGGTGAAGCAAACCCTGTTCAGGCCTGTGCAAGTGCAGCAGCCACGCCACTGCTGATGCTAATTCTGTCCCTCCCTCACATGCTGAGAAGCAGCATTAGAGTGAGGGCAGGGCAAGCTCATGCACAGAGACTCAACTAGCCATTGCTGATTCTGTCCGTCTAATGCTCAAATGCTGCTCCGCTACTTTAAACATTGCTGACTGAGTGAAGGCTTTTTTGAGGAAGCAGTGATAGCTGGAAAGGAATAGGTCTTCTGAATGCAGGTGGCCCTGTCCTGCTCTGGTGGCAACTTATCTCAGCTTGGGATGGGTTGCTTGTTCTGGGACAAGACACCTTGCCATGAGATGGCAAGAGTAAGCATCAGCATCTTGGAAGTAAGTGAACTAACAGACAGAAATGGGTGGATTTAGTTCAGATTACCATTATATCTACTAGTGTGGCCAAGAATATCTTAGAAGAAATGGACCTCATAGTTGATAAAAGGCTGAGAAAAGTTGGGGTAAAATTTCAAAAATAGCAGGATGAACTCTGTTAGAATCTGAGGCAAATAGGTCAACATTGTAGTAATTCAAGTCTATGCCCCAATCACTGAAGCCAAAGTGGCTGAATTTGGCCAGTTGTATGAAGACCTATGTTACATGACCACCACTGGCCCAGGTAGGACATGACCAGTTTCACTGTAGTTGCAGCTCATCAGGTGCCTGCAGTCTGTTATCCAAGTTCTGCTTCCTGTATGCCGATTTGAACTCATGGCCTGGTCCACATTTAGATGTTATTATATGCACCAGCCTCTTGAGCCACTAGGTGGTCATTGAAGGAGGCAAGCCTTTATATCTTATATGGGTAACTTTGACAGTATTATCTTTCCTTCAATTATCTCTCTATTGCAGAGAGATACACCTTCTAGAACTAACACTAAAAAGAGATGTCACTAGTTACAACAAATACTCTTTTTCCACTGCTTGAAAGGCGATTCTACACATGGACATCGCCAGATAGTTAATATTAAAATCAGATTGATTATATACTTTGCAGCCAAAGATGTAGAAGCTCTATATAGCAAGACTATGAGTTTCTTATTGCGATATTCATGCTTAAATGTAAAAAAAGTAAAGAAAGCATTAGACCATACAGGACATAAATAATGTCCCTTACGAATATGCTGTGAAGATGATTAATAGTTTTAAGGGATTAGATCTGCTAGACAGAGTGCCTGCTAGATGGAGGCAGGAACAAGAACATCCCAAAGACAAAAGCAAGAAAGCAAAATTTCTAAAGAGTGTAATGAGTGTGAACAGATATGTAAATTTTGGCTCGACAGACACAAATCTTAAACCATCCATATCATTGTAGGATCTTTGCATGTCTGCCTTTTAAGAAACTAATGTGAGCTACACTTGACTCAACCCAAGAAGACACCGCTAGATACCATGATGCTGGTAGTTAAATAGAATATAGCAATTGAATGGAAAGTGGGGACTTCACCTACAATTAACTCATGGTACAGTTCCTTGTAGAGAATGGCAACTTTATGCTAATTTTGAAATCTAAGAAATGGACTGACAGATGATATATCATTCTATGCAGTTTGGAGTAACTTTTTGAACAATACATTTTCAGCAATAGGCATTGAAGTGCCTAAGCACAGCCTACTGAAATTTTGGATGGGACCCAGTAATATTGTTTTGCATAATAGCAACTGACAATGTTTATGGTTATTGTTGAGTATTTAATCTTGCTCCATTCTTTGAATTGTTTTTAAAATGAAGTAGCTGAGCAAAGAAGGAATATAAAAGATAAGGGAGAAAGGGGATATACCCAACTGAATGCAAAGTTTTAGAGAATAGCAAGGACAGAAGTCTACTTAAATGAGCAATGTGAAGAAAGAGAAGAGAGTAGAATGGGAAAGACAAGAGATCTCTTCAAGAGAAGATATCAAGGAAATGTTGCAAGCAAAAATGGGCATTATAAAAGACAAATGGTAGAGGCTTAGGAGAAGTAGAATACAAAGAGCTGGCAATATTGCACAGAAGAACTATAAAGAAAGATCTTAACATCACTGATAACTAAGATAGTTTGGTCACTGATCTAGAGCTAAGCATCCTAGTGAATGAATGAGATATTTGGATTTCAAAAAGATGATGCTATTAAAGTGCTGCACTCAATATGCCAAATAATTTGGAAAACTCACCAGCGGCCACTGGATTGAGAAACATTTTATGTACTAATCCCAAAGACTATTCAAACTACAGAACAAATGTCCTCATTTTACACACTCATGACTCTGCAAGCTAGCCCTCAGCAATATGTGAACTGAAAAATTCCAAAAGTGTGAGCTGCTTTTTGAAGAGGCAAAGGAACTAGAGGTCAAACTGCCAGCTTCCAATAGATGATGGAGAAAGTGAGTTCCACTTCTGCTTCACTGACTACAATAAGGCATATGACTGTGTATTTCATAACATATTATCACAAGTTCTTAAAGAGATACGAGTATCAGACCATCTTACCTGTCCTTTGATGAACCTGTACATGGGTCAAGAAGCAATAGCTAGAACTGAAAATGGAACAACTGATTGGTTCAAAACTAGGAAATGAGTAGAACAAGGCTATATATTGGCACGCTATTTGTTTAACTTATATGCAGAGTACATCATGCAAAATGTCAGGTTGGATGAATCAAAAGCTAGAATCAATGGGAGAAATATCAACCACTTCAGATGTGCAGATGATACCACTCTGATGTCAGAAACTGAAGAATCAACGGACATCTTGAAACGGGTGAGAGAGGGGAGGGCAAAAGCTGATCTGAAGGTCAACATTAAAACAAAGAGGAAATAAATGGAAGCAGTGTCAGATTTTATTTTCTTGGGTTCAAGGATTATTGCAGATGGCGACTGTAGCCATGAAATTAAAAGTTGCTGGCTCTTTGGGAAGAAAGCTTTGGCAAACCTGGACAGCATAGCAAAAAGCAGAGACATCACCTTGCTAAAAAAAAGGTGTAGTAAAGTATAGCTGTGAGAGTCGGACCATAGTGAAGAGCACACTGGAGAAGCACTTCAAGCCTGGGAGCAGTCCTGGCAGGGAGATGGCAGACCTTTGGACCCCCTCCAGGTAATTTCTGTCCCCTGTATGAATGCAACCTTGTTTCTGTATTCTAACACATCTGCACCTTTGTTCTAGGAAACTGGTGTGCTCTTACTTTCTTGACTTCCTGAATGGTTCTGTGGATGCATAATAACTGCATGGAAGTATTGCATCTGATATCAAAACTGAATTGCTTTCAATGCTGGGGAAGTGGGTAAAGTAATGTCTCACAGATGGTTACTTTACTCGTGTGGATCACTGTGATCACTGAACTTCTTGTGTAATATGATAAATAGACAGATATATACAATGCACTGTGATGTCCCCCTAGACATAAAAGCATAAGAGAAGCCCTGCTGGATCTGTCAACATCCCATACAGTCCAGATCCTGTCTCACAACATGACCCACCAATTGCTTCTGGACATTCTTATGCAGAAGATGAAGGCACAACCTTCATCTGCTCTTGACTCCTTTAGAGGCATGCTGGCTGTCTCTCCAACCTGAGGCATCATTTCTAGTAGCCATTAATACACTTGTGATCCATGGGTTTGTCTAACTCTTTCTTAAAGCTGTCCAGGTTGGTTACTGTTACCACTATTTTTTTGTAGTAAATTTCATAGTCCTAACCAGGGGACACTAGGGGAACTCTCCTGCCCATCAGCTTCATACATATTCTTTTAAATCAGCGGTTCTCAACCTGTGGGTCGCAACCCCTTTGGGGGGGTCAAACTATCCTTTCAAGGGGGTCACGACGAGTCTCCTGCCGCCCCTCCCAATCCCCTCCCAGCTGCCCCACCCCCATGGTCTGGGGGTCTCCACAACATGAGGAACTGCATTAAGCGGTCATGGCATTAGGAAGGTTGAAAACCGCTGTTTTAAATGATGTTTGATTTTAGATGTTGTTACCCACCTGAAGACCTCTGCGTATAAGGTGGGATGGAAATGTAAATAAATAAATGAATGAATAATACATACAGTGTCCCCTGGTTCTAATGCTGTGCAACAGAATTACTTTTTAAAAATCTATTCACCTTTCTCACACCAAATATAACAGAAATAATGTTGCTGTACACATTCAAAACATTTCTTTTATTTTGATTAAAACATTTCTGTCTCCCACTCATTTTAAAGAACTTGAGGCAGTACACAAAAATAGCGAAATCACAAAAGGGTATGATAGAAATATGAGATTAGTAATAACAATACCAATGAAAAATAATAACCTACCAACTTCATTTCTGTTATTTGAGGATAAATTGTTGCATGATCCCTGCACCATTTTTTTCAAAGTATAAACTACCTATCATATATCAAATACTAAGTTTTACGAATTCAGGAGTCATAATAAAAAGAACTGGAACAGACATATTTTGGGTATGTTGGGAGTTATTCTTAAAATATCAGCAAAGTCAACAGAACGTAAGTTAGTAATGGTTAATTGCTACATCTATCAGTGGATCTAATAGAAACATAACCAAAACTTGGTCTATGTGTGTGGGTGTGTTGGAGTTATGGAGGGAAGATGCCTTCCTGCTTTCACATTTGCTTGAATATACTGCACTCTTCACTAGCATAATGTGAGTCTAATGGTCACACATTGTGATGACTTCTACTATGACTTCCGGCTACTGATATGGCAGCCAAATCTCACAGCCAAGGCAGAGAGATACCTTTTTAAAATAAGTTTTTACCCAAAGAACATCTATTTTGACATAAACCCTGAGATTCTGTAAGGTTAGTATCATATGTATTTGAACGGCTTTGTGTAGACAAAATTCATGACTTGAATTGAAATGGGACACAGTTTATAGGGCTGTGTGTCCCCCAGGGCCATGCTACTATGGAACTGTACTTTTGGGGGGAAGGCGGTCAGTGTGAACAAGCCTATCTCAGGACATGAACCAACACAGCTGACTTATTCTTGCTAATTCCCAGCCTGTTGAGACACCCAATCAGTCTGCAAGCACATCCCATCACAGTTTATTTTGGCATCACCTAGGTAGTATCTCAAACTATCTTAGTAAGTGAAAAGACCACTGACTACCTAAGAATAGACAATGTTATATTTAATTCCTGTAACACTACTTTGAAAACAAAAGAATAAAATTCCTGAGCTAAAAGATGGTTGACTGGAATTGGGTTCATTTCCACAATTCCACCAGGTTTATGGGAAAATATGGATGATTGCTACAGCCCAGGCAGCTGAAAAACCAAAAGTTCCTTAGATCTGCATTCTATGACAACCTTTTGCATGGAGGATTTTATTTTAATTAGGAAGCTAATGCACAGTTTATTATTTCCTGTAAAAGAGTGATAAAGCACACAGCTAGCTTATTCTAAATATTAAATGATTTTACACCTCAGAGACCCAAGAAAGAAGTTCTATTTTCCTTGCCACATATGGCTAAAACTATAATAAATTTAAAATTCATAAGCCATTTAATAAAAGTACACTGGTTTCCACAAAAGCCAGCACTTCACTTTTAAAGACAAATTTCTATTTCTATTTTTACTTGTATTTAAGGACTTTGCACTTGCTGTGAGTGTATAGTTCTTCAGCTGACTACAATCAATATAATTTCTTACCAATATTTTCGTAAACCAATTATTATCCTTTGTCAAAAATAAAAGCTGTACTAAGTCAACACTTGAAGACTAGTAGTCAAAACAGCTTGCATATGAACTTGGGAAGAAGAAGAAGAAGAAGAAGAAGAAGAAGAAGAAGAAGAAGAAGAAGAAGAAGAAGAAGAAGAAGAAGAAGAAGAAGAAGAAGTCACCCATTTAAGGGGACTCAAAGAAGTCACCCATTTAAGGGGACTCAAAGCGGCTGAGTACTTATTTGTTTGTCAGTAGTCTTTCAAATAAAGAGGAGAGGACCAGAATGCTGCATTACACATCAAAGCTCTTTTTGATGTGGTTTCTTGACTTCAAACACTATCTGCGAATAGACACTAGAGTTGTGCACAAATGAAATTCACAAATGCAATTCACCATCAAGTTGAATACCCATTCGTTCATTTCACTGACACACAGTTTAATTGGGAAAAAAAGTTTTGCATTCTATTTTACAGTATTGCAAAAGGAAAGTATTTCAAAAGGAAAGATATCAAATTTTCCATTGAAAAAAAGCCATTTTCATAGGCAAAAACATGAGACATGAATGTTCAATCATGTTCCCAAGAGGGAAACTAGTTTAAGTTGATCATATTTTTAGATATCTGAATAAACTCATGTTCGTTTTGATATGAATATCCGTGAACACCAACTGATTGAATTTTTGGATGTGAAGTGAATTGTGAGCATCTCTATTTAACACACACACAGGCTAAACATCTTTGCTAGTACTGCAAGCTAAGCTTTCCTCTGTCTCTGCTTGTCAATGGTGTGGATTCTAGCAACATTAAAACTATTAGTTTCTGCTTTAGCACTGCTACATCATAGATGTGGCCTTCTATACCAATGTCACCAGCAGAATCATTGAATGGTTCTTTCCATCATCTTGGTGTTTCTGAGGTGGAGATATGCAAGTCTTTTATATGCCAGGACACATAGCTCAGGATCCTGGCAGTTGATACTCAAGCCAAAGGACTTTAAATGCTAATTTCTATGTGGGTTTCTTTTTAGTAGCAGTGAATAGATCTGGATCAGTATTTACAAATGGAGACACTGCCTGAGGGATTGAGATTATTATATAAGACATATAAGACATCTGACCAGCTTAATTTCTTCTTCACACCCTCATTACTAAAATATATCAACAGAAGGAACTTTGTATATTAGGACAAAAAAAATGCAGAGACATAAGGTACCAGTACATGGCTTAACAACAGAATATGAGGGAGAAAGTTTTTGGAATTATACTCAACCAGAAAATGAGGATGAGCAGGGAACTAAGGATTCAAACAAATTGGAACTGGTACTTGTTTTTATGGGAAGAGGTGCAGTTCTTTTAAAATCAGCACAATGTGTGTTTCAGAACAACGCTCATAATCAGCCTCGCTGCTGAATTCTGCACCAGCTGCATCTGCTGAAACATCTTCAAGGGCAGCTCCACGTTAATACAGTTATTATAATAATATGATGCTAAAACTCTGGATGCTATGGCTATCTATCTCCACCATTCTTGCTCAGAATCAATAAGGAGAAGTCCATCTCTCAGTTCTTGCTGGTCTGGCTTGCCAATAAATCTTTTTGACATTTATCTAGCTCCTTTTTCCTGTCTGACATCCAGAATATACTATTTGCTGTCGTGACCAAGTAAGCAGGTGAGAAAGCTGATTACAAGACAATCAAGATGTTACAACACCTGTAAGTTTTACTGCACAAATTAACTCTGAATATAATAAATTAACTGAATTACTCTAAGGCGTTCAGACCTGTAGTCACCTAATTGTATATAAATGCATGCAGTAACAAGTTATAAAAGTGTATTGTTTAAAACTGTATAATGCTCAAATGGTCCCTTTAAAATACTACTGCCTTGTCAGTCCACATCCTCCCCTCAAGCCGTGTGTAAACACAGTACCACACAATGCAGTGACTGATATATTTACACAAACTATAGGTATAAAATGCTGTTAGGTGTCACAGTTTTGTGTACCAATTAGATACCAGGTTCACAATTCCAGTGCAAGGCCTTGGTAATATTTTGCATCAAAATGATGTGGTATGTCTTAAGATGGTGTGATTAAGGCACACATTTTCCTTCACAAGAGTTTTGGGGTTAATGTAACTGAACCCTAAGGGTCCAGCTGAGTTTGTTCTCAAACCACTGAAGTTCTTCCCCAGCCTGAGTCACTGCATGGAACTGTCCATGGTGCTACAGATGTCAAACTCTGCCCAAAATCCAAATAACAGAAGTTGCCTTGGATCAACTACTCCACTTTTTCTTATGTGATGATAGTGATGATCCAAGTAGTTTTGATTGTACTATATTACTGTCCTTTTTTAAAAGCATAAAACAGAGGCATTCAATATCTTAAGTTATTGTTTGATTTTTTAAAGGCCTCAAAACATTCACTCAGATGTCACCAAACGTACTGATCACTTACTTCAATTTTTGTTGCTAAATCAAGAACTTTTTTAAAATCAAGTTCATCGAATTTCATCAGTTTTGGTATTTCGCTTTAGTATTATACACATTAGGGATATGTAAAAAAAAATTGCATTTGATTTCTATCAAAACGAATGCAAGAAAATTTGTATTCATTCAAACAGATCCCCTTTGAATGTGGTAGGATTCAAATTTGATATGAATGTTCGATATGAACTCAAAATGAATATCCACTCTGAACACATCAAATCCATTCTGAATCCACTTCAAATCCACTCTGGATCTGTTGTAGATGTGACTGGGGCAGCTGGCTTCCCTCTTCCCCAGGTTCACCAATGTAACAAGTATTCGTACAAATGTTCTTAATTGTTCGATTTGAATTTTAATGTCAATCTTCGAATATACCAACATTTGATTCGAATTTGAACGTCTAAATTCAGCCAAATTTGTACAAATTCCTAATGTTACAAATATTCATGCATATCCCTAATACACATTACTACCTTTATTTATTAAATATCGATATATGTCCAATAACCAAATGTGGCCCCAATGGATCACAACAGCTATACGTTTATATTATCATAGATTTCCTACTCTTCTAGATTTTACAAAGTTCTTGTTTTTACTTAGATCTAGCCTAACTTACTAAATTAAACATATACCTGTAGAAGGCTACCATTCAAGGGAAATTATTTCAGCCTTCTCCCAGCATAGCAGTATTGTGTTTTGTAGGACACTGTGGAAGTTCTACCTTTTTTAAACAAGTAAACAAACTTAATCCACTGCTCACACGCACACAACCTTCCTACAAAACCTAACATTTTGCCACATATTTATCAATTAAAAGTCACAGATCTGCATGGCTAGAAAGAAATCCAGTTTGTAAAGAAAAGTGTAAAATGGAAATAAGTATTCCCTGAACATCCTTGCTACCCACTGAATATTAAAAGAAGTCACTCTGGCATATTTCTGCAACACCCTGCTTAACAGTATTCATAACTGTTCACAATTGGTTCAGTTTATAGTAAAATTATATGTTCAATGCTGCTTTGACCAAGAGGATACATGCTGGCCCCTCCTTCTCTGTCCCCAGAGAACAGAATAACTCAGCACAAAAGGTTTGCATTAAATGTAATGAAACAAATGACAAAATCAATAAACCAGGAACTATAAGGCTATCATAAAAATGATGTAAACCCAAAGTTCACTATGGTTATAAAGCTATTTAAAATTGTAATTAAAACCAGCACATTTTTTTCCAGGATAAAAGCCTCTTTGACAGTCCCAAATATATGCTACAGGAAATCTTCAACAAATATATTCAGAGTTGGCATGAAGTCAGCATAAATTAGTCAAGGATAACCTCTAAGCATGCATTTTAGATTGAAAGGAAGTTAAAAATGAGAATGCTGATTTTAGATATGATTTTCAAGTGACACCACTATCCATTAAACTAAAGTACACAAAAAGGGTGTTACACATACTGCATAGCCCAAATTAATTTGAGTGACAGAATCACCTGCCTGTCAAGAAGATTTCAGGTTATATTAATGGCAATCAATCTTTATGAGGGTCAATTTTATCCTTTCATTCTTAAGCATCTTTAATATTTAATCTTTGTCTTCCATTGCTGTCCAATACTGATCAAACTGGAAGAAATATTAAATATAGTTATACACTCGTATGCGGAAACTACCTCTACAACCCAATTTCTTTATGTGCTATTCTAAATGTTCAGTTCCAGTATTAAATTAAAAAAATGGTTTAGAATCTTCTGTTGAAATTCTCCTTTGAGTAAGTTCATCATTGCAACACCCAAACAAAACTCTTTATAAAATTTCCTTCCATAGATAGAGCCATCATAAATTTAGGGCAGTCACGTGGATTGGAATTTAAAAGGAGCACATTGAAGGAACTCTACTATATTGGTCCTGAATGTCAGTAGGCTGTTAACAGTACTCAATTTGTAATGTCCATAAATGTATACATGAATGTGACCACAACAAAAGTAAGGTACTTCAAAGCATGTTATAGACCACTTTGTCCACTATCTTCTACAAAACACATAGAAGAGATTCCTTCTATTCATAGTGAAAACAAAGAAACAATCTGAAAACATATCCATAAAGCCAAAAATTAAACATATGCACTGAAACACCCAGCATCTATATAGAAAGGGCAAGATTCAAATGATTCAAAATTGAGACCAGCCATGTCGAGCAAAAAGCTCTTCCATAGCTTTCAAGGGGTGTTTTCCCACTTAGCTCCTTTAATCCAGATCTAAGAGGATCCGGATCTAAGGAATGGGTACTTCCCTTAATCTGGATCTAGTAGATTAAGTTGCCTTTGGAGATTAGCAAAGGCTAATCATATTTGAAGAGAAACCCTTGTAAGAGCCAGCTCTGAAGTCCCTCTGGCTCTGAAAAGTTGCCTTCAGAGATTAGCAAATGTTACGAAGAGGGCAGATCATTCCGTAGATTCTACGAAGTTTTGTGTTTGGAGCACACACACCCATGGGTGCCTCCCACCCTGACCCTCCATTGCCTGATTGTAGTGGAAACAGGCTCCCTATAATCCGGATTTGATGCCTGAAGATCCCATTGTAGACCCCAAAGGGTCTATACAAAATCCAGATTATAGGTCCTGAAGGACCCATATGATCCGGATTTCCCTAGTTCTGGTGGAAACAGATGTGTCTCTAATGGGGTCTGTAGTGGAAATGGGGTCATCTGGCTCTGAGCCTAATGGGTCCTTAATGGGTGATTCAATGGGTACTTAGTGCTAGAGGAAAAACACCCAAGGTTTCATCACATTCTATAGTCTCCCAGAGCAAAAGTCTAAGGACTGGAATGAGGAAGTACCACACTTCTGATGACTTTGTTGATTATGATGAGGTTTATAAGTCTGGCTGCTACTTCCTAAATGGCTAATATCCCCCAGGTATCACCACACAGATTTCTGGAGCACAACCAGAAAGTATCTTCCTTATGTTTAGGTATCCCAGCAGGTTGATGGGAAGGGTTCATTGGTGCAAGTCTTTTGAGGAATTACCAGAAGTTACCCAGTGATTAGCAAGCCTACCGTAGACGCGTATTGGCTATCAGTACATTTCTTGCCAGAAAGGTACTAAATACCCAGAAGGGTCTCAGGGCGGGTTACAACATATAAAATGAACACATTAAAACCAATAACATATTAAACATATTAAAGCAGTGCCTGAATGTGGGGAGGAAAAGGCCAGGGTAAAGAGGTGCATCTTTGCAGCTTGTCTGAACACATAAGAGTGAAGGTGTCTGATGCATCTCAGGAGGGAGACTATTCCACAGTCTGGGAGCCATCACTGAAAAGGCCCTATCCCAGGTGCCCACCCCCTTTGCTACTGAGGGTGGTGTCTTCTCTAAACAGTAGTTAAAAATGGCCAACTTTACTCCAATTTTTAAAGTGACTGAAAGAGAGATCCAAAAAATCAGAGGCTTGTCTATTTAATGTTTGTTCATGAAAAGATAAGGATAATGATATTTAAGATAACAAGACCAAACATTTAAAAGTACAGGGCTTGCTCAAAGTCGGCCAGTGTGGCTTCTTACAAAAAATGCTCCTGTCCAGTAGATTAGAATAATTCAGTATACATCGTCTATAATGGATTTTTAAAAAGCTTTTAATGAAGTCCCTTAAGGAAGATGACACAATATGCAATTAAAGACTACCTATGGATAAGAACTTGTTAATGAACTGAAAGCATACTTCGTAAATGGGTATTTCTCTCAGTGGAAAGAGGTAGGAAGTAGGGATCCCTTACAGTTCTAGGGCTCTTTAAACTATTCATAATTTATCTAAAAATATGGTGAAATATCCACCTGCTGATGACACACAATGTAAAAACCGCATCAAATAAATATGGTTAATTGTACTGAAAATTATTAAGTGGCTGGAATCAGGCTGTAAATTCTAGGACTCTTCAGCCTGGAAAGGTGTTTAAGAGGGGACAAGATGGAAGTATATAAAATCATGCATGGTATAGAAAAGGTGGTTACACACACAACATAGAAAACACACAACACTATAACCAAGGGGCACTCTATGAAGCTGATGGGTAGGAGAGTTGGATCAGACAAGGGGAAGTACTTCTTCACCCAAAGGGTCATCAGTCTATGGAATTTGCTGCCAGAAGAGGTGGTTAACAGCAACCAGCCTAGATGACTTTAAGGAAGGGTTAGACAAATTTATGGATGAAAGATGTATCAATGGTTACTAGAATGGATGCCTAAGTACATCTTTCAGGCTGGGGGGGGGGGACAAGCAAGATGCCTCTAAGGCTATTTGATGAACATATTTTTAATGCTGCAATTTTGAAATAGGTGCTTTTGCATTTGAAATTAGATGTTGAGCAATCAATGGACCACTGTATGAGACAGGATGCTGGACTAGATGGGCTATGGCCTGATCCAGCAGGGCTCCTCTTATGTTCTTATCTTGACATGGAGGACATTTCTATGTAGAAGCCATATTGGGTGTCCTTAGTTAGTAAGGTATCTGTACATTTTGCTTCATAACCTTTCTGCTAGACTATACAGCAATATACTCCCTATTTCCCATTTGATGTCCTCTCATATATGGAAACGGCAGTATTCCCAAAGCTGGAATAGTTGGAAAAATGTACTCTTTATCATTTAAACTATCTTGAGCCACGTCACACCCTAGTTGTTTCTGCACTTAAATACAAAATATTACAGTGAGCAGACTAGCTTTCTTCTGGGCCTCTCCCTTCTACACTTGGAGCCCCTGCTAACATGCTGTGTCTGCACTGGACAGAGTGTAGCCTGGTCTAAAATGGCTGCCTAGACTGGGATGCCAGTAGACCTGTTTTTACACGTCTAACAGTGTTCCAGGGTGGTCAGATCAACCCAGCGAGGTGTCCAGAAAGGTGAACACTTCTCTGTCCTGGTTTAGAAAAGGGTCTAATTTGGGCAGAACACAAAATTGTGCTACTGAAATTGGTTCCCTTTGTGAGCTTCGGAGGAACACAGGGTGTGCCCCAGGACAGGCTATTCAAACATGAACAGCTTTTTCCAGGCCAGAATGACCACTCCAGCATGGAACAGCTCTAGTTGGAGCAGTTCCAGCTGTACCATTCCCCCGCCTCTTACCATGTGGAAAGAGCCCCTGTTCCTTCAGGGTAAATGCAATCTATCCAGAAACCATTTATCATGTTTCTACATTGTATGAATTAAACTTTAGTCTTATCACTGCTTAACCATTACTATTCAGCCTACCCGCTACATATTTGGAAAATTCTGCAAGGATACTCATTTATGTGCAATTTTTTTTAATTTTGCCAATATGTATGTAATCATTTTTGTAGAAAGCTTTAAACTCAGGCCAAGCTTGTCCATTATGATACACAAAATTACAACAAGGACTGACTCTGCACTTTATAGACTGTTTTTGTATGTCTGACAAAGGGGGGGGGAGAAAAACTCTCTTAATTGGCCCTTATTGCTAACAGAAAAAAGCATGTGGAAACATAAAGTCTGTTGTGCACTGTATACAGTTATGCAGTATTTCCTTATAGAAAGTTCTAAGTCAGGGGCATCAGCCCCTTAACTAGTGATCATCTATGAACGTGGGGGGGGGGGAAGGCAATGAGTTATTTGGAGTGGAAGTGTTAAGTTTATAGGCTATAGAGTACAAATTGGTTAATGTTCCAAAATATGCTTCTGGCATAGACATTAGAATGCAGAATTTGATTTTTTTAAAAAAAGAATGAAATCTCATTCAAAAAAAAATCCCACTTTTTTACTTAAGAAAGGGAAATTCATTCTCAGATCAAAACTGCATGAAGCAGATTCATTTTGATCACTCATATTTTTTAATGCTGCAACTGTGAAGTAGATGCTTTTGCACTTAAAATTAGATGTTGAACAGATGGTGGAGGCTAGGAGTAATGTATTCATCAAACTAAACAATGCTGGAAACATTATTTTCTTATAGGAAGTTCTAAATCAGGGACACCAGGCATTTAACTAGTAAGCATCTATCAACGTGAAAGAAAAGGCAACATTCTTGAACATTGTCTTCTGATCAAATACAATTGGAAGAAATACTAGAAATTTAATGCAATGAACTATGCTAAAAATATGCAGGGAAAATAAAAAGCAAATGCTTGCATGCTGGCTGAATGCAAACTAAATAAAATAACACAAAGAAAAGGAATTCCTCGTCTTTACTGTTTATATTTGCTAATCACCAAAGCTATCTACATCAGAATAAGGGAATAGCTTTATGATAGCATCAGAACTCAAGAGAGCAATAGGTTCCTATTATGTGGGGTAATGTTTCTTACAGTGTTTCTGCACTTATTTGCGGGGGGGGGGGCTCAGAAATCCCCAAACCCAAAGCTTGTATGCAACAATTAATTTGAAAATATAAATTAAAAGGATTTACAAACATAAGTGCTACGGCTTGAAAATATTACTTTTCTAATCGGAAAATGTTGCTTGATAAAAAGTGCAATATCCACTCTCATATTAAACTCTCTACAATCAATATGTTAAGTATGGTATGACTACTATGGGAACATGGTGTGAATTTTTGTGAAAGAGTATTAATTAATCCAATTAACTAGCAAAGCATACAAGACCCTACAGGAAAATAAGGAAGTATGTTCTCGAAAACAGCACATTATTAAGAATAAATAAGTACTAAATGCATAGATACTGAAGCATTAGAAACGCCTATATGCGCAACAATGATTTAAGATTGAAAATCAAAATGGACCATGGAAGTCATTTTTCAAATCAAATCCAATGGACTTAGGTGGAAGATAACCAAAGAAAACATAACAAGGGTTTGGCAGACAAAATTGGAGGAGTAACTGCAGATGCTCTTGTAACTTGGTGAAAGGGATCTTCTGAAGATTTGAGTTTGTTGAGAACTTGGTGTGTAGTTGGTTTAGCTACTAAAGCTACACAGTAAGAGGGAAGAGGAATTTGCAGTTACTGTTGTTGTATAGGAATGTGCACAGATTTTTTTTCATGTTAGCTTCACATCGAAGCATGTGTGAAGTAAATTCACATTTGTGCAAACAGAGCCACTTTGAATATGGTAGGGTGTGAATCCGCTGCAAGTGTTCATAGAATCATAGAGCTGGAAAACCTCTAGGGTCATCAAGTCCAACCCCCTGCTCAATTCAGGATTTCCTAAACCATCCCAGACAGAAGTAGGTCCAGCCTCTGCTTGAAGATCTCAAGTGAAGGAGAACTCACTATCTCACGTGGCAACCTATTCCATTTACTTATCGCCTTTACTGTTAGGAATTTTTTTCTAGTATCTAATCTATATTGATTCACTTGAAGTTTCGTACTAGTCCTTCCATCTTTTATATGTGAGACTAACAATGAGCCCTCTGCACTGCGACAGCCTTTCAGACACTTGAAAACTGTTATCATGTTTCCCCTCAGGCTTTTCTTCATTCCTAAATCCTTCAACTGTTCCCCGTAGGACATGGTTTCCAGACCACTAACCATTTTGGTAGCCCTCCTTTGGACTTGCTCTAGTTTGTCAATGTCTTTTTTAAATTGGGGTGCCCAGAACTAGACACAGTACTCTAGATGATAAAGATGAGCCAGCTAACATTCTCAGTCTGGGCTTTCAGAAGGCTTTTGACAAAATGCCTTTCTGCAATAGCTCTTATTCTTGATTATATCCCAAAATAAGGTCCAGTGCAGAAAGGGTCATAGATCCTTATCAAAGCTTCTTAAATAGATGAATCAGTCATGGAATAAGAGGATAGTCTCTGTCCTGGATTGGTAATTGGCTAAAGGACATGAAACAGAGAGTGGTAATGAAGGGACATTTCTCAGAATGAAAGAAGGTAAAAACAAGGGTCCTTCTAGATTCAATATTAGGACCTGTGCTTTTTAATTTATTCACAGATTATTTAGAAGTAGGGGTAAGCAGTGAGATAGGAAAGTTTGCTGAACATACTAGATTATTCAGGGTAATAAAAACTGAAAGGGATTGTGAAGCCCTCCAGAGGGAGCTCTTGACATTGGGTGACTGAGCAACTAAATGGCAAATGCGCTTCAATCTTAGTAAGTGCAAAGTGAGGCACACTGGGTCAAAGAATCCCAACTACGCCTTAAAGTGATAGGGCCTGAGATTTCTGTGACAGACCAGGTAACGGATCTTTGACTTTAATGGATCATGGACAACTCATTGAACACAGCAGTGAAAAAAGCAAATTCATTGCTAAGGCTAATTTGATCAGGAACAGAAAATAAGTCACCAATTGTTATTGTGCAACTTTACAAATCTATGGTGTGGCTACATTTGGAATACTGTGAACAATTCTGGTTGCCATACCTCTGGAAAGAAATTGTAGAACTGGAAGAAGTGCAGAAAAGGGCAACTAGACTGTTTGCGTGACTGAAATACTTCCTTATGAGATTAGGCTGCCTTGAAAGCTGGCATTTCAGAGGTGTGGAAAAGGTTGGATAGAGAAAGAAAACCTCTGTTTCACAACACTAGAATCAGGGGCACTGTATGAAGTTGATGGCAGGAGAACTAGAACTAAGTAGACATAAATTTGTTTCTCAGTTTTTTAACATTTTTTTTAACTCAGTAGACATCTTTTTTATAACTCGATAGACATCAATTTATCGAATTTATTACCAGGAGAGGTGGTAATGGCCCCAAGCCTGTAGGTTCTGCCTCCAAGTTTAAGAGACAAATGTCATGGTTAAGGGGCATCAGCCACACCACCCTTAAAAAGTACTTCTCATCACTGCAGTATAAGTCAGCTAAAGCATGAATTAAACTGCACATAACTGTGGGTAGCACTAGTCTTGAAAATGATAAAGAATAAAGCAAAGTAAAAGTATTTTAACCATCCCAGAGCACTTGCCTAGTATACCTTTCAAGATAAAAGATGCAGGGTGATTTTAGAATAACATTTTTCATCTTATATGGCAAAAATATATGTCAAACAAACAACATTCCAGGACAGGAAACAAAGGGTGTTTTTCCACTGTCAAAAAGTACCCATTTTCGCACCCATTTAGGACCCATTTGGGTGTGAGCCGGATGATCCCATTTCCACCACAGCACCCATTTGGGACCCGATTGTTTCCACTGCCGTGGGGGAAATCCGGATCTAATGGGTACATTTTGGCCTTTAATCTAGATTTTCTGTAGACCCCATTAATGGGGTCTACAATGGGGTCTTCTGCCAGAAAATCTGGATTAAAAGGAGCCTGTTTCCACTGGAAACAGGCAATGGGGTCCAAAGGAGGCTAGGGTGAGGGAATGCACCCATTGGGGGCCTTCTGAACCTAGGCTCCGAAGTCACTTCGAAGTTACTTTGAAGCCACTTTGAATTGACTTCGAAATCACTTTGAAGTCATTTTGAAGTCTGTGCAATATAGCACCTGGGGTAATGGACCGACTCCTTGTGGGTCAATTCAGATTCCCCACATGGGTGCAAAGCTGTTTCCACAGCAGGGGTGTTCTCCTGTGGAAACATATTGGGTGCTTCCCTTAATCCGGATCTACTAGATCCAGATTAAGGAATGTACCCATTCCTTAGATCCAGATCTTCTTAGATCCGGATCTAAGGGCTGCAGTGGAAAAACACCCAAACATATTTCTTATCAAAAACATATCAACTGCACAAACATCAACAGCATTTGAGAACTTCACATCAAAACCTTTAGAAAGCTCTTCAGGCCTATTATTGTTATTATCACTTCTTTGCTGGAACTCCAAGTACAGTTACACAGTTACTTAAACAGTCCTGGGAATCATCTTTAAATTGTACTGTTTCTAATATCCAGAGAGGCTCTGGGAAAATCTCTGCTACTCTAATTTTTAACTAAGAAGAGAGGAAATTCTTTAAAGGTGGTTCACAAGTGGTACAACGTTCCTATACAGTTAATCAGAATAACCGGAGAAGGGTCACAGATGTGTTGGAAGGGATTAAAAGGAACATATATACATCTATGGTGGATATGTGAGGTCACACAAGGTTCTTGGCTTTTGGTAATAAGAGAGATTATCAAAATATGCACAAGAAATAAATACATATCCTGAGTTATGTCTACTATTTTTATATACAAACAAAAATAAAAAAATAAATGTTATGACTTATTTTGATTGTAGCAAGGATTACTATAGCTAAGTACTGAAAAAGATTAAAGGCTGTACCATTAGATCTTTAATAAGATAAGTTGTGTAAAATTACTGTACTTTAATAGATGAGAACCATGGTATTGCCACTTTGAGGAAAATAAAAATATAAACTTTCTAATAATAGTTCTCATAGCTTTCAAGTGTGTTCATTCTACATTTCGTTTTTATTGATATAACCTATCCAGAGACCTTTGAGCATAGGGCAGTAAAAAATGCAAATAGATTATCAATGACGATCCTCAAGACTGCAATCAGGTCCCTGGGATGATCATATGCATATATTCTTTGCAGTAAACAATTTCTATGACTAATAAAGTTTTCAATAAATACAGCTATTAAGAGATGTAAGGTCAACTGTAAATGATATTTGTAAAAAAGATATGATATCAAGTTCCACAATAGTTTACACTTACAAATTCTTCACATCAGTAATTCCTCGGAAAGCCTTCCTTGGAATACCTTGTATCTGGTTTTCACTTAAGTCCCTAAAGAAAAAAGAAACAAATCCATTAAGTACACTAGGTCCCCAAACATTAACTTATGTTTTATTAACTTAAGAGAAATATATTTTTTGCTAACATTTTACTGTGTTTGGATAAAATATTGCATTCCATTGACAATAGGGATTTTTAAATGCCTCAAAAAGAAAGAAAATCAGTGTATGACGTCTAATAAAAAATGAAAAACCTTAAATCTTCCTAAAAAGAATAAGAAATCACTCTTGATAAAGCATAACTAAAGCAATACACAGTTTAACCATATACTTGTTTACTTAAAAACAGGTCTCATGTTTACTCAAAAGCAAGGCTAATTGAATTAAGATACACATGTATGTTATAAATTAATCGCATTGTACTCAGCCATCTCTAAACAACTTATTTTACTTTTTGTTAAAAATATAAATGTATAAACATGTATGCCATTCAAATAGTACTTAAGAAAATGGGATCAATGTTATTGTACTGTTTTGTTGAATATAAATTAAGGGACATTGGAAATGTCAGTATTTTTCAGAAAGATGAACAAAATAGGAAGGCAGTTCACCAGATTTTCTTACTAAACAGGTAATTATGGCCTACAAAAACCTACCATTTTATTTTTTACTTGCACACCAGTGGTGCCATCCTAACCTCAATTTTTTGGGAGTAAGCATTACTGAGCACAGTGGGACTCATTTCTGGATCAACGCAAGTTTGTATTATATTCAGGCACAACACTACATAAGAGAATAGCATAGTTACTTTTATACTACATATGATTAAGCACAGAACTATTTCATCTCAAATATTAATGCTCACAGGAAAGAAAATTATAAAAGCAATAGAATTTTTTTAAAAAAGTAATTTTCCCAAAGTAATATACCTTTGTTTTTTGAGAGATGTATAGGCTGTTCACCTTAAAGCCAGACTTTTCAACTGGATAGCAGCCATTAGAATGCACTCTGTTGTATTTCCCCCACCCCTTTGAAGTAAATTCTGTATTACACTGTGACGCTCCATCAAATTGATTTCATTAAATAACAAGCATTGTGACTCTGAATAAGAGCATCACAGAGAAAACCCACATTGACATCTCAGGTCAAGCTGTGTCACCAGAGTCTTTCTTCTGTTTTCCATCAGGATGATGGTCCATTCAACCCCCACCTAAATGTCCTTGTCAGCCTAATTCAATTTATACTCGTCATTAGTCTCCACCAATTTCTCTTGGTAGCAAAATTGTTCTCTGAGACAGACACACATACAATGACCACACAGAATACTATACAGTACTCTAAAATGCATTTTTCAAATACACATGTTCATTTTGACTTTCATAAATTATGAAAGAAAAAAGTAAGTCATATATCATATCTTCCCCATCTCATTCCTGATACTTGGGCCTACAATATTTAGTGTAAGATTGATATAAAGTAAAGTATGGTGGGATAAACTTTCAGTGTGACATGAATTCAGTTCTATGTGTGATTGAAACCCACATTGCATAAATCTTGTTGAAATGTAAGATAAGAGAACTCAAAATTAGGGATTTCCATTAATGACAAAATAACAGTGGAAGAGGTAGAACTGGTCTTGAAACAGAAAACCATCCCCCCTAAATACAAAATATGCTGTTGAAATAGCTGCACCCATACTGCTTCAAGCTGTGCAGACAGGCAACAAATGTATGATTTTTAAACAATCTTCCCACCATTCTAGCATACCAAAATAATCTATTTTATGATGTTGCTTTTATTTATGCAGTTTGTCTTTTCTACAGCTGTCCAAGAAAATAGCTGATTGCAAAAAATTAATCTTTCAGATCTATACATGCCTGTAAATTGCATTAATTTTATCTTCTGCTGAAGCACCTCACTGCAGGGGAGCCTCTACAAATCTCTGGGATTGCGCACTGATTTCACACATATATCATCTTATGTCTGACAACCTGACATTTTAAAAGGTGTTGCTGTAAATGTCTAGATGCTCTAGCTTCAAGCTGCAGTTGAGTAACTATCCATGCACTGTTACGAGAATACCTTGTGGTGTGTTTTGAAGCATGTTGGTTTCTATTTTTAGGAACAAGTTAGTTGCTATGAGGTTTGCTTAACTCAGGTGTGTAACACATTTTTGGCTATGCAACTAGTTTTGCAAAGGCAGTCACCTTTCTCATTCCAATATCCAGCACAGAAAAACTTGTTCAGCTCTCTGAAATGGAAAACTCATGATAAACACCATCAGTCCTAAATACGCATGACTCAAATATTACTCTGTGATATTCTGGCAGAAGTTTTAAACATTTCAGCTTTTTATATAAATTTTACACCTTTTTCAAACAAGGTAAGAGATAAAGGCCAGGTGCAGAGAAACCGTTGATTTTCTAATTACAAAATGATAAGAGCTCCATTCTACATCCACATCCAAGAATCATCATGACTTCACTAACAAGTAGATGGAGAATAAGGGAACTGTAGGCTTTCTACATTTCCAGTATACTTTAGAACAACAAAGCCTAATGTGTCAACAAATACTTTATGTATATTCTACTGCAGGTGTCAACAATATCTTCCCAGACAAAACGCATTTACCTGTTAAATCTGAAGTACATTTACCTGTTAAATCTGAAATACATTTAAAATTACAGTACATCATAAACACAGTACAGTCTAGAAGGGAAGACAGACAAGTGGTGAATAGTGTTGAGGTATTGCTTCATTTTAGTAGAAGTATTATGCTATAGTAACCTGCTGGATTTTCTAACATCAGCCTCACAGATTAAGGCATGTATAGGGGTAACAAGCTAATGTTATTTGCCCATAGGTTTAACTCACAAGTATTTTTACAATTCACTAAAAGTTCTTTGACGCAATGAAAGTTTTTGCAAACAGAGGATTATTTTTTCTGAGCTTTTCCCCCCCGTCTGTGCTTCTTCCCAAATCTACAAAACAGAGTCGGGGCAGCCTCTAAGAGACGGCTGTGAGGAGGCTACAGGAGAACATGTTCATATATTTTTCTGCTCAGAGAAATCTGAGATAGAGTACGTCACTGGATAAAATTCAGTACCACTAAGACTTCATTGAGCTCCCAAGGAAGTAACATCAAGTGATGAAACTGCTAGATTCTTGTTAGATGGTTACAGACTGGTTCTTGAGTTATAAAATCCTAAATCTTATTAACAGTCATGTGCAGATTTGCCAAAAGTAGGAACTGACAAAATTTCTCCATGACACACTTTTTTTCAAAACTATATTTTATGTATAACACTGTTGATACTTGTCACTAAAACCCTTCAAATATTAAGGTAAAAATATCAATAGAATAATAGGAAAAAATTGCAATCCAGTCTGGGTGGTTCATCCTTCCCTTAAGTCTTTTCCATTTGGATACATCTATACTGCAGCTTGTTGGGTCTAAACAGTTATGAATGGCTGTATACTGCATGAACCTATATACAGAATACCATTCTATTCCATAAAACAGGATACGACTTTTGAGGGCATTTTAGAGAGTTCTGTTGGGAGAAAATGCATAAATATCTCGAAACACAGCTACATTCATTACCTGAAAAGAGCAATGTAAGGATGACAAAGAATGAACCCCATCAACAACATAAACACAGTTTTAAATAATTTTTTAATGAAAAAAATAATACTACTTACTTACCACATAGTTAACAAAACCTATATTTCTTTGTCCATTGACTTGGTCTCTATGAGTATGGGTAGTCACAATACACTCTTAATGGCAGTGACCATACAAAGCAACTACTAATACAGAACAAGGAGATTATTTATGGCAGTTGGTGTCACAGTGTCTTGCTTTCATCCTAAAAAGCACTGATTCCGATATAAGGAAACCTCTCAAAGATAGGTTTGTGAGAAAATCTGCATTTATTGTCAATTGCTTTTAGGAAAGAATCGTATTTAATACCTTTCTCACTTCATTTATAAATTTTGAAGGGGAGGAGCAAGACCTGGACTTACATAATTAATTACGATCTTACTCAATAGTTGTAAAGAAAGAATCATACAATAAACTGGGGCAAAAGATGCTGAAAAACCTTACAGAGGGAGAAATCCCAGGTAATATTTGGCCCTACTGTGCTTAACAGTATTTATACGTTTATTTCTCAACAGAACACAACACACACACACACACATACAAATATGTGAGTGTGCTAGTGTTACTTAAAGGGACTATAGTATCATCTGACATTCAAGGTTTATTCCTGGGGAAGACAAGGGCAGAACTTAGATTAATCACCAAATGTCTAGGCTCAGCACTCTGCAAGAATATTTATTTACATAATAGCACTTCCAAAAATTAACTAGACTTTTCCTGAGTTGCCATCAACCATGTTATTGGATTTTAGATTGACAATGTCAGTTCATACAATTAGATTAAGTAAAGAAGAGAAGCCAATGGTAGGTGGGGGAAGCAATGGAACCACATGATTAACAGGCACATGTAAAAGTTCACAGCTTCCAGTTATTGTTTATATGCTGCAAGGAAATATGTAAAAGAAGAAAGTCACACAAAGACAGTTTAATGTGATCATCTCAGAAAAAAATGAAACACATCTTTAAGATATACTATACCCTGTATACTGTATATGAGGCTCATCTAGCATATAATTCAATTCCTTGATATAGAGGAAAGTGTTTTTTTGCCAATATTAATAGTTCAACAAATATAGATTCCACTGGTAGCTGAAAGTGGGTGGATCACTTCAGCAATGTTTTTAAGGGATGTTACATCAGAAATATCTACAGCAACCTTCAGTTGCACTTCACTGTTAGAAAAAACCCAAACAAGATACAAGCATTAAAAATGGATTTTTTTTCTTGAATAACACATATTTTCTTTCACCTACAATTTGTATGAAATTCTTAGGAGTGTTTAGCCAATAAAATTTATATAAGCCTTTTCTAAGAAAATATATTTTACCTATTTTTTTCATGCTTTTGAAGGATCATTTTTCCTTAAGGCATGATATCAAACTACAGCTAAAGAAACTTAATTGTGAATTCACTTGATATCTGAATTGATGCACTTGAAGACTTAACAGCATACCACAAACTCCTGGACCAAAACATAACTATGGTTCCTTGCTACTTGAATACATAAAGATTGCTACATTTGGAAAAAAAAAACATGATTTTTCATGATTTTGTATAACGATTCTGCTCTTGTACAGTTGTCAAAATGTGATTCCCCCCACCCTTGTATTACAGTTATAGTACAGTTTTGCTCTCACATGACAATGCAGCCACAGAAGAGATCTATGCAATGGTTCACTCCACTACTCCAATGGCAAGGAATTTTGCCCCCAGTTCTTTTTCTTCTTGTTGTTGCTGTTGTTGCATACTATGCCATGGAGCATAGCAAACTCTTGCTGCAACTGAGCTTAGCCAGTTCAGCATGGTTGAAAAATAGGGGAGTACTGAACTGTGGAAGCAATCAAGGCATCTCTGCACTCCACAGAACAGTGCACAACTGGAAAGCAGTTTCATCACAGTCCCTGACCCACACCATATTCCTACCATTTACTAACATTATTAGACTCTGTGGACATTTGAACTATCCTAGCTGCCACCTGGGAATTTTTGACATTGCTTGTCAAAGTATTCCCAGGAAGGCCACACTTCCTCACAAATGCTCTCTATGCACATATATTTTGCCTGAAATGCTCTTTGATTTGAAAATCACACTGTGACACATCACAATGGAAGATCACTTGTGTTCCCAGACTGTACACCATTCCAGCCATCTATCATGCAAATGGCTGGAAGAAATCAAAACTTGCAAAGAACCCAGTAGCATTTCACTGGCCTCTGAAAAACCCTCTGGAAATGGCTGGTTCTGCACCCACTTCCAGGCCATGCAAATCCCCAACTGTGTAGGCCGGATGGATGTCTGTTTTCTAACCTCCAAAGGAGGCAGGGATAGGGCCTTGGGAACAGCCCCTGGTACAGCCCCAGATTAAGGTGCTCTGATCTATGGCACTACTATTCCCCAGCTCCAAAACCGAGCTCTCTGAACTTTTAATTTCTTGCCTAGCAACTGATGCTGAATGGTTAGAAAATCTATTCTGTTCTTCTGCGCATTGCTGGTGTTTTGGTTCCATTTCCCTAATCTTGTACCAGCTATATCAACTGGTGACTTTTATTCTGTACCTAGTTTATAGACTTTAGCCACAGTTACAGTGAAAAACCTCTTTACTTGATAAATGAGACTATTTAAAATAGTTTGTTTTCTCTGATTATCTGAAATTGCTGTTACCACTAAGATAAATTCTTGTAGTAAAGTTATTTTGTGTGTTCCCAACTTTTTAAACAAAAGCATCCATGGGATTTAAATCAACCTAGTTATTTCTGCTCCCTGAGTGCCAGCAGTGTGATCTGTCAAATCAAATCTTCAACCTTATAAAAATGGTGACAGTGAAAATGCTAATAGACATGAGTCCAAAGTCGCTTTTGTATCACAGGTCTCCTGCAACTCCTCTAATCCTCATGTTTTTGTGGACAGCAGTTATAATTTTGTACTGCGTAGCAATATATGGAAACAAAACCACAGCATTATAGCACTATGTAAGGGTTGACTGTACCTAAAAGCTGGAAAATTAAGGCAAGAAACCATTTCCTCAGCCAAATCTGCTACCTGTTCTGGTGGATTAGAATCTTAAGGAATTATATATTTTGATTTAGTGATTCGATCCTGCTTTTCTACTTGACCAAAAATTGTCAGTTTTCATGTATTTGAATATACATGTACAGATAACTGTGGTGGAATGTGTCCGGAAAAAAATAAAAAAGGCCAAGGGGGCAGCTGGGAGAAGGTGAGCTGAAGTAAGGGTGCACCGTGACCCATGGCAGAGTTCACTAGCTATTCTATGTAACACACTCAGAATGGCATTTTTACATTCTTGTTTAAGAGGTGATCTGTCCATGGTGGTTCTGGCTTTAACTACAGTATTCCTTTCCCAATTATTCCCTGATTGAATTAGCATTTTTTGCCATTGCTGTTCCCTGGGCTCACATCTTCTTTCAACTGTCCACCAGAACCCCAAGATCTCTTTCTTAATGTGTCGTAGAAAGCTCAGCCCCCCAAGGTTATAGAGATAATTAGGATTCTTTGCCCAACAGTCATTACTTTGCACTAACCAAGATTAAAGCACATTTGCCACTTGGTTGCCCATTCATCCAATGCTAAGAGTTCCCTCTGGAGCTATTTGCAATCTCTTTAAGTTTTAACTATTCTGAATAATTTAGTATCATCAGCAAGCTTTGCTATGTTACTATGTATACCTTCTTCTAGATCACTGATGAATAAATTTCACAACTAGCAGAAATATACCAGCAGGCCCTCTATGAAATACTGTTTGAATAGAATTCCTTCGAGTAATACAAAAACGTGTAAAATACACATTTCAGAACCATGTACACAAAGAGTTTTGTTACCCTTCCCTACAATTTGCAATGGAAAAACATGAGCAAAATCAATAGTTTTACAGATTACGAAAACACACACACACAACTGGTGACTATGTTCTTAAATTTATATAGTTCAACACACTAGAACTGCAATGATCACATAAAATATTTCTTCAACTTGGCTATTTCTTGGTTAACATCTAAGGGCCTATTTGCACTTACCTTCCAGGAATGGTTCCAGCCATTCCTGGTAGGCCCATTGACACCCTGCACTTGCTGCTGCTGTTCCGGAGCATCCTGGAGCTAACTCCAGCTGCATAAAATGTTGTACACAGTTTGACCCAGAGCAGCTAATGAGCTCCTGGCAGCAGCATTCTCACCTTCTTCTGGGTACAAAGCTACACGTGGGAGGGGCAGCACAGCTGCAGCTGTACATTCACATTCTATGGGCCAATCACCATGGTTACATCTGGACAGAAGCTGGATGTTGCCTTGGCCATTGCCATGGTGATCTAGTGTGCCTGGGCCAGGCCATCCACACATCATTCTATGAAGGAAAGTCCAAACAGGCCCTATGTTTATTTTGTGCATGTCGTGGGACTATCGTCTCTCCTGCCTGCCCCACCCCCTAGATGACTGGAGGAGAGTCCTCCGGTGAAACACAAGGGGCTACTAACTGAAGAGGGGGGAAAGAAAGGCACATTGACTGATACACAATTTCAATTTTTTTTTGCTTTGTTTCAGTTAATTTCTATGCAACAAAATCTCAAGCTTTAGTGTGGGTGTACACTAAACAGATAACCATAAATACTAGTCATAAATGTGTAGAAATATTTAGAGAAAAAAGTACTGAAATGTTAATGTACACTGAAATCTAATTTGTTAAGTGATAGATGCAGCTTTCATTAAGACTGTATTTATAAATAAACATTAATGATGTCAGCAACTTTCAAATACCTGTAAATATGCTGAATTGTAGCACTGAATATACATTTACTTTTCAGTTACCATAGATAGGAACAACCAAATCAGTTTCTAGTAAACATATGTTAAGGTTCTTACAAAGCTTAAAATTACTACGAAAGGACCACCAGCATACTCTTCCCCTGTGGAGCATAATTTTCAACTTTTGGACACCAGGCGTCTAAACCAAAGTGTTAAAATAACACTCAAAAAAGGTGTTAAAGACACAGAACAGACATAGAAGGGTGTGGGCATAACAGGAGTTTATACACTTCTGCAGGTCTACACTTAAAATCTGCAACCATCTTCAAAATGTGAGAATAAAATTTCCAAGCACATAGTTAATGTTCAAATGGCAGAATATATTGATCCTCTGGCCATCTCCAAGTATCTTAAGTTCCCCCCGAAGACGGTTTTATTTAATTAACTTGGTGCTTTATTAATATATATATTCCTCTATTGATCATAAGAGAAGCTGACGCATGTTTGAGTCAGGAATACATCAGATCCTTTTAATGGACCTCCACTTAGGAGAGTGGTTGGCTCTAAATCAAGGTAAATGGGAGCAAGTGCTCCTTTGGGATGGCGGGCCTTAGCTGAATCTATAATATTTTTACAGGGCTTTTTTTCTCTTAAAGTAGAAAGCATATGGAAATTAGATATGAAAATGGCCTCTCCTTGCACGTTTCAATTAAGCATGTCAATACCTTAATTAAATTGCTTAACTTAATGAGATTTATATCAATGAGCGTGTTTTATACTTATAATAGCTTTTTTGGCTGGTGTTCAGGATGTCAAATAAATTGTAGGAACTGAGATTAAAAAGTAGAAATTGACATTCTGAACTATGGCCAGTAATTCTTCTAGACCCTCCCTTTCCCCCAAATTTCCATTCATGAGATTTTGGAGAATTAATGAACCTTGGAATAACTTTCCTTTCCTTTTCTTTAAATGTCACAGAATCCAGGTCATCTTTATTAAGAGTTCCTATGCTGAAGTAATGTTATCATCTGATAGACTCTGATTCATCATCATCATAGCTTAATGCCCCTGGTATTATGCATACTTTTGACAATTTATTTCATAATTTTTGGTTTCATTCTTTGATAAACTTTGAATTATGTTTTCTTTCCTGCTAAATCGTGTACATTTCACAAATTACCACAAGGACAAGTTTACTTGTAGCTTTTTAAGGTAAATCTTAAAAAAAAAACACCTTTCTTGAAAAAGAATACCTGCCATATTTCAGGCCAATACAACTTCTATTCCATGATTTCTTTTTGAATTTAGAAAGATTTTTGTATTTTTTTTAACTAATGCCATCAATATATAATATAAAATGTTAACATGTATCATCTAATAATTTTAATACTAAACGTTTTAATACTAAAATGGAATTTTTGGATGAAATGATAGACAATTTATATGTACTTAAAATTATACAAATATTTTTGCTATCCAAAATTTTGCTGAGCCTTTAGTTTAAAACAGGATAAAAAGGTAACTTTCTCTTTTATCACTCTATCCATAGACATTTAATTCTGATGGTTATTCTGAGTTGTGTGACCACTTCTGCACAAAATTATTATGGACACCAGGTATTTAGAGGGGGGGGTAATATTCAGTGGTTCTCTTGGCATTCTGAATCACCTCAACATTTAGGAAAAACCCCCACAGTACTCTGTTAAAATATTTAGGATATTAAATGGCACAGCTGGCCAGGAACAGTTAACAAGGGACAACTAAAACAGACCAAACAGAAATTTGGGTATATAATACTTGCACAATTAACATAATATCACTTTATGAATATAATGACTTGAACCACCCAAGTGTATATGTGCTGTTAGTGTATATGTAAGTTAACTTTTTCAATAAACACCTGAAAACACTAGTTCTTTGACAGCAGGGGGAAAATCAGTCTGCTGTATTAATACATTTGTGGAATTAAAGCTGAAATATTACAGGAAAGTGGAATTGATTCTGATAAAATTATTTTCCCGTAAAAGATACTGTTAAAATGATTTTAACCAATTTTTATTTATACGTAGAAGATTCCACCACCCCATTTAAGATCACAGTCCTTTATCATTATTAGTATAAATCCAAGGACAGGCAGATCTGATCCTATACATGTCAATTCTAAACAGACACTTTAAGATACCATCAATTCAGTTAATTAATTAATTAACCTTGTTTTTGTTTCCAGAGTATTTTTTAAATTTTTTAAAAAATACTCTGAAAATGGAAACAAAAACAAGGTTATTGTTTTTATATATATAAACAATACATGTATGTACACACACACACACACAAGTCCATTATTTCAGTATATGTTGTAAACCCACTCATTCACTTTACGCTATGCACCAAAGTAGTAGTATGCTTTACTGAATTCCAAAAAAAGCTGATAAAGAAATATTGTAATTTTACACATTTATACTATATACTATCAAGATAAAATACAGAGATGCCTGAATGAAGTTAGCATTCATTCCCTCATCACCTCTCTCTCTTATATAAAGTTTTACATATTAGTTTTTACCACAGATGCTTGGAAATAAAGTAACAAGACCTCAGTACAATCAGCAAAATTTCATTCCTCCCAAACAAAAGACTCTTCCTAATTTAAAAGACAAATATAACTCCAAAAGCAACCCTGTACATGACAGCACTGATTTTAGGTATAATTCTACCATGTGCATTTTCTAATTTCATATAAACCATAAATGTTTCCTGGCCAAAATAGTGTGTTCCTTTCCATACTGTTTCCCTGAAGAAATCCATTGAAGTATTTCTAAACACACTTCACACAAAGGAAGTATCTCAAAAGTAATTAACTACTTTAAGTATCAGATTGCCAGATACTTAAGTAAGCTAATTTCAATGACTTACTTTGTGTTTTGTTTATCCTTCATTTTAATGTCTTTTTTTCGTGATGGTGACATCAGCAACAACTTAAGAGTTGCTCATATGTAACTAACAGCAGCTCAAAAGTACCACAGAGAGAGTAGTGTATGGTTCTCATAGTTTTTATCCCATCTACCATTCACCTTTTCTAGTTTAAAGTGTTCATGAGAGGGTTGAGATGGAGACTGACCTGTCAAAGTTCCCACCCCAAATAGACTCAAAGCTATCTCAGAAGGGGTTTTTGTTGTTGTTGTTTCCTTTTGTTTAAGTTAGGGTCTGCCTATTTTATGCTTGACATGTTTCTCAGCTGGTAATATAAAATGTTCAAGTAACCAAGATTATGATTAAGGATACTGAATAAAAGCATCTCCAACTGTCATTCCAGCGTTTTATTATAGAATGTATCAGAAGAAAAGCATTGGGGATTTTAGTCAAACAATATAACTTGATTCCCCCCATCCCAAAATGAAGTCTGGCTTTCATTTCCTTTCTTGATTGAGTTCTCGCATAACGCTCTGGTAGAGGGAAATTGCGTGTGCCATTTCTTCACAGAGGTAGAGTGGGATTATTGAATTATACACACACTATATAGATTTTTCCAGGCTTCAAGTACAAGTCTTCTATTTTAAATTTACTTACACAGTGCATCACGTTGTATGCATCGTAGTATGCTGTCACTTCAGTTTCACTAAAGAAAATGAAATACTGCCATTTGACCAACCTGAACCTACTCAATCAGAAAAGAAAAGTGAGAGTATCTAAAATGTCTGCATCAAACACAAACGTCACTGGGATTTATGGTAGATTTTCTCCACTGAATTCAAATGGGATAAGATCTGTGCTCTCTGAAGAAAAGTAATTCAAAAGTAAAGGAGTTCTTATGAAAAGTGTGCATTTACCTCACAAGAGAAATCTATGCAACAGTAACGAGGCTAGATTTCAAGAAAGAATGTAGACATAGGCCGTTTCCACACAGCCCCTGAAGACCCTATTAGGAACCTGATAGGGAGCCATGTGGTATGGAGCCTCCACTTACCTTCCACATTGATGACCCCATGAGGACCTCATGAGAGACGTGTTGTCCACAAGAGTGCCATTGGAATCCAGATTTAATGGGGTCTTTGGGCCCTTAAATCCAGGTTACCAATAGACCCCTTCAATCCTATCTTCAATCCTGTCTTCCACCAGGAAGACTGGATCTCAGAGCGTGCTTTTGCATGCATGTTGGGCCAATGGGGTCCAGGGGTGGGCCTAGAGGAAGGCCAAACACACTGCGCCACCAGCAGAACTTCCTCCTTGGGCCTAACTGGAGCCTCAGGATGCATGCTGTAGTGTCTGGACAGCAACCATATTTAGCACCCATTGCCACTGGGTGCTAAAAGCCCTGTGCTGAGATATGAGGTCTCCATAAAGATCTGGAACACAATGGACTGGATAGCGCCAGGGTCAGATCTTGGAGATCTGGACCTACTTAATCCAGATTAACTTTGGTAAGTGTGGAAACGGCCTTAGTAAGTTGACAGCGAGTGAGAATATAATGTGCAATACAATTATAAGAAAAGTCAATTAAGCATCATTGTTTCACTGGCAACAGCAGCAGTAAAACACATTAGATTTTTGTCTCTTTGTATACAGAAAAGACCAAACCTAAATGCCATTTATGCCAAATACTATTTAGATACATGAATATGTAGTATTTATCAGTACTGTCTTTCACTCATAAAAATAAAAATAGGACTTACATGAAATTTCATTCAAGACAACATTCCCATAACACAAGCAATATCCATCTCATGACACAGAAATAGTCACCCTTGGAACTGTATCAGGCAATAATTATGTGACATGGAATTGATTAGTAGGGGAGATAGAACAGGACAGATGGAATAACTTACAGCGTAGAAAAATATTTTTGTTCTTACTCTACATGAACAGACTCTATGATTTTTTTAAAAGGATTTCAGAGTATCTTGGCTTCAAACCCAGTGACAGAAATGCCTCACCCATAAAAATTCCTAACAGTATTTGGTATGGATATACTGTTATAGTAAGTATCTGATAGTAATGACATTTCAGTGGAATACCAGAAACACAGGGTAAGCAAGAAGTATAGGCCAAAGATATTAGCTCTTAATATAAGACATCCTATAATCTTTATCTTACTTGAGCTCATGCAGTGTTAGATGCCAGTTGAAAAGGGAAGCAATTGATCAGCAGAGATATGCACAGTGGTTTTGCTGGTTTGAATTCAAACTGAACTTCCCTGTGGTTTGTGGGGGTTTGGTTTGGTTTTTTTAATTGCATTTTTATATGCAAAACCAGGTCAAATCAAACAAAATCTGCTCATTTCAGTCTGAACCAAATCACCATTTTTTAAAGTCTGTGCACAGCTCTAGCAGAAAGTTCTGTTTGGATAGCTGTATGGACGATGAGTTTTGCTCAGGAGTAATGGTCACTGTGATGATTCCCAACAGTCCTGCCAGTGCCTGCCCTCCTTAGAGTAGCCGGACACCAGTAGGTTGCTGGGAACGTGCAGTGACTGAGTGAGTACTACAGCCTAAGTTCAATAAACTGGTAGCAAGCACTTAAACAGTAAACCAAAACAGGTTTATTAATGTTTACAAGCTATTAGGTAATATTAAGGATGAATATAAAGTAAAGGTATTGTTAGTTAAAGTTCAATAAGTCTCTCAACAACTCAAGTCTTCCTATAACAACTGCCTTCCTTCCTCAAAGGAAAATAGTGTCCTTTTTATAAAGTCAAGCCTCTCAACTTTTCCCCTTGGCAGGCTCTTCTTCAGCTCAAGCCCCACCAAAGGAATGTAACGTTCCCCTGGGTGATTCATGGCCCAGTCCTCCCTTGCTTGGCTGTAACCCCAGCCCTGGTCAGTCCCTAGCAAATTCCCCTCAGAGAAAGACCCCCAACGATCAATCCTCTTTGAATCTTGCCCAGAGAAAGACCCCAGTGGTCAATCCCCTGCAATATTGCCTCAGAGAAAGGCCAAGAGAGTTCTTGTTCTTGCTTTCTATACTAAACAGCTCCAGGCACTCGGATTGGCTGTTGCTAGTAGTTACTGGGGAAACTCCTCCTTCCTGCCAGGCAAGCCTCCTAGGCCCTGGGAAGGTTTTCCCTCCAGTTTTGCATGCATCTAATCAATGCAAAAGGACCTAGGCAATGTTTCCCACCCTTTTTGCTGTTTGCAGCAAAGGCTTGCTTAAGCAGTTTGCAAGGGGTTTGCAAAGGGCCTAAGAAATATTCCTGCCCTCTGCAGCCTATACTCTGAATCCATCACAGTCACCTGCTGGAAATTCAGCTAATGCCCAAACAGCTGCATTAAAGATACAGATCCTGAGCCACTAAATGAAGGCAGCTATTTCTAATCAAGCATTGGCTATGTTTGAAACACATTTGGAGGAATAGAGGTAGTGTTGTTAAAATGCTACACTGTACAATATTCAAATTTAGAGAACTGCCTTTAATCCATACTTGGGCTTTGTGGGGAAATTTTAGTATTCAAAACTGACCCACCTTGGGATTTATGAAAAAATATGACGGATTGAGAAGATGGGTTTCCTCAGAAACCCATTTCCCCCCTTCTTATTGCAAGAATAATTCTTTAAGACTAAATCTAAAGTTCCCTTTTGGAGAAAAGTTGTACCTCCTTCTTGCCTGAAATTTAGACAGCTACTTAATAAAACTGCAGAAACAACTGGTGAAAGAAAGACTGGTGTTGAAATTGGTGACTGATTCATCTTAAGCATATTGTCACTTGCCAATTGAGGCAGGTGACAACAAAGTGTGAAATGTACTAATTACCTGTTATTGCTTCTATAGTCCTAAATACATACAAAATTTGTTACCTTTTTCTACACATGTACATCATCCTGAAATGGTAAGCATCTCAAATTCTATTTTGGCCTAATACAGAGAGTGAAATACAAGCTGAATTTGACTTTGGCAAAGATGGTGGCAGTGGAAATGATGGTCATTCTGAATTACGATGTCTAAATTGGTGCTGGCTATTTATCAGGAAAAAAAAATACTAAAAAGTTTTCTTTTATTATTTTCTTCTTCTTGATTAAACGAAATACACAGGGAGCCAAAAAAAAGTTCACTTTACAATGTACGTTAAAACAGATTTCAAACTTTTATCAGATCTTAAACTTTATTTAGGTACAGTGCTGTCATCATGAGCTCAAGGCACAATATTGCTTTTCTGATTATATACAAGATGTTATGATTACATACAAGATTGTCTGCCATTTCAAACAACTGAGACACTTTGGCAGCTACTAATAACTAGTTAGAAGCTACAATGCCGGCATTGGATTTTTGACATTAGAGAAGAGAAATTGATCTCATGCACTGAAAGTGCTGTTTCATCTCATTTTGTCAAACCCACTAATGCAAATAATGTTATATGCAATCCTTGCCCAGCATGAAACAGGAAATGTCCTATGATCTAGGGGTATGCATCGTTTGCTGCATGCTGGGTTAAGAAACCTCAAATGCTGCCCTTCATTATCTCTAATGGAATCTCAAGGTCAATGGCCAGTCATAAATGTCCACTTTAAATAAAATATTAGATGCTTCCTCTCCAATGGTTTCTAGGGAGAATTTTTTTAAAAAAAAATCATACTTTTGAAAGCATGAGTGGAGGAGGAGGAGGAGGAAAAGATTTTACCCTAAATTTTCATGTTGCATTAGGCGGCAAAGGAATGTTGGATAAATAATTTCAAGGACAAATCACAATATTGATGGAGCCCAATCTAGATCATGAAAGTATGCAGAAGGTGCATGTCTACATGTTCCAGTTTATAGGGGGACCCATTTCGGGTCTATGACTTATTGCATAGGTGAAATGGGTCCCCAGGGTTCTGAGGCCAGGAACTTTACTTTCTGGCTGTCAGTGCTCATGGAGGTTACTTCCAAAGCCTGCATAAGCTTCAGAGCTTCCACAGAGGCTACATTGAAACAGCCATTGCCATGCAGACAGGATTGTTCCAAGCCAGAACTATCTGTCCCAGCTTTGGGACAAATAGCTTGTTTTAGACCTACTGGAACTAGAGTTTCCCAGGTAAGTGCAGAAACAGCCTTAATTTTAATTTAGTAAAACATCCCCATGGGACAAAGATATTGTGAAAGATCGTTCTATAATTTCTCTCTTTTGAAGCATTTACTGTGCATACTAACACCAATGGATTGCTATTATTATACTGAAAAATATTGGGGATGCACTAAGCATTGCCCCATTAGTTGCTAAATGAAATCTTGCAATGTACCCCAGTCACTGTGTCATCTTATTCAGCAAATAAATGGATGAATGCAACAATTAAATGCTATTCAGTGTGAATATACAAGTAATAAAATGCCTTTCCTGGAAATCTGATCAAATTTCTAATTACAGAAGCTAAAATTGATAACTGTACAGTGTTGGAAGCAACATAAAAACTGGACAGTAATCTCTGGTACATGAAGGTCTGGAGCTTTGCTACAAATGAAGATCAAGATCAGAGAATAAAAAGCCAAACCCTTAAAGGAACCTTTCCAAGAAACGTGGCAACCACTCATGGACACCGCACCAAATCTAAGGCATCAAAAATGTCCTGACCATTGTTTACATGGTTGTTCAACAAATACACTAGGAATCTGCACAGTGATGGAATGGGTAATAACCCATGAATATATGTCTAGGAGTCAGAATGATATCAGTTTACTAAGGAAAACAATAAGGTTTTGCCTTTTGACTCAAATTATGTTCTGCAGCCTGATGGAATGTTATTTTTTTGTTTTCTTATGAGTTATAATACATTAGTGTTAAAACGAAGTTGTTGAAACATTAATATGATTTTTAAAGAAAAAGAAAATGTAACATTCCCCTAACACAATGTTTCCCAAACTTTTGACATGTGTACCCCTTCTATAATTTTCGTAACGCTGAGTACCCCTAATAAAAAACATATGCTTTAATAAAAATCAAAATATATTTATTTTTTTTTTTTTTTGGTACATATACATGTACCCCCACCAAACTCTTCCCGTACACCTGGGGGTACACGTACCACACTTTGGGAAACACTGCCCTAACAGAAATGTTATTAAATAGGACAAATATTTCCTTCTTCTGTTGGGCACTGGTGCTTTTTATTAGGGCTTGGTGAAGCTACCAACGTCCTAGTTGATCTAGCATCTATACATCTCTCTGCTGATGATGCTATGCCAGCACGGGGACCGGTTTAGAGTGTTGTGAGCAATGCAGCTGCACAAGGTACCAAGCTCAGGGGAACCATGCTTCACTTGTAGGCCAAGTGCCATACTGCCCCAGCACCCCAAGAAGCAGTTGTGTAGGTGCCAAGCATATCTGGCTCACCCTCACTAGTTGGCATTATGATCTATGACTCTCAGTTAGCCTGTAGGCCAACAGGCAGAGAATGTCTCACTGCTGCAACCAACCCAAAGAAGGTAAGGTGGTGTATGGCTTGCTCACCTTGAACACTCAATGTCATATCCTGTCTTGCACTTCCCGTACTATGTGGAGGCAGCACAGTGCAGCAGTTGGTCTATGGGTTGGTGAGAAGTATCTTAATGTTATAAAATCCTCTATTTCTGCACAGGCTGGGAAATGGAGCATTCACTTCCTCTATTGTTCTTTGGCCAAGGCTTTCTCCCACTGATTTACACAAAGGGATACAAAGGTGGAAAGACCTGCAAGATAAAGAATGCTAGGAACTGAATATACTGTGTAAAGGGAGAGGCTGTAGCAAGCAGCCTATAAAGCAGTGGGCTGTCAATGGAAGTAGACTATGGGAAACCACTTCTATATTTCAGCAAAAAACAAAACAAAGCCCACGCAGTCAACCAGAAATCAAACACAACTTGGTGGTAGCCAACAAGGTCCAAAATACGGACAGATCCTGCTAAAACAAAACAACACAAAAAACTTTCAGATTGCAATCACATTTCTCTAAATTATTTGTAACTGAAAGGACATTACATTATTAGAGAACAACTTTAGCTAAAAGTGAGAGATTTCCCATCGTATTATCTTTATATGACAAAAGAACACAGGTTGCAGTCATATTCAGAGCTAGAATGCTTCAGGCTGTCCTAAGGATTCCATCTTTCATGTTTTTGCTTCCTTATTTTCCAGGATAATTTATACTGCATTGCACACGTATAACCCCTGCATACGAGATACCAGAAGCAGAAAGTTAGAACTGCTCGCTGTGATTCATGCTGACCAGCAATGTGCAGATCTTCCTGACCTCTTTCTGTGTTCTCTCTGCCCATATTTTTTTTAAAAGGAGAAGGAGCTGTCATCATGTCAATGAAGTAATTCAACTGCTGTAGGTGCAGCTGGAAAACTAATGTTTGACAACTTCTTTTGGCAGCCAAGTCCTGCTCTAAACAAGCTTCTTTCATCTTCTCCCAGGAAGCTATTTTGCAATTCTGAAAAACCAGTGTTAAGGGACACAAGCTGAGCAACCCCTACTGAAACTTTATAAGCATACAAAAAGCTGTCAAACAATTAAACCCCACCTCCCCTGTTAAAGGCTCAGAGCTTGCTTCCTTTCAAGCTCACTGCTGAGAAAGCTGCTTCTGAACAACGCCCTTCAGGTGCCTGACGAACCAGCAACCTTCAAATCTCACCTAATATAGAACAAAAGGCACACTGTTAAAGGAGTTCACAAGTCACAAGGAAAAGCAAAAATATATTTCTATGCAACTGAACTGAACTATTATCTAAATCTTTGTGGCCATTTTTAATTTCATATTGTTGCCAATTGATTCTTCTTTAATTTTTATTTGATAAAAATTAATAAACATAACATATACATAACTAACTATCAAAAAGAAGCAAACAAACAACATACAACAAACAATAAATCCCCAATAGCCAAGCTATCTAAGGCACAAAATATAAAGAGATCACACCATAAAGTTCAGAAGAGAAAGAACAAGAGAGAGGTAGAAAATATTATTCAACATGCTGATAGCTTGAAAACTCACACATCTGGTATATAATTGTTGGGAAGTGTGAGCAAAGCCGATGTCAGGGAGGACCAGATATTAGAAAAAGATAATGTAGGGTGGGACATTCATTAATGCTTGTATTTTATAATTTGCAAAATAAAAAATAAAAATAAATCATAGATTTGACAATACACCCAGCAGAACACCTCTTCAACATTAGGACATCTTTACCTTATTTGCTACACAGAAAGGACAAGCTGTATAAGAGGCGCCACCATTTTCACTAATTAAGAGTTCCTATTTCATAGTGATTTCCAGGAAGTCCTCAAATATTTTATCATCTAGGTACTCAATTCAGGTAATGGGTTTGAGCCTTCCCAAGAGACAATTGGCATTTCCAAGGCCTGCCTTACTCTGCACTGGCATTCAAAAAACAGACCCCTATCCTGAGGTATGTTCCAGAATAAGCCCAATTCTGGAAAGAGCCAGGTATAGGTCATATTCCTCCTCATTGGATGGAGAGGTTACAGAGCCATGACCTGATTCTAGCAGTCTTGACATACAACAACCATCTCTAGAGTCCGAAGAACTGCTATTCATTGAAGACCTTCCCTCTGCAGTCCTAAGCTCAAGCAAGTAAGGCCCTTTCTGCATTCACCTTTCTTGGACCAGTCTAACTATCCTAGTCTGCTCTGTACTGGGACAAGGAATGGGACACTGTCTATATTTGGAGGGTGTGCAGGTCATTTGAGCTAAGCTCAATAGTTGTACTTTTGTTCCATGCAACTGATTCCTACTCAATGTGCTAGTCACCCCAGCAAGCAATTGGTCCAGGCTTCTGTCACACCTGCATTGTCCCTGGTACACAAAGGCACAGAACAGTCTTCAAAGTCTTGCTGAACTTCTGAATGCAGTCTTCAAAGCAGTCTACCTATCCCTGTGCCAGGATCCCAATAAAGATTTTGACAGGAGGCTCATAGGCTGTGAAGATGGCATGGACACTGTGATGTTACACAGTGAGGCAACCAAAAATCCCTAATAGAACCCCAAAAAAGCCAAAAGCAAAAAAACCAAACTAGGGTACTATGCCAAAAATACAAAGAAATATAATAATTACTAAAAGGGTATGGTAACCCCACTGATAGAAAAATATAAATGGTAAATTGCAACAGCACTCAAAAGAAGCTGACAATTTTGTCGCCAACCCAAATAAGACCCCCACTTGGCAATATGCATATCTATACTATTTCCTTCTATTTATTCCTTCCTAATGGTACCATTCTACATATATTCCCAATTCCACCAATCATGCTTCAGGGTGCACTGGAAATAGAATACCTCATTACTAAGCATGCTGATGTGTGTTTACAGAAGAAATCTAATTAGATAAAAGCCATCATTCAACCATAAGGTAGAATTTTTCTTGGTGGATCATGAATGTCTTTGGGTGTAACTCCCTTAAACTTAAACCATTTCAGTAGGTGAGATGAAAACCTTTTTGAAGCCATCACATGGGGGGAGAGCTTTAAATTTAGTAAGATTTTAAGAAAAATATCAAGTGGGCTTTTATAGTTTCAGCATGATAGCTGTATGGATTGGTTGACATTTGTTCTTATCAATTCTCAAAAAGAGATACTTTTGAATTTTATAAGCACACTGAGATTCATGGTTCAAAATGGAGAAGACTTAGCCTGATTTTCTTATAAATGAAAAATGGGAATACACAATCTTCAGTAGTTTTATTTTTTTCATTTCCTGGCTCTTAGTCTAGCAAAATATTTGGGGAGCAACCCAACTAATTCAGAATGATGGGTTGTTCTATATAATTGCAGTAATTAGTAGGTTAAATTAACATACTAAGAGGCATTCAAAATTTCCCAAGGGAAGTGAGGTAAGTAAATATAATTACTGAAGTAGCCCTGTCTGTACCACTCTGGAACTTGATATTTTGTGTTAACTATGCTTTTGGTAGTGAGGATGATTAAAGAGTACAAAAATTAAATATTCTAGGAAAAGCAGAGTGAAGCGTAAATCATCTTGACAGTTTTTGTTTTTGCTTCTGTGCAAGCTTTGCTTTCCACATTGGCAATCAGAAGGTAACATTAAGTACAAGCATGCAGAGTTTGCTTTTTGGATCATTTTAATAGTATTCTTAAAAAGACAAGATATACGCAACACTTCTTTATGAGTTTATTGCATGCCTGTATATTTCAGTTATATATGTCTTCTGGTTGTTTGTTCATCCAAGACCCTGTGGTTAGGTTAGTATATACAATCAAAGATTTTTATTTTTAGAAGCTACTTTAAATCCTAGAAAATGTAACATTTAAACTAAGTTTAGCTCAGAAAGAAATCAGGCTTCTAATCTGTATATCAAATTAAATGAGTGTCTTGATGACTTCAACAAGTCTTAGCTAACAACACTAATCAAAATTACCCTACTTAAGCATCAAATTGACCCAGAGAATGTATATATTTCAGCACTTAACCAGAATCAAACTCAAGATTTCTCTAGATTTTTAAATAGTATACACATTAAGGGTAGTCATCCATTTCTCAAGCACATTTCCTGGTTGTTGCTTTCTTCCTTGAAAGAGTCATTGTGATCACTGAGATGGACAATCTTAACAAATAAGAACATAAGAGGAGCTGGCTGGATCAGGCAACAGCCCATCTAGCCCACCATCCTGTCTCACACAGTAGCTCATCAATTACTTCTGGGCATCTCAAGCATAAGGCGAAGGCAAAACCTTCACCTGGGGGCCTTTTTGCACATGGAGTAAGAACCCTTCCAAGACCTCATTAGGAACCTGATTGGTACCAATCGGGAAGGCCCTGCCCACGTGGGGACATTGAAGGGCAGGGGAAATTTGTACATAGTAAAACAGGAAAGTTTGCTGAGGATACAAAATTATTTAAGGTAGTAAAAACCGAAAGGGATTGCCAAGAGCTCCAGAGGAATCTCTTAGCATTGGGTGGCAAATGTGCTTTAATCTTAACAAGTGCAAAGTAATGTACATCGGGGCCAAAAATCCAAATTATGTCTATAAACTGATGGCATCTGAGCTTTCTGCAACACATCAGGAAAGGGATCTTGGGGTTCTGGTGGAGTTCAATGAAGGTGTCAGCCCAGTGCAGAGCAGCAGTGAAAAAAGCAAATTCGGTGCTGGGAATACTTAGGAAAGGGATAGAAAATAAGTCAG